>OU612059.1:107180292-107567969 GCA_914767635.1 Melanostoma mellinum
TAAAGAATGTCTCTAACAAACCGCCGTGGTTCAATAGGGAACTGCTAAATCTAAACAACCGTAAAAATAGAGCATATAAATTGTATCGTAACTCTAACAATAGTTCTTTATTATATGAAAAATATTGCAGTGTTCAAAAGAGGTTTGATTTTCTAAATAAGTTTTTGTACAAGCATCACATTTTTTGTATTGAAAGCAAACTCAAAAGCAATGCAAAATGTTTTTGGAATTTCATTAACAGTAAAAAGAAATCAGTGGGCATTCCTAGCACTATGCATTTGTCGGGCATAACCTCATCCGACAATCCAACAGTTTGCAATCTGTTTGCGCAGTTTTTTAGTTCAGTGTATGTTCCCCTAAATGATGCAACAGAAGTGGTGCTTGATAGAAGTGGTTCTTCGAGTTTGATGGATATCGGCTTTTTAAATATTTCTATTGATGAAGTGTTAGAAGAGTTGTGTGCATTAAACTTTGATAAGCAACCGGGCATGGATGGTTTTCCTCCTATACTTTTGAAAAACTGTGCGCAGGCTATTGCCCTATCATTTTCAATCGTTCACTCGATGAAGGCTCCTTTTTAGATTGTTGGAAGTGCTCATTTGTTACCCCAATTCACAAGGCTGGATCTAAGAACGAAGTAACGAACTATAGACCAATTTGTAAATTATCAACAATCCCAAAACTGTTTGAAAAAATTATTTATAAAAAACTTGCTATTTCACTAAAAAATTTAATTTCACCATATCAGCACGGTTTTGTTAGCGGTAGATCTACTACCACCAATCTTGCTATTTTTTCTAATTTTGTGCTAAGGTGTCTTGAAAGTGGTTCACATTGCGACGTAATTTACACAGACTTTTCGAAGGCTTTTGATAAAGTAGATCACGCCGTTCTTATTTGTAAGCTGCGAAGATATGGCTTTCACTCAAATATGTTGGAATGGCTCAGTTCGTATTTAAGTGGTCGAACTCAATATGTTTATATAGACAAGTGCCTATCGCGTGCCATGAATGTAACATCCGGTGTTCCTCAAGGAAGCCATCTGGGGCCATTATTATTTCTGTTACTTGTTAATGATATTCCTAATGTTCTTGTTCAATCCCAATGTCTTATGTATGCTGATGATTTAAAAATTTACAGCACTGTTAATAGCATATGTGATTGTTTAAAATTGCAAAAAGACTTATTAAACTTATCTATGTGGTGTGAACAAAACAAATTACAATTAAATATCTCTAAATGCCAAAGTTTATCTTTCTGTCGTCGTCGGTCTTGTGTAAATTTTGTTTATTTTATAGGAAACGTGCCTCTCAGTAAAATTAACGAAAAAAAAAGATCTCGGAGTTATATTTGACTCGATGCTTACATTTATTAGTCACATAGACTACATCGCAGCGAAAGCTAATTCTATGTTGGGATTTGTTATTCGAAATTCGAAAGATTTTAAAGATCCGTTCACACTTAAATGTTTGTATTTTGCTTATGTAAGATCAGTCCTCGAATATGGCTGTGTTGGGTCTATGAAATAACTCCCACGAAATAAGTCCCACTTTTAAAAACGAAATAAGTCCCACCAAAAATTGCTATTTTGAAAGTGGGAGTTATTTCGTTTTTAAAAGTGGGACTTATTTCGTCAATTGGTGGGACTTATTTCGTTACACGTTTTTATTTTAAGTGGGACTTATTTCGTTTTGAGTGGGAATAAATTCGTTTTGTAAAGTGGGAGTTATTTCATACCCCTAAATTTATATTTTTTCTTATGCAAAAAGTTATAATTGTTCGTCCTTATCTCTCATGGCTCTTCTTGCTTGTATACGATTTTTCTTTATTATTCCTCTGCTTTGATTATTCATATTATTCGACGTGTGTTTTTTTCGAAGAGCCAAATACTTCTTATTTGAAATCGCATTAAACAATGAAAAAGTGGGACTTATTTCGTTTATGAAAGTGGGACTTAATTCATTTAAGAAATATATTATTCAAGGGGGAGTTATTTCATTTTGAGTGGGAGTTATTTCATTTCAAGTAAATTTTTAAATCATTTCATTTTGGTAGGACTTATTTCGTTTTCAAAAGTGGGAATTATTTCGTGGGAGTTATTTCATTTTTTTAAGCAATTTTTGGTGGGACTTATTTCGTCTTTAAAAGTGGGACTTATTTCGTGGGAGTTATTTCATAGACCCGGCTGTGTTATATGGAATCCGATTTATTCCACACATTCTAACAGACTGGAACGAATTCAAAAACGTTTCACTAGATACTTGTTCTATCTCTTACGCTGGAATATTGTTAGACCTTCTTACAATGCTCGCTGCCTGCTTTTTGGCCTACAAGACCTGGAAACACGTCGTAAATATTTTGATGTAATGTATGTAAGAGATGTCTTAAATGATAAAATTGCATGCTCTTTTTTGCTTGATTTGATTGGTATCAATTGTCAATCATATTCTTTCAGATTTAATAATTTATTTTTTGTATCTTATCATAGAACTAATTATGGTTTCAATGAACCTATTGCGCGTTGCTTAAGACAAGCAAACTCAGTATGTCATAATGCAAGTATTGATATTTTGAACTTTTCTCATAGTAGAAATATTTTTAAATCAAATTTGAAATCTATTTTGCACTCTGGTGGTTAATTAGGTATATATATAACATTATCCATGTTTTGTATTGAATAGTCAGTAAGAATTTTGTAATTGACTGACTGAATTAAATAAATAAATAAATAAATAATAAATATCGGATATTTTCGAACCGTGCGACCCTATCAACACCCTAAACATGGAACTTCAAGCAACCAAAAACTTATGTACCTAAGTCCCATTGGCATAATTTCTATGGTATAACAACGGACCTAATATTGGTTTAAGTGTGTCATTTTGTTTTCCTGACAGCCATTTTAAACCTTACCAACCCAAACCGCCATTGGTGATAGATTTTTTATTAAAAGATAAGGCCATGATCGACATGCGATCCAATGCGAAAACATTGGTGACCACAAGATCGTTCGGGAGTTGTTGAAAGAGACAACCACCGAACACTTTAGTAATACTTCTAGGTAGAAGAAACCAAAACGCATGCTATTGAAAGGGGTAGATCCTACCATGACCCGGCTCAGCTGTTAGTTGAACTCCGTAGGTTGGCGGGCGACGATCTCGAGTTCATTGGGGTCAGGTCATTCACCACGGCCAAGGCAAGACAGGAGAAGCGGCTATTGCCGATTTACCTCGTCATCTTATCACCCAATAGCCGTCTGGAGAGTCTAAGGCAAATCTCCGTCCTGGGCTACCAGATGGTAAGATGGAAAAAATAAACAGGCACGGGGACATTTTACAGTGTCATCGTTGCTAACGGTTCGATCACGCTGCATTCAAATGCAGTCGTCGAGGTGCGTCAAATGTGTAGAGAACCACAACGACAAAGAGTGTTAGCTCGGTGAGACAAGAGTCGAAGACAAAACCCTACTGAAGTGCGTTCTCTGTGGTGAAGATGGGCACCCTGCTAATTATCGGGGTTTTCCTCGATACCAAGCAATTAAAAAATCAAAAAAAGCTGCTCCAACAGCAGCTAAGGATGAGGAAAGGCAAACAGCCAGACCAATTCCAAGGGCCGTCGTTCCTGAAATCTTTTACCCCCAAATGGCGTTGGGGGCTGAGAAAACGGTGCAGACTCCCAAGAAATCGAATTCACAGCCATTTTTGTCAAAGGCTGCTACTGGGGAGTCAGAGATGATGGTTGCTCTCGTAATTCAGGCACAAATGAGTAAACTATCACTGCAAATAAGTAAGCAGGCGCGTAGGGTGGATTTAATCTACCATGCAATGTCTCGCATGCGCAGTTTTCAGGTTAACGGGTGCGCTGCCGGGGAGGCCTTTTAAGATCCTAGCCATGAATGTGAATTCGCTAGTTGGGGTAGAACGACGAGCCAACTTCTTTGTGTTGTTAAAAGATCAACGTCCCGATGTATGTATGGTTACCGAAACTAGGCTAAACCAGCATCACAATCTGACGAATAATAATGACATTATCGTATGGAGGGGCCGACCCAACTCGACTTTCGCGCGCTGGCGTTGCGATTTTTCTACGTATGGGCATTGCTCATAAAGTTATATATAGTGGTGAAGTACGCAGATTCTAGTTCCTTAAAGCGTGTATCGTATGCATCCCTCTCCAAGAGGGAAGGCGGTTGTATGTGGTCGCGATCTATGCGCCAGAGGCTTCTCAAAATTCATGTTTTATAACAGAGCTTGAAACACTTTTTTGATTTCAGAAACTGAACTCAGATGAAAACTATTTCCTCATGGCCGGTGATTACAATGCTAAACACCAAGATTGGTGAAATCAATTAGCCAATCCAAGGGGGGCCCAGCTATTCAATTTGCTGAGGCTCCACAGTATTGAGATTAAAGTCGATCTGCTGGCTACTGACAGGCCTTCATATCCTCGAAGCGGCTCATATCTGGATCTATTGCTCTTAGATTCAAGACTGAAACTGACCGACGACATTCTTCGACGGACGAAAAATTGTTTGACGACGGTTGAGTACGACAGTGAGCACTGTGGATTTGCCGCTGCAAACTGCTTCCAAGCGACCTTATGGAACTGGACGAGTACGTGCCAACGCACTCTAACAACTACGGTAAGACACGTTGGCCGCACATTTCCGGTGCCGTCTCAAAGGAACTTCGTTTGAACGGTATTGCGACGCCATGCAACAGGCCCTTATTTTAAAAATTCAATTATTGATATTGATATTTACAATCAGAAAAGCCTCTCAAGAATTGAAATAAGTTTTATTAGCCAAGTGCCAGAAAATTTTAATTCAGTAAAATTTAAATATTGTTATATGAAATCAGAATAGAATCAAAAAAAGAGTTACTTTTTGTTTTGTTAGCCAAGTGCAAGAAAAATTTAATTCAGTTTAAAAAGAGATTGATCAGATATTCTAATAACTCACCAGAACATTAAAGAAGTAAAATAGTTTGAGAAAACACAACTATTTCCAAAACCCCACAATCAAAGTCATACAACCAAGATTTTAAAGGTATCTGAAAAAGATTTGGTAATATAAGTGACCTTAACGCAGTCGGAAGTTTTTTAAATAATCTACAAGACATTACTGTGTAAAAATTACGAAAAGTAGTCGCCCGAAAGCTGGGAACAGGTACAAAATATTGCAAGTTGTTTCGTAGATTATGATTATCTAGGATTCTGAAATTCAGATTTCCTGAACGCAAAAAGAAAGTTTTGAGGACCTTGAAACAATATAAATGTCGAACTGGTAGAATTTTCAATCTAACAAATAATGGAAAACTATGACGTAGTCTTCCCTTCCTACTATTTATATAACTATTAACTATTTATATAATCTCGGTTTGATTGCTAAAAGTCATCTTTGAGTCGACTAAGAGTCCCAGATACTGAAAAACATCCACTTTTTCAATTTGGAAACAAGACTCACTACAGATAAGGTGGTCAAGGTAGGTGATCGCACTGGACGCAGAAGCACAAAAGCAAGTTATAAGTTTATAATTAAGAATTAACGTTAGTTTTAGATTATATTAATGAATTGCTGTGCGTTGAAAATTATGTATTGTTCTTAGGTGACTTTAATTTACCTTATATTCAATGGTTACCATCTTCAGATGAAACCTATTTTAAACCATCTTTGACTTCACCTCAACAGGAATTAATGTTGTTGGATAATTTAACATCAACCGACTTACGGCAAGTAAGCTGTATCAAAAACTTTAAAAATCGAATTCTCGATTTGGTCTTCTCTTCAGACTCTGTTAGTACCGTTGTTATTGAATCTAGTTTCGGTATTACTGATCCTGGCCTTGATGAAACTTGTTACAGACTATTACTTTTTTGCACTACTGTCAATTTCTTTTATATACCTACACAATGCAATTTCACCGTATTTCTAACTTTTGCCTTTATATAATTTACCGATCATGAAATGATCATTCTACTTTCGTTCATCACAGAATAAAGAACCCTTTGTTAAGTTGAAGTGATTGCGTTATTCTTTATATATTAAGATCTAACAGGTTATGGGCCCAGGTCACATTTATAAAGAAAAGTATACAGAAGATTAATTTTTTTTTAATTCAATAAAGTTTGAGTAGCACATTTTTTTTGAATCGCGTTCGTCGTGAATATCAACTAAAATAAAAATACAATTGAATTATGACTCCTTTGTATCAAATAGAAAAGCTCGACAAAGACAATTACAGTTCTTGGGAAATTCTGATGAGAAGCGTACTCGTGCATTGTGATCTTTGGGAGTACGTGAGTGGAGAGAACAAGTTGAAGGATGAGGCTGATATGGACGAAAAATCCAGATGGGAAAAATTCGATAGCAAGGCGCTTTCAACGATCCTACTAAGTGTGAAACCAGCAGAACTCATACATATCAAGCACAGCAAAAGTTCCAAGCAAGCGTGGGATATTATTGAATCCATTCACAAGCCATCAGGTCCAGCTAGGCAAGTAAGTTTATTCAAGCAATTGTTATCGAATAAAATGCATGAAGGGCAGTCAATGACGGCCCATATAAATCAATTTTGTCAAACTGTTGAAAAACTTTATGAAATTCAAGTTAAAATGCCTGATGAGTTGCTTTCAATAATGCTGCTTTGTAGTCTCCCTGATGAGTACGAAAATTTCATTGTTGCGATTGAGAGTCGCGACAGCTTGCCCACATTGTCTTCTTTGAAAGTTAAGTTGACTGAAGAGGAGCAAAGGAGGAATGATAGGGATAAAGAAACCGTATCTAGCAACAGTCAGCATGTGTTAGCTGTGAATGCGAGATCAAAACAAGTTCCAGTTCAGTTAAGCAAGAGTAATTCTTATAAAAAACAATTTAAACGTGGCAAATGCTTTAAATGTGGTATTCGAGGTCATTTTGCTTCTCAATGCTCTGTCACCAGTCGAAACGATTCACGCAACGAGGCAGCTTTTGGTATTATTTCTAATACTGCTTATGGAAATGGAGTTTTAGGAAGAGGTGAATGGTGTATTGATAGCGGTGCCACTTCTCACATGTGTTGTGACAAAAATCTTTTTTCTACCTTAGAAGATGTTCAAAAAACTTCTGTAGAGCTCGCAACAGATGTTAGTGTTACATCTAGTGGTGTAGGAACTGTAAAAATTATTACGCATGATTTTGACGTGACACTTAAGAATGTTTTCTTCGTTCCCGAATTGAGAGGCAATTTTCTTTCAGTGAGCAAGATTGCGGCTAGTGGTCATTTTGTTGAATTCGGTAGAGACTTTGGAGTTGTTAAAGATCTCAAGAATAAGGTTATTCTAAAAGCAGAAAAACGTCAAGATTTATACGTCGTATGTGGTATCCAACATGAGGCAGCGTTGAGTTTAAGATCTAGCAGTTTGAGTCATTGCTCTTTTATTAGATGGCACGAAAGATTTGGACACCTGAATGTTGGAAGCTTGCAACAACTCTCCAGGGAGAATATGGTTCTTGGTCTGAAGCTTGTTGACGAAAGTCTTCAAGAATGTGTAGTATGTTCAAAAGGAAAAATAAAAGAAAAACCTTTTCCTAAGCAGTCATGTACTAGAAGTAAGGGTTTACTTGATTTAATTCACACAGACATCTGTGGACCAATGAGGACAGCTTCAGCTAGAGGTGGTCAATACTTTGTTAGTTTCATTGATGATAAGTCCCGAAAAATCTTTATATATATAATTAAAAGAAGGAATGAGATCCTTGGAATTTTCAAACAATTTAAAAAGGATGTAGAACGTGAATTAGGGCGAACAATAAAAATGATCCGTAGCGATAATGGGGCAGAATATGTAAGCAACCAGTTCTCAGATTTTTTAAAGGAAAACGGCATAAAAAGGCAGTTAACTGTTGCTTACACACCGCAACAAAACGGAGTGGCAGAAAGGGCCAATAGAACTCTGGTAGAGATGGCAAGATGTTTGCTTATAGGTTCTTCACTTCCTGAGTCCTTGTGGACTGAAGCGGTTAACACCGCTGCATATTTACGTAACCGATGCCCTACTATGATTTTAGGAAATAAGACTCCCTATGAAGTGTGGTGTGGAAAGAAACCTTCGGTGAGTCACTTTCGCGTGTTTGGTTCAAATGCTGTCGCATTGATAAAGCAACCTGGCAAATCAAAGTTTGAACCCAAGGGTAAAGAGTACACGTTTGTCGGCTACTCAGAAGAAACAAAAGCTTAAAGACTACTAGATAGAGCTACAGGAAATATTGTCAAAAGTCGGGATGTTCATTTTTTTGAAAGTAATACTCAGTTGAGTACCAATACTTACGATTTCTTAAACACAGATCTAGATACGCTAGCAAATATTGTTCCTGGGTCAAATAAAGAAACCCTAGCAAAGAAAGAGAAGGGAGAAGAAGGAGAAGAAGGAGAAGAAGCTAACACACAGACTAGACCATCTTGCAGCCAACAACAGATGAGAAACTTACCTGGTCGTCCGAGAATTTTAAGAACAGGTAAAGTCGGCCGCCCTGCAAAGCAGTACAATCAACAGGCCATCAATGCTGTCCAAGAGGCTATGACCATTCCGAGTTCACTCACTGAAGCGTTAAACCATCCAGAAAAAATACGGTGGAAAGAGGCAATGAAAGCAGAATATGATGCACTTTCATCGATGGGCACATGGGAATTGGTTGATCCTCCCAGTCATTACCAAGTGATTGGATGTAGATGGGTGTTTAGTATCAAATGAAAGGCAGATGGTTCTATTGATCGCTACAAGTGTCGCCTAGTGGCTGCTCACAGAAGTACATGATAAATTATTATGAGACCTTTGCTCCTGTGGTTCGTTACTCTACAATTCGTTTAATTCTGGCTATGGCAGCGCATTTTGGTCTTCATTTACATCATGTCGATGTTACAACAGCATATTTATATGGAGCATTAAACGAAACTGTTTTTATGTATCAGCCGGAAGGTTTTGTTGATTCGCAATACCCCAACCGAGTATGCAGGCTCCGGAAATCCTTGTACGGTTTGAAACAAGCAGGCAGGGAATGGAACAAGAAGCTGAACGAGATTATGCTTAAGCTTGAATTCCGTCAATGCAGCGGTGACGCTTGTGCCTACACAAGATATAAAGGGACAGCCTTATGTATTGTTTGTATCTACGTCGATGATATGATCATTGCAGCTTCTAACTATGAGGATTTAAAAAATGTTAAATTTCAGATAAGTTCTGAATTTGAAATTGTTGATAAAGGCGAACTCAGCTACTATCTGGGAATTCAGATTGAAAGAAGAAGTCAACAAATAGAGATCCATTAACAAAAATACATAGAGGAACTTTCTTCGAAATTTAATTTACTTGAGAGTAAACCTAGATATACACCATTAGATCCTGGTATGAAATTATCAAAAGGTGATTCCGAGAAAGGGGAACGAGTAGATTCAACTGAATATCAATCCTTGATAGGAGCACTTCTGTATATAGCAATATCAACGCGTCCTGATATAATGTTTTCTGTATGCAAACTTTCACAATTTAATGCTGAACCGTTTACTGAGCATTTAGTGGCTGCAAAACATCTTCTGAGGTACCTGAAAACAACAAGTTACGCAAGACTTACATACGGTACATCTTCGATCAAACTAGCTGGATACGTAGATGCTGACTGGGCAGGTAATATTGATGACCGTCGATCTTATACCGGGTTTGTCTTCCTGATGGGAGGTGGAGCAGTATCATGGGAATCTAAAAAACAAAATTCTGTGGCTCTGAGCAGCACTGAAGCCGAATATATGGCTCTCTCACAGGCATCTAAGGAGGCATTATATTTACGAAATCTTTTAAATGAATTTGAATATAAAAATGTATCATTTAAGTCCATATTAATACATTCCGATAATTTAGGTGCGCAGCAACTCGTCAAAAATCCAGTATTCCATCCCCGCAGCAAGCACATCGATATTCGGTACCATTTTGTGCGGGAAATGTATGAAAATGGTTTTATCGATCTGAAGTATACACCTTCGTCTGAGATGATAGCAGATATCCTGACCAAAAAACATAACAAAACCAAAGCACGAGAAGTTAGCCATCTTAATGGGAATTAAATTTATGAGAGAAAACAAATAACAATTATTTGGATTATTGTAAAAATAAAATCTGTATTGCATGGGTAATTGCATTGAGGGGGACTGTTACAGACTATTACTTTTTTGCACTACTGTCAATTTCTTTTATATACCTACACAATGCAATTTCACCGTATTTCTAACTTTTGCCTTTATATAATTTACCGATCATGAAATGATCATTCTACTTTCGTTCATCACAGAATAAAGAACCCTTTGTTAAGTTGAAGTGATTGCGTTATTCTTTATATATTAAGATCTAACAAAACTAACATAGATGACTACCACCCACCTCTGAATATTTTTCTTGACTGGAGTGGTGAAATCCACACTAATAGTAACTCTCATGATTGTTCCTATGTGTTTGATTACCGCAAAGCTGATTTTGATTTGCTCTGTGGTGAATTAATTATGTCTGGTATCGAAAACATATCAGTTTTTACCAATATTGACGAAGCTGTTAGCAGCTTTTATTTGATTCTCTATAGATGTATAGAAAAATCAATTCCTAAAAAATTTTTTAAAAATTCTGACTCCAACCATCCATGGTATACTAAAGAGTTGAAAATCTTAAAAAATAAAAGAAATAAAGCTTGGAACACTTATATTAAAACTCATTCTGTTTCCGACTATGAGTTTTACGTTTTTCTTTTTGAAGAATTTAAGACACTTTCTAAAAATCTTTATTCAAATTATATTGACCGATTGGGATACTCTTTTAAAAAAAATCCAAAAACGTTCTGGCAGTTTGTTAACTCAAAGAAAAAATCAGATGGTTATCCAGCTAGTTTTGTTTATGAGAACCGTTCTTATGAGAACGTCTCTGATATTTGTAATGCATTTGCTGACCAGTTTCGCAGCTCATTTTGCGATACTACTGTTGACATTGATGCTGATTTCTTCAGTTAACTTCGCAACTGTAATCAAGTATGCTTTAATAACACTGTTATTGAAATTGATAAACTTTTTTGGAGTCTTGAAACCTTAAATGACGATTTTTCTTCCGGGCCGGATGGCATTCCTCCCATTGTACTAAAAAAATGTAGGTCATGCTTAGCATACCCGTTACAATATTTGTTCTTACTTTCTTTGAAATCTAGTAAATTCCCTCTACTTTGGAAAAGATCATTTATCACTCCAGTTTTTAAGAAAGGGGACAAATGTGATATAAAAAACTATAGACCTATTGCCAAACTTTCTAGCATTCCTAAACTATTTGAAAAACTAGTATGTGACCAGCTGGCTTTCAGTGTAAAAAACGTTATTTGCACACAGCAACACGGTTTTGTTAAAAATAGATCGACTGTCACAAACCTGCTATGTTTTCTTCAAAAATGTTCCTTAGCTCTAGAAAATGGTAATGAGCTCGATTGCATCTACACGGATTTTTCTAAAGCTTTCGATCAACTTTCACACAATATTATTCTGTTCAAACTAAAGGCAATGGGCTTCCCACCTGTGTTCACTGATTGGGTACTTTCTTATCTATCTATGAGATCATACCAAGTAAAGTTCCGTAATATTTTTTCCCACACTTTTAATGCTGGCTCAGGTGTACCTCAGGGAAGTCATTTAGGACCTCTTCTATTTATTTTAGCTATCAATGATGTTGCGTCTTGCATTTCCTTCAGTGAAATATTAATTTTTGCTGATGATATGAACATTTTTAAAAAGATAACTGGTTCGCTTGATCGCTCTCATCTCCAATCCGATGTTAATCATTTTGCAGTTTGGTGTTTTAAAAACGGGCTCAACCTAAACCCCAATAAATGCCAAAGCATGACTTTCTCTAAAAAGAAGGAACCCAGCAACCCAAGTTATTCTATTTCCAATAATATTTTGAGTCAAGTGAAATGTTTTAAGGATCTTGGCGTGTATTTTAGTTTCAATATGGACTTTACTCAATATGTCAACTACATCGTTAGTAAGGTCAATAGTATGCTTGGTTTTATGAAAAGATGGTCAAAAGAGTTTCAAGACCCATATGTTACCCTTGCTCTATATAATTGTTTAGTACGACCTCATCTAGAGTATGCTTCTCAAGTGTGGTCCCCTTTTTATGAAATACACAACTCAAGAATAGAATCAGTACAACATAAATTCATAAGATTCGCTCTTAAAGGGCTTCCGTGGGTAAACCCTTATGATTTACCACCATATGAGCACAGAATCCAATTATTACATATGCAACTTCTTTCTCAAAGGCGTACCATTAACGATCTGGTGTTTTTTCATCAACTTATTACCGGACATATCGATGCACCTGAGTTACTTTCTTGTGTTCAATTCAACTTTCGAGGCGGATCTTACCACCTGCGCAACTTAGTTTTAATATACTGCCTTTACCATAGAACGAATTATGGCATCAATGAGCCATTGACTCGTATGGGTAGACTTTTTAATCTTAACTCATGTTTAATTGATTTCAACTTAAGTAAATCTAGTCTAAAAAAATTGTTAAAAACCAGTGCTCCACTTTCTTAAGTTTAGTTTGCATGTTTGCATGTTTGCATGTTTCAATTAATTTTAGTTTATATATCACATTTTGTATGTCTTGTTTATTTTATAGTGTATACTTTATTTATTTAAGATAATTTTGCAATATTTATTTGAAAGTTCTTGTAATAATGTCTTTTTTTTTGTTTTTACTATTCTTACGTTCTCTATGTGCTGGTGTTGGTGTTATACTAACACTTGCATTCATGATGAAGAGCGTATATAAGTATGAACATATGAGCTTGTTCTAAGCTCAGTACTACTTAGTCTCTAAAATGAAGAAAAAAAAAAAAAAAAAAAAAATTATAATTCTTGCACATTGGTTCATGGAAAAAGATATCTGGTTCGAAAACGTTCGGAGAAAAAAGACTGAAAAAAAAATAATTTTTGTCTTAGAGCTAATAACTAACTTATGTTCTGCGAACCACGACCTAAAGAGATTCGAATCTCAATTAATTTCAGCCACAAGATCAAGGAGACTTTCAGCACCAAACGCACAACCAACATCATCTGCAAACGCAGTAATTTTAGACTTGAATGGTAATTTAAACAATGAGTTAATATACAATAAGAAAAGTATAGGACCAAGTACTGAGCCTTGTGGTACTCCTATATTCAGAAATTTGAAGTCACTTCTAATATTTTTGATTTTTACATGCAGTGGTCTATTTTCAAGGTAGGATCTGAACCAGCTACTCATAAAACTCCTTATACCAGCATTTTCTAGTTTAGATAACAAGATTTCGTGGTTAACCATATCGTGGTTAACCATATCAAATTCCTAAGTGATATCGACAAAGAGACCAGCTGTACACTTTTTATTGTCTAGATTATTAAAAGTGTCGGAACAAAATTTCAGGAGATCGTCTTCATTGGATTTACCTTTCCGAAACCCAAATTGTAGAGATCTAAAAAAAATTGTTTTTATTTAAAAAGTGCATTAGTCTCATTTTAATACTTTTTTCAAAAATTTAACTCATTGACGAGAGAATAGAAATAGGTCTATAAATGCTTATTTCATTCGCTGATCCTTTTTTAAAAATAGGAACAATATCGGCACACTTCAAAGCATCCGGAAATTTTCCTGAGAAAATGCTTTGGTTAAATAAATGCGCCAGAACATCAACCAAGAAAAAAGATAAAGTTTTAAGTAAAATATTTGAGACACCATCAGCTCCACAAGTGTTTGAATTTTTTAGAGACCCAATACTTTTCAAAACTTTGAATGCCGTTACGGGTTCAAAAAAGAAGGTGTTTTGATTCAAAGAATCACCACGAATAATTGAATAACTACAAGATGCACAGGAGGAACGGAAAGAAGACTGTAAGGAATCAGAAACATTTGCAAAAGTAATTTATGAGTTCATTAGCAACAGCATCATCACAAACTACATCTCCATTAATATTTAAATAGATATCCTTTTTGTTACAAGTATGTTTATTCAGAAGATTTCCATTCATTTTTAATATTCCCCTTAACCGGCACAAATTGGTTACCATAATATATATCTTTATACAAAGAAATTTCTCTTTTAAGTTTAGAGCACATACCTTTGTAACGCATAGTTAAATTGTGATTAAGCGGATGTTTAGCACACTTGATTCTTAATTTGTTCTTAAGATTGATTTTTTTTTTTTTAGAATATAACTGTTTATCCATGGCTTGAGTCTAATCTATTTACTTTTCTGTTTGACTAAGTTTGCATTGGGTATTAAATTTTGTTAGTATATCAAAAAAGATATTAAAAGCCAGTGTAACGTAATCAATTTTAGTTATTTCAAAACTTGTAGGAGGAGCTTCGGTTACATTGTTACTGGGAGAACTCATCAAAACACCTGTCATGGCATGGCCAGTTATACCTAAATCAAAAACGCATTTTTCAATAGTGCGCAATGAGCAATTGGAAAAACGTCCATATATGTGGTCCAAACATTTTCCGGAAACCGGCCTTGTGGGTTCGTTAATAAAGGAAGCTAAACCATGAGATGCAAGTAAGGACAAATGAACTGAAACAGCATCAGAATTTTCCAAAATGTCGATGTTTAAATCTTCCATAATCAGTAAATTTTTTTATTTTTCTGTTTGTAAAAGATTTGAAAATTCATCCATGAAAACCGAAAAACTGAATCCATGCAACCTGTGAACGCAAAGAACAACAAAATCTCTTTTGTCTAATTTAAAAGTAATTTTTAATATGTCGACACTCAAAAAATCTAATTCAGTTGGTACACAATCATACGTTTCTCTAACAAAGTAACCTACACCTCCAGCACAATAGTCATCATTAGTTTTAGCAAAAAATTTATAACCCAGTAGAGAGTAATCATTCAATTCAAACTTTTATATCCAAATCTCAGAAACACATAAAATGTTAGGGATACGCGCGAATGAAGTTATGTGGGAAACAAGAAAAGTGAAATTCTCACGCATGCTTCTAATATTCTGGTGAATTAAAAGAAATAAAAAATAACAGTTCGATAAATAACTCTCTTTTATATCTATAGGGCTTTTCGCGAAGCTTTCTCTTTCTAATTATACCTCGTATTTCTTAAACGTCAAATGACTACTTGTATGAAAACATTGCTGGCGGCAGTACGTTGAAATATGAACTATGTAGTTTAAATTCGTTTTTCAAAGACGTAGATTCATGAAAAAAGGAAAAAATTGTGTTTATCAAAACTGTGACGTTTTAAAAACAAAACAATATAAAAGTGTTGTGAAAATGCCCACGAATCGCTGTCTAAGACAATCTTCAAACCATACAATGAAGACAGAAATCTGTAGATCCTATAGTTTTCCTCGAGTATAAAACAGAATTCCTTCTCTCAGAGGAGAGGCACAGAATGTGGTAAGAGGAAACATCTGAAACATCTACAGGAAACATCTGAACACTAAATTGGCTCGTGTCTGTACCACACATTTCATTTCAGGAAGGTAAATATCTGGTTGTAGTTTGTATACAAGTAGATTATAAATATGAACTCCAGGGAAGAATGCAAAACTTTTGGATAATCTAATTCCAGATCGGGTACCAAGCTTATACACGCAAAAATTCTGAAATCTAGATACACAATACCCAATCTGTATTTAGATTGTTTTTACTAGGAGTTCTTACTATAATCAAGCATCTAATATACCTTATAACCATGTTTACATAGGTACCTGAAATGAAATGTGTGGAACAGAAACAAGCCAATTTAATGTTCAGATGTTTAAAAGGAGCCAACAACGGCCTGCGCCTTTCCTCTTAGCGATTTTTCAATCTAGGAGTTCTATTCCACAGTCGTGGAAAACTGAAGTCTACAGTTTTCTGTGTTCACTGTATGGTTTTAACCAGTTTGAACACTGTTTCACACAACAACTCAAGGGTAATTTCACAACACTTTTATATTATTTTGTTCTTAAGAGTTCGCAATTTCGATATACACACTGTTTCAATCTTTTTACTTCAAATTCACTTCACTAAATAACAATTCTGAAACTAATTTATGTTTTTGCCTAGTATGTACCGCCAACTATGTTTTCATACAAGTAAATTCAGCTGTCATTTTTTTTTTCTCTCTTTTGACAGTGACACTATGGCGAAAAGCCCTATTCCCAAAGAATCTCGAAAAATGTCAAGAGCAATACTCTTCGGGCTATTAACATTACCATTGCCGTTGTTAAGTCCAGTGATCTCGATGCAGTTAGCTAATTGGCTTTGTTGTTGCCAATGCAGCCTGTTTTCTAAGTGTTGAACTTCAGATTTAAGAATTGCATTCTCTTTATTCAAAGCAAATATGGAAGGAAGAAACGCTTTATTAATTGCTTCTAAATTAGTTCCGCACGAACGGCTAAGAATGACATCAATAACAAAGGAAAGGTTGCAGCGGGTGTTAAAAAACCGGTTCCTTCGTCGAATACCACTGAAAAAGCTAAAAACAATACAAATGCACCAACCATGAGTGTAGTGATTAGTGAAGTAACGAGAACGAATGCAGATAATATTGCCACTGGGGCATGCGCTGATTGACCATTAGCTTCTAGCTCTCGCTCTCTGTCGGCTTGCACAGACAAAATTGATGCGAGCGTTTTCAATGGTGTAAATACTTCAGTTGTGATTGTAGATCAAACCCATTACTTAGCTTCTGATGCTGTAGCTCAACCCAGTTGCCTAGAAGATGTTGCTGAAAATGTTGCTGCTGTTGCTGTTGCTGTTGCTACTGCTGACAATTTTGCTCCTGCTGAAAAAGTTTATGTTGCCGAGAGAAGTTCATTAAATGACAACAAATCCGCCACCCTGTCTGTGGGTCAACATAATGTTGTTGCTGTCGCTAGTAAAGTTGCGATCAATGATGTTGGTAATGTTTCGGAAACTAATACTTCACATGACAATGGGTTCCCGATACGCATAAGCAATGTTGATGATGCTTCCTTAACACTGGCAAATCCTATAAAACGAACAAAATTACCGACGGGCCTCATTCGAAATAGAATGCAATATCAGAATATTAAGGTAGTCCGAAAAATTAAATGGAACCATATTTCGAACGTCCATCAAAATACTACCGCTGTTTCGATTGTAAATTATATTGCTTCAAATCTAAATGCAAACCCGGATGATTTTTCATGCTTTTTACTTACTAAACCAAAAGATAATGAATATGCTAAATTTGCCGATTTTAAAATAAGCGTCCCTGCTGAATACGTGAGCTTAGATTATAATGCTGATTTTTGGCCCAAAGGAGTTATTATCCGCCCATGAGTTTTTTTCCAAAAAACTAAGACTGGTCTGTTCTCAGGCTTCTGAAGACAGCAATCAACCGACATTAATGGATGATTGTGATACACTCAAAATCTTTTATCACAATGCAAGTGGTCTTAGAACAAAAGTTAGTAAGCTTTTTCATACATCCAGCCACACTGAAAACTACATCATTATTGTTACTGAAACCTGGCAATGGAATTCTGTCAACTGAAATTTTTTATAGTAGCTTTACAACGTTTTTGGAATCGATCGTTGCAGAACGGCTGATGATCGAGGTGGGGGAATTTTAATTGCTACTCGTTTAACTCTTTCGGGCAATCAAATTGATCTACCCACTCCTGATGCGGAGCAAATTTGTGTGTCTATAAATTTCAATTCCAATAAGTTTTATTTTATCGCTAGTTATGTACCTCCTAAGAGTGATTTGGAAATTTATTTACATAACTCATCGGAATAATATTGACTTCATATAAAATTTGTGTCCTTACTCAGAAAATGTTTGCATTATTGGTGATTTTAACTTAGGCGACATGATTTGGTCATGGTCAGATGATGATAAAATGCTTTTACCGTGTAATATGAGAAAAAACATAGAATTTGAATTTATAGATCATCTATACTCTTTAAATTTTGTTCAATTAAATCATGTCTTAAACTCCTTCCATAATATTCTAGATCTCGTTTTTGTTTGTAACGATGAGTTTAAAGCAAATGTTTTTGAAGCTCCATTTCCCTTTATTGAATAACTCCATCCACCATAATCAAATTGTAATTGAAATCCGTGGTTATAATTATTTGGAGTCAATTGATAAATCAGCTATCAATTTCAATTTCGCAAAGGCTAATTTTGCTGATCTAGATTGTTTTATTAGTACCATTGATTGGGTTAAGGAATTTAAACTTAAAAATACTCAAGAAATGTTTGCAATATTTATAAACACTTTAAAAAGTAGTTTCCCCTCTTTTGTTCAAAAAGAAAGTTGTCTAAGCCCCCATGGTATAATAAACAGCTCATACATTTAAAGAATTTGAAAAATAAAGCTCATGCTAAACATAAAAAAAACCCTTAACGTTACCGATTATAAACTCTTTTGTAATTATAGAAAAGAGTTTTAGGTTTTAAGTAAGTTCTTGCATAGGGGTCATTTGTTAGATATTGAGAGTAAGCTAAAAAACAATTCTAAAGCTTTCTGGTCATATATAAGCAACAAAAGGAAATGTGTTGGTATACCTAACACAACAATGTATAACGATATTCAATCATGAATTTCGCTTCATTTTTTGAGTCTGTATATTCGACTTCGTGCCATAAAACCAATTTCGATGAAAATTATTTATCTTAAATAGATTTTCGATTATTGGAGCTTGACATTGATGACATTGAAAAAGCCCTTACCAATCTTAAGCCAAGCCCTAAGCCCGGTGTTGATGGAATACCTGCTTTTATATTAAAAGAATGTTATCGTACAATTTCTAAGCCACTCTTGCAATTTTCAATAAATCGTTACTATCAGGTTTTTTTCTTGAAGAATGGAAAACTAATCTTGCATATTTTACCTCTTATGTGCCAAATGCCATTGAAAGTGGTTATCAAGTTGATACTATTTACACTGATTTTAGTAAGGCATTCGATTCTGTCGTTCATGAAATTCTCCTTAAAAACTGAAGAAATTTGGTTTTCATTCATCTATGTTGAAATGGATTGAGTCTTACTTAATTGGTAGAACACAAAAAGTATTAATTGACGATAGATACTCAAAATCTATTCATTGTACATCGGGTGTTCCTCAGGGAAGCCATCTGGGCCCGCTCTTATTTATAATTTTTATTGATGACATTGTGTCAACTATTCAATTCTGTAGATGTTTATTGTACGCTGACGACCTCAAACTGTTTCTGCAAATAAAACAACCGCGTTAAAATTTGACACTAATGAGGTGAATAAAATGGGTTAAAATTTATTGAGCTGTGGAGCAGGTTAAAGTGTGTTAAAATTTGACGTTTCTAGTGATAGAGAAATTTGCTCTTGCAAAAGCGCATTCAATTCAAACAACGAAACATGAGTCAGGAAAAAAAAAACGAAAGCAGGCTGGAAAACCATACAATAAATGTAAGTTTGAAATCAATCTATATATATAAAATAGGATGTATGTATGTATGTATGTATGTATGTCCGGGGTAAACTCCTAAACCACCCAACGGATTTTTATGAAATTTTCAGGGTAGACACAGTTTAGTCCAGGGATGGTTCCTGTTCCGGTTTGATCCCCATATTCCCACAGGAACGGGGTTGGGAACGGAAAATTAGAAACTACTCCACAGATTTCAAAAATTCTTTCAACACAAGGGGTGCTACATTATCTCCCTTCATAAGTAACCTAGACTATATTTCATCCCTATAATCCCACGGGAACAGAAACGGGAACGAGAACGGCGACCATAAAGTTACTTGACCGATTTCAAAAATTCTTTCAACTCTAGGATGTTGCATTATCCTTCAATGAGATAGGCTTACATTTCATTCACATATTTCCAAGGGAACAGAAGATTTCCACAGGAACTGGGTTGGGAACGGAAACTTAGAAACTACTGCACTGATTTCAAAAATTCTTTCAACATTGGGGCTGCTACATTATCCCTCTTCACCCTTTATCAGTAACTTAGGCTATATTTTTCATCCCTATAATCCGACAGGATCAGAAACAGGAACGAGAACGGGAACATTAAAGTTACTTGACCGATCTCGAAAATTCTTTCAGCTTTTGGATGTAAAATTATCCCTCAGTGAAATAGATTTATATTTCATTCACATATTTCCACTGGAACGGACGATTCCCACAGGAACGGAGTTGGGAACGGAAACTTAGGAACTACTGAACAGATCTCAAAAATTCTTTCAGCATTAGGATGCCACATGATCCCACAGTAAGAATAAGATTATATCTCATCCCCAAATTCTCACGAAAAAGGTAAAACGACAATGGGAACCTTAAAACTACAGACCCGAGCAAAGCCGGGCGGCACAGCTAGTTGATTTATATAAATTCAATGATTTTGTTTTCTAGGGTCTCACGAAGAAAAAATAAGACTGATTAGGATAAGTCTGGATGATATGTTTATAACTAAAAATGCAAACATTAATGATGGATGGAGGTTTGTAAAACATTAACAAATTTCCGTTAAATAACTGCTGTTTTATTCAATTGAAGGAGTGTAGCGGAGCGCATTGGGGACCTCAGAAAGGATTTTAAGGCGTGCAGGCAGCTATGGAAAAATATGTCACAAAAATACAAGGTAAGTATATTGTTGTAAATGTTTTGCCATACCTTACACACACTTTTTTATAATATTTTTTTCCATCACAGTTGTTCTTTGAGCAGCATACTGGTGATGGTGCCGGTGATGATGCAGCCACAAAAAGGGAAATAGAATCCTGGCCCTATTTCCAGCTATTTCACCAATATGCATCCAAAAAACACAACTACCACCCGCCTTTCCTGATAGAAAGTTTATCGGGAGTAGTTTCTCTGGAACCTCCGCCACCAACTGAATCTATTGGTTCGGAGCTGATGCCATCGCCCACATTAACCTCCTCTCTGGAGTTTACCTTCGATGAGGTTGATTCGCCAACATCGCCCGTTGCGTCAACCTCACGTCCTTCAACATCAGCTTCTACTGCAACACCAAAATTTAGTGCATATGAAAAACACTGCATTAATCGCGACAAGAAGCTGTCAAAACAAATGGGTGCACTCATGGCCGTTTTTGGGCAAATGGTTGCAAAAGACTACCCAGATATAAATGTTGAAAGTCTGATTGTATGCTCCTCCTCGGAAGATGATTAAAAAATAAAAATGTGTGTATCAAATGTACAATTTAATTTGAAATAAAAAGTGAATTTTTTGATTTTGGTACTTATGTTTTTTATTTATTTGGAAGATATACAATATACATATTATGTATGTATCAATCTTTGAAGCAACGAATCTCGAAAAACTAATGCTTCAGCTGTGTCTCTTTCATAAACTCCTAGATTTTCCTCAGCGCTGTCATTGGAATGAATCAATTCTTCTTCTGGATCACCTCTACCTTAAAAACGATAAAACAAAAGTGACTTGAAATTATAATTATTTTGATCATTGTTTTGAAGAATACTTACCTAAATCATCACCTTCCACGCAGATGTTGTGCAAAATACATGCTGTTAAAATAGTTTTGATGCTGTTTTCAATTTTAAGCTCCAACCCTTTGTTGAAAATATTTCTCCATCTAATTTTCATTATTCCAAAAGCACATTCAACAACGTTTCTGGCTTTACTGTGAACTTTTTTTCATTCGAATTGGGTGTTTTGTAAGGTGTTATGATGGGGATTGGGTGTAAACGACACGCATATCCACTATCTCCCAGCAGGTAATAGGGTTGTTTTGGATAATTGCCACTTTTGTATAGCTCACTGTTTTTCAAAACCTAAGAAAAAATATTTTATGAATGTTTGTTTGATAAGAAAGACGTTGTTGTTTTACACGAGTGTCATGTACTGATCCAGGGAATCCAACGAAAACGTTATTAAACATTAATTTGCTGTCAACAACAGATTGACATTAGATCGAATAAAAACGTTTATTATTTAAATATTCGTCATGTTTTCTTACAGGAAAAGGTATCCTGATATGGGTGCCCTCTATAGCTCCTATCGCATTTTCAAATATATTAGATTTGGAATGTCTGCAAAATCTATAACCAATGTCCTCATAGTTATTCGGTTGAACATGTTTAATGAGATGACGCATGGATCCGCAAAAGAAATCAAGCATTTTGTGCGCAATGCTCTTCACAGTATATCTGCTCATTCCAATAAAGCCACCAGCAAGTCGATAGCTACAACCTGATGCCATCCAGTAAAGGAATACAACGAGTTCTTACTCATTTGTTCAACCACTCCGTTTCCCTGGCATGAGGTCCACAATCGTTCTAAAAGTGGAACTTTTCAACCGCAGATGTTCACGACATTTGATCTCATTGTTGTTGAGAATTGCATTGATGTCTTCTGAAAACACTCGAAGTCTTCCATAGCTTACACGTGTAATCTGGCGATAGCATTTATTATTGGAAAAGTTTTAACTTGAACTTCAACTAATAACTCACCCCACGCTCTCTTCTCTGTTTAATTGAATTTCTTGTTATAATGCGCTGATATTTTAAAAGAATTAATACAAAATACTTTAAATTTGTCATTTCTCTAAACCAAATACGAATTCATTGTTTTGTTTCTTTAGAAATGTATGACAGATATCAGCTGTGAAAACTAGTTTTTAGTGTTACCACACTGAATAAATCAATTAATCAAAATGGGAATTTTGTTTAAATTTTTTGATTGTTGTTTTAAAATATGACATTAGAATCGAGAACAATAAGTAAAAAAGATTTTTTTTCAGTTTCAGAGACTTTTTTCTTAAAAATATGTTTTGTAAGAGAAATTATTTTTCCGTGAAAAAGAAAACCAATTTTTGTTCAGGGAAATTTCTTAAATTATCGAGGGAAATTTTTTTA
Source organism: Melanostoma mellinum (assembly GCA_914767635.1). NCBI lineage: Eukaryota > Metazoa > Arthropoda > Insecta > Diptera > Syrphidae > Melanostoma > Melanostoma mellinum. Next base: position 107,203,203 of record OU612059.1, read on the forward strand.
ATCTACGCAGAAATCTTGGTTAAAATAATTGTTTTAACGCAATTCACATTTCACACAGCAAATGGCTAAATTTGATCCCACGTCAAATTTTAATCATGGTAGAAGTTTTCACGCAAATTTTAACGCAATTCACACACGGCCTTAGACTTCCGAGTCTAAGTAGACGTCTGTAGTAGTTTGTATGTAGACGTCTTTAATGCAGAGTTGTCTTTTATTTGTTTTAGAGAGACTGCGTGCAAAGCGGTGTTTCTATCACGAGTTGAGAAAAATTTAACGACGATGGGAGAGCTATGTATGTATGTATGTTGTATGTATGTATTTTTATTGAGTTTTTTTTTGTTTCGTTCATTTACACGTATTTACTTAAGACTAAACATGTTCAGTCGTATTTATAAAATTTGCTTAGAACATCCTAAGACAGTTGTCCAGCTAGACGGTGTCTAAAGAGTTGGACAAGTCTTAGCCAATTTTGTATTTATAAATGCATTCCAACAGTTGTCTAAACAACCCCTAAAACTGTCAACTCCGAATGAAAAACTAAATGGCAGCGTTCATGATGTATCCGTGCAGTATCATTGTCTGTGTTTTGGTATACGAGTACAACAACTATAAGGCTCTGAAAGAGAGTGGCGTAGGACTTGAACTTGACCGAAAAAACAGCTGATTTTTCCAAGTCTCATAAAATTATCAAATTTGTGCAATTTATAAATGCAATTGTTGAAAGTAGTATTTTTGCACCTCAAACTACTTAATTTTTTCGATCTTAACACTCTCAACAGTGTTTGATAACATGTTCAACAAAATTGTTTTTTGCTGTATCAATGGTCACTTTAGCCATAGTTTAGACAACCAATTTCGGTGTCTAAAGTTAGACATTTCTTAGACAGCGATGAAAGTGTTTATAAATACGATTTGGACATGGACACTGTTCTAAGAGCTGTCCAAAGTTAGACATACTTTGGAATGGGATTATAAATACGACTGGTTGTTTCTATCTTCTTATTGCTTGGCTTATTTTACATTGCCGACTTCGAATTGGCCTGGCTATACATATTTACTTTGTTTCTTTTAGATTAGTTCTTATGAACTCCTTTAAACCTTGTATTTTTGTAAAAAAAAAAAAAAAAAAATATTTTACTTTTGGGGTGGACAGATGCGTTCACTCAATCAGAGCGACTGTGCACTGTTTCGCTCTTAAGTTTCTGAAAATATGATTCTGAAAGTATAAGAGCGCATGTTCTGTAGAGTGGCCTCGTTTGAATCCGAACTGCTGTTTTTGTATTAGATCTGCGTCTGTAAGGAATCCCTCTACTTTTAATAGGATTATTTTTTCCAATATTTTACCAATATTTGACAGGAGTGAAATGGGTCTAAAATCCTCTGGTTTGTTTGAGTTTGAACTTTTCTTTAGTGGGACTAGTTTTGATTCTTTCCATTTAATGGGGAAATAACTAATGTTGAGACAATTGTTGAATAACGGTGTCAGGTGTTTAGCAAGTGGTTTTTTTGCTTTGCGAAGGATGAAATTGGGTATATTGTCAGGGCCACTCGATTTTTTGTTATTCAAAGAGGCGATAATGAATTCCGTAAGATCTTGTGTGGTGAAAATTTCATTGTTTGGGAAATTTGCAAGGTTTGTGGAAGAGAAATTGTCAAGACGTATATTACTCGTCCACGATTTAAAAGCATTCACAGATGTATTGACCGCTAGCAGGTTTTCGCTGTCGAATTGAGGGGTTTTCAAGGAAAAGAGCTCCGAGTAATACGAGTTGAATGCATTGATTTTTTCCAGAGGGGTGGCTAGGCTTCTACCCTCTTTGAGCATTTCTTGTGTGTTGGAATGCATGTTTTTTCTACCGGTTATTTGATTTATTGTTTTAAATATATTAGAGGACGGTTTGAAGCTGTTTAGTTTTTCTCTGAATCTCGAGTTTAGTTCGATTAAAACTTTATCTTTAATTAATTTACTTAGGCAGCTTATTCTTGCTGCTAATTCGTTGTATTCGTTGTTTTTTTTGTTTCCAAGACGATGAAATATTCTCTTGAACTTTCTCTTCCAGATTTTTTTAATTTTGAAAAGTTTGAGGGTTTCATCAGAAATTGGGAAATGGTTGGGTTTGAAAACTCTTTCTGTACTGTGGTTGGCTATACAGTCCGAAAGTTCTTCCGAGAAGGTTGTGATAAAATTGTCTATTTCTTCTTTTGACAGGTTTCTGTTACAGGGCAAAGCTATAGCGTTCAATTTGGAGTCTAGATCGTTGTTGAATCGAGGCCAGTTCGTGTTTTTGAAGCACCGGCATTTTGGAGCTGCCATGGGGAAGGGCAAAGCATTTTGGAATTGGATGTTCAGCAGAACAGAATAGTGATCAGAGATTGCGTCCAGCGTTAAGCATGCTAAATTTGGATTCGAGTGGTGAGGTGATCGTAGATTGGCTGATATTAGAAAGAAGTCTATGTGGGAGCCCTAGCTCGGTCTTTTTGGCCCCTCCGGGGCAAAAATATCAAAATTGAGGTATATATACCATTGGGCTAGGTGTATGCCGTTTGTGTTTGTTTTGCTGTCCCCCCATAAGGGGTTACGAGCATTGAAGTCACCTCCTATGATTATGTTATCATAGGTATTCAGACTGTCAAGAAGATCATCTAGTGCAGCGCTCAATCTGGGACCAGTGTTGCCCTGGACGTATATCGAAACCAAAGCTTAATAAGTGGAAGTTTGTTGATTATTTTAGGGTATAAAAGCTATAGTAGCAGAGAGAAGATTACTATGAAATTTCTTTTGATAAAATTTTATATTATTTTTAATTAGATACCAGTGCCTCTATCGTTTTTATTTTTAATAAAATCATATTGTTCATTAAAAGCAGTTTTATTTTGATTTTTACTACAAGTTTCTTGAAGCAAAATCGCATAGGGATGGATTTCGTTTAATAGCATGTTATTTTCAAATTGTTTGTCACTTGAAATAAAAGAGTTGACGTTGGCAGAGATTATATTTATGTTCATATTCATGGCGATGGAGATGCCAAAGAGCCAGGTCTCTGGTAACTGTCCAGTTTAACGTAGGACTGCCAAAAACTTTTAATTTTTGAGAGAAGCTCGCTGAAAGGGACGCCAAAAAGAGTTTTTGATTCGTTCATAAATTCGGTTAGGCAGTTATTGTTATTACTGTTGTTGGATTCTACATTGGTAGTCTCCATAATTAGCGATGATGAAGCTGGCGTTTTAGTCAGCGAACGATATATTTTTTTTTGGCAATCATTTTCAAACGTGTTGAGCACTTGGTTGAATTGCTGGTCATTTCTTGATCCCTAAGGGTTTCTGTTGGTTTCTTTTATTTTTAATAGTTCTTTAAACTGGTGGCATATTGTGATACATGGGATCTTCACATTAACGCGCAAAAAACGAAGGCTATGGTTTTTGAGAGCCGAAAGAGTAGAAGACTTTCTGAAGAAGCTTGGCGACTTGGTAACGAACAAATCAATACAGTACTTGAATTTAAGTATTTGGGAGTACTTTTAACGTACAATCTGAATCTTGGAAAACAAGCTAAGGAAAAAAGCAGTGAAGCTAAGTTGGCGCTTAATCTGATGTGGCCAAAATTTTTCGCTAATCAAAATATTGACCACTCATCCAAATTTAAAGTATTCAATGCTACAGTTAACACCTGTATATGCTATGGTACACAGGCATTTGGAGTCATTCCCTTTGAAGAATTTGAGGCGGTTCAAAGAATGTTTTTCAAGCGTATTTTCAGGTTGCCAAACTCCACACCGACCTATGCCATACATGTTGAGTCTGGCCTACCACCAATCTTCATAAGGAGCCTGAAAGCATGTTCGGACTACTGTTCGAGAGTGATGAGAAGAAGTAACACAAGTCTCCATAAATTGATAATGGCAAGACAATTACGAACAAATGCATTCCCTTTCAGGGAATGGAACCAGCTGGCCTTATCCCACGATCTCTCGTTGTCGTTATCTGAAAGCAATGTCTATGAGTGGCCTAATATTTTTGCGACGATTATTTCAAAAATTGATGACAAGATATTTGACGAACACTTAACCAGGGCATCATCGTCAATTTCCAGAAATATCTACAGGAACCTCAACCATCGAATACTTACCGAAGATAGCTATTTTAGTCTGAAGAACTCTTCGTTTAAAATAAGCACAATATTCAAAGCAAGGGTCGAAATTCTCAACTTGAATTTCATACCCCATAGAGTCGATCGTTAGCAAATTTGTAATCTGTATAATACAAGGGAGTTAGACGATATTTACCATTTTATCGCAGTGTGCCCTATTTTGCAAGAGATACGACGGTTGTATTTCCAAGAAAGTTTTTTGTCCGTTAATAGTCTCTACGAAATATTAAATGGTGCTCGGGGATGGTCTCTTTTGTATAGTTACTGCAAACATGCTTTAACATATCGTAATAGCTTTTGAAAGTTAACCTCAATGCCTATTAGTGCTTTTATGTTTCAAATAATGTAAAAGTATCACCTTTTATGTTTAAAATCACTCTTAAATTGTAATTCTTTTATTGCAAATCGTCTAAATTGTTACAAATTAGTAATAAAATAGTAATAATAAAAAAAAAATTATAATAATAAGAATAATGATAAACTCGCTTTCTCATTAATTTTCGTTTTTTTTGATTATAATTTTGATTAATGTAATAATAATTTGTATATTACCCTTTCTTTGTTTTTCTTTATTAATTTTGTTTTGAAATGTCATTTCCGGCAGACGGTAGAAAAGCCATGTCCGTATTCTTAGGATTAACCACTGTAAACTCTTTTTTATGGAAAAAAAATAAAGAATAAGAATATAATAGTTCTTTACGTTTGGGGCAACCTTTGTAACTTGCGGGATGGCCAACATCTCCACAATTTACACAAGCGGCCACAGACGCTTCAGTTTGTAGGCCGATACCACACTACCCTGGTGCGTGATCATTAAGACACTTAACGCATCGATTTGCGTATGAACAGTATGTTGCCATGGGGCCAAATCGCTGACACCTAAAGCAGCGTTTGGTTCCCGAACTTTTTATCGACTCCCACTTAATCTTGTGTCTCATTAACGTTTTAATATTTTTTAATTTTGATAGATTTTCTCTATCCAATACTGTACAGAGGAACAAGTCAAGTGGAGGTTTATTTTTTTAGACCACTTGGTCTCAAAGCTTTTAACAGAAACACTAAGCGAAGGGTCCGAGACCCTCAATTCCGCCTCTACTAGGGATGATATGGGAAACTATTGGGAATTCTCTTTAAAATTAAATTAAACTTCTGTTTTATCCTGGAGTAAAAGAGAAGGCATCAATATTGCTAGTTCTAAACTGCTCCAGAAGAAGACTATGTTTTTCATGGTTTTAAACAAAAATTTTGGTTTTGCCCAGGCCTTTTGACTCAAACTTAACATTCTTAACGTCTAGCTTAAAGTTAATAAAAAAATCTAAAATACTTTTTGAAGAAATACCTTTTGCGAAGATTGGTGGGCACCATGAGCCTTCGCTTTCCCTCGTTGTTTGGTTGCTGCATGTACTGCTTCTGTTGGTGATACTAACGTCAGAAGTTTCTCCTGCCATACGGTTCATCTCTATTCTGCTGGTGCTGGGACCTTGCGTTTGGTTGGTATTCTATTCTTTTCCAGTTGTTGGTTTTTTGCAACCATCGTTGTCCATGATGTCTTCATCCAATAAGGCGAAACGGTTGGCATACTTGTGGCATTCGAGTGCCGCCTTCTTCTTCGGTTCACTAAGTGTGGTTGATTGGCGCCTTTTGTGCGCAATTATGTTTGTGAAGGTCTCTTTGTCATGTGCTAATGCCTTTTCAAGCACAGATTTAGTGCTATTCAAGATGGCTTCTGGTGACGCCGTAGATGAAGTTGGCGTGGTGTTTGCCGCCATTTTGTTGTTAAATCCAATTGTTACGTAATTGCTTAGGCGTACAGCTCTTTGTTCCCCTTGAACGGGAGAATTGGCTTTACAGATTTCATTGTTCATGATGTCTTCGTCATCTTTCAGCCACCAGTCCACGTTCTGCAAAATTTTTTCCTTTTCGGTCTCGCCATTTATTTGAGATGGTAGCTGGGAAGATGTATCGGGGTTTTTCATTTTGCAACGATTCCCCGTCCAATCTGGAGGATCCATGTCCTCATCCATTATCGTTAACTTTTAGTAGCTTTGAAAAAAGCCTGTGTAAAAAATAAGACTTTAGTTTAAATTTTTGATCACTATTAAGTAGACACGTCTGCTTCCTTTGCCTATCACCACGTTTTCATGATGGGAGAGCTAACTTCGTTGTCTCTTGACGTTCGGTTCTGATGTTTACGCCGAGGACGAAAAATTTCTTTGACAGTTGGTGGTTGACTTGACAATTGCCAGATGTGGTTGAAAGTTGTCTTCAGATTTCCATTTTGATATTCCCTTTTTCGTAGATGGTCGATTTCGATGGCGTAACTATTATCTAAGTTTTTTCTCAGAACATAGACCTCCTTTGAAATTCTGCTCACTATTTCATCTGTTATCTTTAATATTTTTTCATCAACTTCATTCGAAGAAATAAATTTTTCGGTCGATTTTTCAGAGGGAACCTGAGTTTTTTCCGGTTTGTCTGGGAGTAGATGATGATGTTGTTTTTGTGTCGGGTGTGCGTACTTCGGAACTAAGTTTGTCTTTGTTATTGCGTGTAAGCATTTTAGCAAGAAATCAGCAAGAAACTAGAGAGAAATCCCGCACAAATATTTAAATCAAATTACTATACGATTTTTCAGCGTTAGATTATAGGTAGGTATTTATTTTTGTTTTAATAGTTTCAAAGGCACGGCGAATTTTTATTTTTACACCACACATCCATATTCCCTTGAGAAAATTTTTTCCGCTTCGCTTTAAGCTTCATTATTCTATCCGTGAGTAAAAAGCAAAGCGAACAAAATTTGCCTACGTGTAATACGTGCCCCAAGAAAAACGCGCGAATTGACCGCATTAAACACATAGTATGATTCATTGTTCCATAGATATTTATTATGTACGTGTGTTCCTCTTTGGTATGTCCTACTCATAACCCACAATCAGAGCATGGACTTATGTCTAGTGGAGTTACGTCCCTGTGCAAGTTTATTCACATTGAAAATAAGTTTAAGTGCAACGGTGAGATTTCTTTCCATTACGAAATGGTATTTAAGTTCGCAGAAAAAGTAACTTAGGCCCGCGGCTGTTACTTCCATTTTATCATGGAAATAACCCCCGTGGGCCTTACTTCCAAAACTAAGAGGAAATAAGACCCGCGGGTCTTATTGCCGCGGGCCTTATTGCACTGCACCAATGAAAATAGGCTCACTTCTAAGATTCGGCTACCCTCATATAATTTTAAATGCTATCGTGCCGACTGTCGATAGATTTGACCTGAAAGGTAGCGGTGTAGCTATTTTAATAAAAATAAGACTATTCAACATTCGCTCCCATCGGTTTTTTAAACTTGTTGTGTAGAAAATATTAAGAGTTTTCATTTTTGATGATTGGTAGGGTTTTGTAAAAAGACAAGGAATGTTTTGAGACTTTTCGAAGAAAATGAGCAGAAAGAAGGAGTAAGCAATAATATATCTACACCTGATACAAACCGTTCATTACCCAAAAACTTAAACCAAACCTTGAGTTAACAAAATCCATGTAAATAATTGAATGATTAAAACAACCTATTGACTTTTTGCCCATAATCAGTTTTAAATGATGAAACAAATTAAAAAAAAAAAAAACAAAAACAAAGTAAGTAGTTGAACCGTTTCTTGAAGAAGTTGTTGAAGCAATATCTCTCTCAATTGTGAAGTTTACTCATTTTTTGGAGGAAGTTTACAGTTCATCTTTATGATATTCGTTTAACATTATAGAAACTTCTTTTCCAGTTTCAAATTTCTTGACAATGAAACTTATCCAAAAATATTATTTTCGAATCTATTTATTACAAAATTCCCGTAACTACTTGCTAATGAAATTATTTGAATGTTTTTTTTTAAGGACGAGAACTATTGAGAGATCTCAATTTTTTGCAAACTTTTTGAATGCATTGTTATAAAAAAGAGTTCTGAAATACTTTTTTAACTCCATACAAACCCTGACCACCCTAATATATATCTTTATTCCGTGTAAATAATTTTCTTTTTCTTTTAGATACATTCACAAAAACTTGGGAGGATTTTTAACCTCGCTGATGGGAAACCTTCCACTGTTCGAAATAAAGGGACTGCTTCTTTTACCAGGAATCGCTCTCTGTCCAAATGCTCCCCAGTTACAAAAAATATTTCTCCAATCAGCAAATGACTTTCTTGAAAGGTAAGAACTGGAATTCAGAGCAGCATGTAGTCAATTGCCGCATTATAAGCTTGATAAAAGGAACACCATTAATCGATTATTGAAATATTCACGGTCAAACATTTTGAGATACTTTTTAATATAGCCTTTGTATTACATATGCAATAATACAAAACCGATTGAATTCAACACGATTAAAGACCCATACCTTAGTATTCAAATCTAACTATTCAAACAATTGTAGGCCCATTTGATATTTAAATTTAATACAAAAATTCTTAGCTGTCAACTTCTTCTGTATCTGTATTACAATTCAATAATCAGAGGTTATTTTATTTCTTTTGCTGTGTCAATGTATTGATATTCAGTATCAGGGCAGGGGTAGCCGGGGCTAGTTGGCCCAAGGGGCAACTAAACTAATCGGTAATTTCAAACAATTCAATACAATTCAATTTTTTTCTAGTTTTCAGTTTGGTGTATCACACGAAGTGGCTTAAATTTGCCTATTTAATTCAATTTTTTTTTATTTATTTTGTGATACCACAACTAGTAGATTTGGTTAATTTAATTTTTTTTTAATCATTTTTTGAATCTTGTTCTAATGAAGTGTATTTATTTATCAGTTTAAGCTTCAAATAAAACTATATTTGCTTATAGTTTTAGTATCAAAAAGCTGGAAATAGGAATATAGTCAACTTACTCCATATCATTGGCCAACTTACTCCGGTTTTGGGGTGAGTTGACCAATTTGAGGTCGTTTTGTAGAGTTGGCAAAAAATTGTCTTTGTATTAACAATGTTTACAAGGTTATATAAGGTTCTTTTCATTTTGAGTAGTAAAGATAGAAATCTGTGGTTGGAGCACAATTGTCGTGTAAAAAAGTGGTGGATGAAAATTCTTTGATATATTTTAAAAACTGTGTGTAGAAGAAATCTATATGTAGTTGGAAATTAAGATATATATCATATTTTGTAAGGCAGCAGAAGAAAATTTTGGAGGACTTTTGTCGGGACTGTGAAAATCTGATTTTTGAGCATAGAAATAGTGATGACAAGAAAGTGTGCCATGTATTTTGTTGTTGTAGGAGAGTAGTATAAATATAAATACCACAGTTGAGGAACATTTGCTTTTTGAGGATTTTTGGTAGTGTAAAATTTAAATTTTAAGGACGAATTCTGATTTTTTTTCCGTGAGTGTAGACTCTGATCAGTGATGTGATGGAAATTTGGAGTAGTTTTATTGGTGGCTGACAAGATGGCTGGGTGTAACCGATGTATGAATAGATTAGTACAGCGGTCCCAAGTACTTAGCCGACAATTGATCAGCCGACATAAAATGTCCTATTGTAATCGTTTGTACTTGATTTGTACTTCAATGTAATGCAGTTAAAATAATTTGTAAACCTTTCATTTATTTGTAATAAGTTAATCAAAAATATGATTTGGCAGATAGCCGACAATTATTATATATATACATATATGGTATAAATATATAAAGACATGTATTTTAAAGGAAATTATTTGCACATTCCAAATATATATTTGTCACAATTGTTAGAGGTCTATTTCGCCCACAATTAATTATTAAAAATAAAAAAATAGTTGGCATATTTAAATATTTGGGTCGCATGCAGTCGGTTCAATTGCTTCGGTTCCGTTTCCTGACGTTTTCAATTGCATACTTTTTGGCACTACTATCAATTAGTCGTTTAGCCAGACGAGAGACGACCTAATTGTAGTGAAATGTGTTCTTCGTTAAAAGTTTGCATAATTTTAGAAGAAAATCAAATTGATAAGATAGAACGTCTATAGAAAATCTGAGTGTAGAAAATAATTTATTTCAATGATTCATTCAATATGTGAATAGAAACAGTTTATTTAATATAAGAATTAGTAATTTTATTTAGTTAGAAAATAATTTTAGCTTTTAGTAGGGGTTGGTAACGTTTGCCCCAAAACACAAGCCCCAAACAAAAATCCCCAAACGCAAAATCCCCAAACGAAAATCCCCAAAGAGAGAATCTACAAACCCAATATCCCCTAAACAAATATATTCAAGTTATATTACAGCAAATGATATCCAAAAAATTAAAATTATAATGCTCGTAACGTTTATTTAAATACAAATACATTTTCGAAATCATTAACAAAATCGTTAGCATTTATTAATCCATTAAGATTAAAAAAATTTCATTTTCAATTTGAGTATTTACGTGTTACGAAAAATTATAATATAGAATAATATTAATGTTATAATATACTTGAAAATAATTATTAAACTTATGTTTGAAAAATTCCATTAAAAAAAAAAGAATCGAAATTTGAAGGTGGGCCAATTTATGAATTTTAATTTTCTAATTCTACCAGACAGTTCTACGCCATAACAATAATAAAAGATCTCTCCACAGTCATTTGTTTTCTTATCTAGATCGGCCTCGGTAAGGAGTGGCGTTTTTCATTAATTTTTCTACAGTACGACTACTTCATTATTGTTTCTTTCTATTGGTGTTTTAAGTTCTCAAAGTGGAAAAATACAATTATTTATTTTAGTTGTGTTAATAAATAATATTAATACGTTGAAAAAATTTAACGGTAAGTAATTGAACGATAAATAGATATATTGAACAAAAACATTGATTTTTTTTTTTTTTGAAGAAAATAAAAAACAAAATCCCACAATGACTCACTATTTCCATAATTATTAACTAGCTAAGTTTTTTTTTTGTATTACAAAAAAGAGTGTGATATCATCTGTTAATTTTTTTTTTTATACATTTGATGGATTAATAATTATTCAATAGGGCTTTTCGCGATAGTGTCACTGTCAAATGAGAGAGAAAAAAATATTGACAGCTGAATCACTTGGTATGAAAACATTGTTGGCGGTAGTAGGCTAAAACATAAATTAATTTCAGAATTGTTATTAGGTGAAGTGAATTTGTATTAAAAAGAAAGAAATAGTGTGTAAATTAGTGCTGTAGCAAATGGTATGTATTCGTTACTCAGAAACAAGTATTCTCTTTAGTACCGAATAACGAAAAGTTACTAAATGTCGTTACTTTTACGATGTCATTACTTTCGTTACTTTCGTTACTTACGTTACTTTCGTAACTCGGTATTGGTATCTTCATTTCGTATGTTTAGTTACTTTGGGTAGTTTAGTACTCGTATGGCATGTTAAGATAACGTGATAAAAAAGATATTTGGAAAATTGTGGAAAACTATTGTTCTATCTTAAATTTTTAAGCATTTATGTATTTGTATTATTATTTTGCCGATAGGTTTCTATGGTTAATTGTCTAATTTTTTGATTTTGAAGTAGAAAATTTGCATATAATTAAGAGGGAGCTCGATAGTCTCAATTTCAATGAAAAACCACGTTTATATTTCTTACGTTTATTATTAATAATTATAAATTTAAGAAGAGATCGACTCGAAGGCTGTATTCCAACTGACTTAACTTACAAGAAGTGTTTCCAATGCTACGTCTCTGCACCTTCATCTTCTTAAGCAGATGATGTTGGAGAGAACATTATGTCTCCACAACTAGCGAAAGCTCACTTGATGTTTGCGCTGCAAACATCGAGTGTGATCTTAGAACTTAATACATTTACTTTAATGGTTTTGTGAATAAGCAGTTAGGGTGAAGTTAGTGCACATTTTACTATATAAACGCACTAGTACCCGGACACTTAACTTTTTTCTCAACTTTGACTTCAAACCATTTTGTAACCATAAATGCTACAGCGAAAACTTTTATTGATTGTAAGAATATAGACATTTCTCAATAATATGGCGTTCAAGTAAATTGCAAAGAGATCATTGTTAAAATAAATAAAATAACAATTCAGAAAAGTTCCATTTGCGTTAGTACCCGGACATCAAAATCTAGTACCCGGACGCCTTTGTTTTAGTACCCAGACACAATCATTTTAAGAGACAAGCCCTGTCTGGATACTGAAAATATAAGATAAGCGCACATTTTTTGTATCCATACAGGGCTTGTCTCTTAAAATGATTAAATCTCTCAATGATTAAGTCTCTTAAAATGACTGATCTAGTATCCGAACGCTTTTATTTCAGTATCCATACACAATTATTTTAAGAAACAACCCCTGTCCGGGTACTGAATATGCATGATAATCGCACTGTGTTAGTACCCGGACAGCATGTCTGGGTACTGAAAAACATATTCAATTTTGGTGTTAGTTCCCGGACACCACAAATAATGGCAAAGATTTTATTAAATTTGGTTTTTTTTTGTAAATTGTTTTAGTTAATCATATTTCCAACGAAACCAATGTCTTTCCATTACAATAAATAAACGATTACTTGTTAAATTGCTTACTACTAAAAACTGTTCCCACTATTTTTTTCTTACCTAAATCGACAACGAGACCGCATCTTCAAACCTTAAACAATAAAATGATGCGTAGTTCCTAAAGTACGCATTTAGAGTACCTGAAACTTTGCATGCAGGTATAGGACACATTGAAGGACCCATGTATGTTGTTGTTTGTGGATTTTTTTGTGTGATGTATCTATTAATCGCAAAAAAAGGTCAATGTGTCCGGGTACTAACACTGTCCGGCTACTAGTGCGTTTACTATCTGTTAATTTATTACCTGATTTTAATAGTTTTAAGTTTTTATTAAAAGAAAAATATTTAACATATAAGTCTTGAAACTGAAGGTAAAGTGAAACATCCTCGCAATGTACGCAAAACATTCCCTTGGATGTTAATAGTCTTTTCATAATTTGAAGTAAATCACTTTTTTCCTTATTGAGTTGCACAAGATTTTGATTTTTTTTGTGAATGATTTTGAATGAAATCTTTTCTTTAGGACCATAAAAAAGATAAATTTGGTTTTTGAAAATGTTAATCGGTTTTTCAGTGATATAAATGTGTCGAGTTTCATCTTCTAAAGCACTGTGAATCGTGGCACCCGTAGACATAACTTCTTTGTAACTGTCGGTGCAGGTTATGCCTTCCTCGTCATAGCCATCACTTTCATTATTGAAGATGTCGACCAAGCTTATATCATCACAATCATCATCAGGCTTACTATTAGCATTATTCAAAGTGTTTTCAGGTACATGTCTATCAATATACCTACTAAGTCCATCTGCAACGTTGTTCTCTTTCCCCTTAAGGTACTCGAAATCAAAATTATACTCGTTCAGTATAATTTTCCATCGTTGTAATCCATCCTATTGTAATCGTTTGTACTTGATTTGTACTTCAATGTAATGCAGTTAAAATAATTTGTAAACCTTTCATTTATTTGTAATAAGTTAATCAAAAATATGATTTGGCAGATAGCCGACAATTATTATATATATACATATATGGTATAAATATATAAAGACATGTATTTTAAAGGAAATTATTTGCACATTCCAAATATATATTTGTCACAATTGTTAGAGGTCTATTTCGCCCACAATTAATTATTAAAAATAGAAAAATAGTTGGCATATTTAAATATTTGGGTCGCATGCAGTCGGTTCAATTGCTTCGGTTCCGTTTCCTGACGTTTTCAATTGCATACTTTTTGGCACTACTATCAATTAGTCCTTTAGCCAGACGAGAGACGACCTAATTGTAGTGAAATGTGTTCTTCGTTAAAAGTTTGCATAATTTTAGAAGAAAATCAAATTGATAAGATAGAACGTCTATAGAAAATCTGAGTGTAGAAAATAATTTATTTCAATGATTCATTCAATACGTGAATAGAAACAGTTTATTTAATATAAGAATTAGTAATTTTATTTAGTTAGAAAATAATTTTAGCTTTTAGTAGGGGTTGGTAACGTTTGCCCCAAAACACAAGCCCCAAACAAAAATCCCCAAACGCAAAATCCCCAAACGAAAATCCCCAAAGAAAGAATCTACAAACCCAATATCCCCTAAACAAATATATTCAAGTTATATTACAGCAAATGATATCCAAAAAATTAAAATTATAATGCTCGTAACGTTTATTTAAATACAAATACATTTTCGAAATCATTAACAAAATCGTTAGCATTTATTAATCCATTAAGATTAAAAAAATTTCATTTTCAATTTGAGTATTTACGTGTTACGAAAAATTATAATATAGAATAATATTAATGTTATAATATACTTGAAAATAATTATTAAACTTATGTTTGAAAAATTCCATTAAAAAAAAAGAATCGAAATTTGAAGGTGGGCCAATTTATGAATTTTAATTTTCTAATTCTACCAGACAGTTCTACGCCATAACAATAATAAAAGATCTCTCCACAGTCATTTGTTTTCTTATCTAGATCGGCCTCGGTAAGGAGTGGCGTTTTTCATTAATTTTTTTACAGTACGACTACTTCATTATTGTTTCTTTCTATTGGTGTTTTAAGTTCTCAAAGTGGAAAAATACAATTATTTATTTTAGTTGTGTTAATAAATAATATTAATACGTTGAAAAAATTTAACGGTAAGTAATTGAACGATAAATAGATATATTGAACAAAAACATTGATTTTTTTTTTGAAGAAAATAAAAAACAAAATCCCACAATGACTCACTATTTCCATAATTATTAACTAGCTAAGTTTTTTTTTTGTATTACAAAAAAGAGTGTGATATCATCTGTTAATTTTTTTTTTTATACATTTGATGGATTAATAATTATTCAATAGGGCTTTTCGCGATAGTGTCACTGTCAAATGAGAGAGAAAAAAATATTGACAGCTGAATCACTTGGTATGAAAACATTGTTGGCGGTAGTAGGCTAAAACATAAATTAATTTCAGAATTGTTATTAAGTGAAGTGAATTTGTATTAAAAAGAAAGAAATAGTGTGTAAATTAGTGCTGTAGCAAATGGTATGTATTCGTTACTCAGAAACAAGTATTCTCTTTAGTCATTACTTTCGTTACTTTTGTTACTTACGTTACTTTCGTAACTCGGTATTGGTATCTTCATTTCGTATGTTTAGTTACTTTGGGTAGTTTAGTACTCGTATGGCATGTTAAGATAACGTGATAAAAAAGATATTTGGAAAATTGTGGAAAACTATTGTTCTATCTTAAATTTTTAAGCATTTATGTATTTGTATTATTATTTTGCCGATAGGTTTCTATGGTTAATTGTCTAATTTTTTGATTTTGTATGCGAAGTAGAAAATTTGCATATAATTAAGAGGGAGCTCGATAGTCTCAATTTCAATGAAAAACCACGTTTATATTTCTTACGTTTATTATTAATAATTATAAATTTAAGAAGAGATCGACTCGAAGGCTGTATTCCAACTGACTTAACTTACAAGAAGTGTTTCCAATGCTACGTCTCTCCACCTTCATCTTCTTAAGCAGATGATGTTGGAGAGAACATTATGTCTCCACAACTAGCGAAAGCTCACACTTGATGTTTGCGCTGCAAACATCGAGTGTGATCTTAGAACTTAATACATTTACTTTAATGGTTTTGTGAATAAGCAGTTAGGGTGAAGTTAGTGCACATTTTACTACATAAACGCATTAGTACCCGGACACTTAACTTTTTTCTCAACTTTGACTTCAAACCATTTTGTAACCATAAATGCTACAGCGAAAACTTTTATTGATTGTAAGAATATAGACATTTCTCAATAATATGGCGTTCAAGTAAATTGCAAAGAGATCATTGTTAAAATAAATAAAATAACAATTCAGAAAAGTTCCATTTGCGTTAGTACCCGGACATCAAAATCTAGTACCCGGACGCCTTTGTTTTAGTACCCAGACACAATCATTTTAAGAGACAAGCCCTGTCTGGATACTGAAAATATAAGATAAGCGCACATTTTTTGTATCCATACAGGGCTTGTCTCTTAAAATGATTAAATCTCTCAATGATTAAGTCTCTTAAAAAGACTGATCTAGTATCCGAACGCTTTTATTTCAGTATCCATACACAATTATTTTAAGAAACAACCCCTGTCCGGGTACTGAATATGCATGATAATCGCACTGTGTTAGTACCCGGACAGCATGTCTGGGTACTGAAAAACATATTCAATTTTGGTGTTAGTTCCCGGACACCACAAATAATGGCAAAGATTTTATTAAATTTGGTTTTTTTTTGTAAATTGTTTTAGTTAATCATATTTCCAACGAAACCAATGTCTTTCCATTACAATAAATTAACGATTACTTGTTAAATTGCTTACTACTAAAAACTGTTCCCACTATTTTTTTCTTACCTAAATCGACAACGAGACCGCATCTTCAAACCTTAAACAATAAAATGATGCGTAGTTCCTAAAGTACGCATTTAGAGTACCTGAAACTTTGCATGCAGGTATAGGACACATTGAAGGACCCATGTATGTTGTTGTTTGTGGATTTTTTTGTGTGATGTATCTATTAATCGCAAAAAAAGGTCAATGTGTCCGGGTACTAACACTGTCCGGCTACTAGTGCGTTTACCCTATCTGTTAATTTATTACCTGATTTTAATAGTTTTAAGTTTTTATTAAAAGAAAAATATTTAACATAGGTATAAGTCTTGAAACTGAAGGTAAAGTGAAACATCCTCGCAATGTACGCAAAACATTCCCTTGGATGTTAATAGTCTTTTCATAATTTGAAGTAAATCACTTTTTTCCTTATTGAGTTGCACAAGATTTTGATTTTTTTTGTGAATGATTTTGAATGAAATCTTTTCTTTAGGACCATAAAAAAGATAAATTTGGTTTTTGAAAATGTTAATCGGTTTTTCAGTGATATAAATGTGTCGAGTTTCATCTTCTAAAGCACTGTGAATCGTGGCACCCGTAGACATAACTTCTTTGTAACTGTCGGTGCAGGTTATGCCTTCCTCGTCATGGCCATCACTTTCATTATTGAAGATGTCGACCAAGCTTATATCATCACAATCATCATCAGGCTTACTATTAGCATTATTCAAAGTGTTTTCAGGTACATGTCTATCAATATACCTACTAAGTCCATCTGCAACGTTGTTCTCTTTCCCCTTAAGGTACTCGAAATCAAAATTATACTCGTTCAGTATAATTTTCCATCGTTGCAGTTTCATGTTCGGTTCTTTGATGCCGTTGAGCCAAACTAGAGGCTTATGATCCGTTCGTACAACGAACTTCCGTCCGTATAAATACGTTCTGAAGTATTTCACAGACCAAACCACTGCTAATAATTCTTTTTCAAAAACAGAGTAGTGAAGCTCGTGTTTATTAAATGTACGCGATGCATAGCAAATAGGAAGGTTATATTGTGTTAGCACGGCTCCAATCGCATAGCTGGATGCGTCCGTGGTAAGTGTAAACTGTTTTGAAAAATTTGGGCTTTTTAAAATTGGTTCGGAAACAAGTAATGTTTTTAAAGTCTTAAAAGATTTTATATAAGTGGGATCATTTACTTGTAGCTTTGTAGATTTTTTCAAATATTTTATCATAGGGTATGCCACTTTGGCATAATCTTTGATAAATTTACGGTAATAACCTGTAATACCTAAAAATCGCTTAATTCCTGTTAAAGTTGTTGGTAGCTTCATTTCACTTATAGCTTTAGTTTTTTTGTCGTCAGGTTTTATTCCATTATTTACGATTATATGGCCTAGGTACTTAGTGGAAAGGTCAGCAAAATGACATTTGTTCACTTGGATTTTTAAGTTACTCTCTTTCAGTTTTTGAAAAATTTTTTTCAAAGACTGAAGATGTTCTTCGAAGCTGGTTGAGAACACGAGAATGTCGTCCAAGTAGACAACGCAAATTTTATTTATAAACTCTCTCAGAACATGGTTCATTAGTCTCTGGAATGTAGCCGGGGCGTTTTTCAGCCCAAATGGCATTCGCAAAAACTCGTAATGACCAGTTTTAGTAGAAAAAGCCGTTTTTGCTCTGTCATTTGGATCTAACTCAATTTGGTGAAATCCTTTCACTAAGTCAATTGTTGAAAAATAATTACATTTACCAAGTTTGTCAAACAAATCATCCATGTTAGGCATAGGAAAACGATCTTCTACAGTTTCACTGTTCAGCTTTCTGTAGTCCATGACAACTCTCCATTTTTTTTACCACTCCTGTCATCTTTTTTAGGAACAATCCAAATGGGAGAATTATATGGGCTACTACTAGGAACAATGACTGAAGATGTTCTTCGAAGCTGGTTGAGAACACGAGAATGTCGTCCAAGTAGACAACGCAAATTTTATTTATAAACTCTCTCAGAACATGGTTCATTAGTCTCTGGAATGTAGCCGGGGCGTTTTTCAGCCCAAATGGCATTCGCAAAAACTCGTAATGACCAGTTTTAGTAGAAAAAGCCGTTTTTGCTCTGTCATTTGGATCTAACTCAATTTGGTGAAATCCTTTCACTAAGTCAATTGTTGAAAAATAATTACATTTACCAAGTTTGTCAAACAAATCATCCATGTTAGGCATAGGAAAACGATCTTCTACAGTTTCACTGTTCAGCTTTCTGTAGTCCATGACAACTCTCCATTTTTTTTACCACTCCTGTCATCTTTTTTAGGAACAATCCAAATGGGAGAATTATATGGGCTACTACTAGGAACAATGATTTTTTGCTCTAACATTTCGCAGATTTGTCTGTCAACTTCATCCGAATGTATTTCGGGGTAGCGGTAGAGCTTAGTATAAATAGGGACATTCGTTTTTGTAATTATTTGGTGCTTAATTTGGTTGGTAAAAGAAAGTGGATCGCCTTCTTTATAAAAAATACTTTTGTATGAGTTTAATAATGATTTTAGTTTTGAAATATCTGTTAAATTCAAATGATCTGCAAAGAGGTTTTGCCTAGCTTCACTTATCACACTTTCATTACAGAAAACGCTCAAAACATTTTCGTTTTGATGAATGAGGTTTTCATACATTTCTTCTTCTTCGTCGAAGTATATTTTAATCATTGCATTTTCTGTTGTGAGAAGTCTGGTTTGGTAGTTAATAATTGGATTAAGACCAAGAAGGATATTGTTTCCAATTAATCCATCAAAGTAGTCATGAAATTGATATTCCAGAAAACTAGCATAATAGTCACTACCCTCATTAAATTCTTTGAAAATTGGAATTTTGTATTTCACGCAAGAACTAACGCTTCTATCGAGAACTTTTAAAATATTTTTTTTAGAGGAAACTATCCATTTTGGGTTACATAATTTTGGATTTATTATACTGTGTTCAGCACCACAGTCGATAACAAATCTAAGTTTTCGCACTGGATTTTCTATCACTATATAAGGAAGTCGTTTTGACGTCTTCCCCGAAAATTTTGGCGGTTTTGATTTGAGTATCCATTTTGAGCATTTCTGTTTTCGTTTAGACCTATGTCCATTGGTTCAGGATTCGAGGTACCAGGCGTATTCCCACTAGTCCTTCTCGATTGAAAAGTATGTGTGTTGGTATTATTACGCATGTTATTATTAATGTTACTATTTTGGAAAGATTGACTATTGTGATTTTGATGTTGTGGTGTATACCGGTTATTTTGATAGTTATTATTCGGGTTTTGTCTAGAATGAGTGCTATTTGGATTGTAATAAGAAGGATTATTTGTATTATTAAAATTTCTAGGATAATTATTATTTGAATTTGAGTGGATAATTTCTTGTCTATTGTTAACGTTAAAAAATTGATTCGATTGTCTGGAATTTGGAAAATTATCATTTGGACCGAAAAATTGCTGGTTTATTTCGAGAATAATTTTGTAAGCTTCTATTAAAGATTTAGGGTTTCTACTAAAAATAATTGACTTAGTGGGCTCAGGCAAATTTTTTTTGAATGTATTTAGAGCAATTCTTATATTTGAATCAATTACCTGCTGGTCATGTTGGTAATGGTTAAGAAGATACGAATTATTAATTCTACTTAATAAATGAGTTATACTCTCGTAATAATCTTTTATGGTTGTTTTTACTCTAAGTGATATTATTTTATCTATTAGTAAATCTGAAGATAATTTTTCACTAAATGCGTTTTTTAAAATAATTTTAATGTCATCCCATGAACTTTGCCTACCATGTTTTTGGAGTTCAATTTTAGCTTTTCCTGTGATTTTATCTTTTAAGTACCCTGAAAGTAATACAATTGTTCCTTGATCGAATGTGTTTAAAACGTGTTTTAGTGAGTCTACTCTATCTATAAAATCTAATAAACAGTTAGTGTTTCCATTAAATTCCGGAAGCTTACTAATCAAATCTAAAATAATCTTAAACTTATCATTTGCGGTGAGGACATCCATCTCGATTAATTGTTGATTGGTGTTTGGTGTTTGTATTGAGTGGTTTATTCCTTCTTTTTTGTTTGATAATTCGTTTGTCAACGCAGATTAATAGCTATAGGATAGTGTCCAAGTTCAATTTGTTTTTTTTTTCTGCTGTTTGTTGGTTTGATCTTGTTCACGCCACGTGGAAATTGCTTGAGACTATCTTGAATTTGTTGATAAGAAAGCGTTTATAGGTTTGATCGTCCTAACGGAGATTTGTTCAGTGAACTTTTTTTTTTTTAAGGCTTGGTTCGATACAGTTGTTTTCGAACTAGGAATGCTTTACAGCAAACACAAGCGGCTGGGAGTTTTTTTTTTTCGACTTGTTAACGAACTGTATTAGAGTTAGCGTCTTTTCAACGGTTTACGAGAAAATGCTTTTTTTTATAGAAACGTTTTTTTTTTTTTTTTGCCGAAAAGGCAATGATTTCAACCCGTTTTAAAAAGAAAATTTTCTTTAATTTTGCTACACCGACTGCGCCAATTAAGAGGGTGCTCGATAGTCTCTATTTCAATGAAAAACCACGTTTATATTTCTTACGTTTATTATTAATAATTATAAATTTAAGAAGAGATCGACTCGAAGGCTGTATTCCAACTGACTTAACTTACAAGAAGTGTTTCCAATGCTACGTCTCTCCACCTTCATCTTCTTAAGCAGATGATGTTGGAGAGAACATTATGTCTCCACAACTAGCGAAAGCTCACACTTGATGTTTGCGCTGCAAACATCGAGTGTGATCTTAGAACTTAATACATTTACTTTAATGGTTTTGTGAATAAGCAGTTAGGGTGAAGTTAGTGCACATTTTACTATATAACAATATCAATAAAAAAAAGTTCAATTTCCATGGGCTAAGTAATTTTCATTGAGTAAAAGTTCTGCAACGGTGTAAACTGAAAAGTCTTGTTAGACAATCAAATCGGTAGATATGTGTGGGTAGTCTGCATTTCTAGCAGAAATTTGAGCCTTGTTTTCTATTACACTGTAAGTTGAAACTTTAAACTTTTAAGAACAAAAATATATAGAAGAGTGCTGTGAAAACGCCCGTTAGTTCTTGTGTGGAACAGTGTTCAAACCACTAAATGAGCACATAAAACTGTAGCTTCTACCGTTTTCCTCGACTATGGATTAGAACTCCTAAGTTGAAAAATCTCAGAGGAAAGGCGCAGGCTGTGGTTAGCTGCTATTAACAGGAAGCATCTGAACACTAAATTGGCTCGTGTTTGTTCAAAACATTTCATTACAGGTTAGGGGAGATGGCAACATAGAAAGACGAACAGACAGACCTACTTTCGCACTTATTATATTAGTAAAGACTCCCGTTCCCGTAGGAATATTGGGATGAATAAAAGTTTTTAATACTCAGAGATAATGTAGCAGGTTCTGGAATATTTCTGTACAAAATTTCATTTAAATCAGTTCAGTAGTTTGGGCGGGAGACGGTAACATAGAAAGCCGGACAGACAAAGCTACTTGCACATTTATAATACTTGTTAGAATTGTTCCTAGCAATGTATTTATACAAACCAATACAGAGTGTAAGAAGTATAAAAATATTAAAAACAAATTGTTTGTTCATATTTAATATATTTTTTTCAAATATATTCAATAGTTCTTTAATATATAAACATGTTAAACACTATTGCTTTTCACTGATTTTCACAGATTTTCTTCAATAAAATTTGGAATAAAACACTTTTTAATTACAATTTCCCTTTAACTCAATGCCACTACCGAAGAAATGTTGTTTTGTTTTTATACAAAGTGTTAATTTACGTTTAAGAAATACAAGGTAAAATTAAATAGAGATAGCTTCGCGAAAAGCCCTATGTGATAGTGAGATTTGTTTCAGGGTTTAATAATGAAAATTCGTTTTTTTAATTGATGGATTTTTATGTTAGGTTTAATTAAAAAAATGGGTCGTAAAAACTCATTGGAACGTGAAGAAGCTATACATATCATCAAGAAATTCATTAATCATTTTAATGGTGATAAAATTCCTGAAAATTCTGATCCAGTATGGAATGCACTTTCTCAAGATTGTGGTGGAAGGTGGTCTGCAAACAACTGGCATGTGAGTGTTTCCAATGATAGACGAGATATTCTCACACAGGCAATAAAACACTTTTTAATTACAATTTCCCTTTAACTCAATGCCACTACCGAAAAAATGTTGTTTTGTTTTTATACAAAGTGTTAATTTACGTTTAAGAAATATAAGGTAAAATTAAATAGAGATAGCTTCGTGAAAAGCCCTATGTGATAGTGAGATTTGTTTCAGGGTTTAATAATGAAAATTCGTTTTTTTAATTGATGGATTTTTATGTTAGATTTAATTAAAAAAATGGGTCGTAAAAACTCATTGGAACGTGAAGAAGCTATACGTATCATCAAGAAATTCATTAATCATTTTAATGGTGATAGAATTCCAGAAAATTCTGATCCAGTATGGAATGCACTTTCTCAAGATTGTGGTGGAAGGTAGTCTGCAAACAACTGGCATGTGAGTGTTTCCAATGATAGACGAGATATTCTCACACAGGCAAGAAAAGACAACGGTCTTCCTCCATCCAATTTACCACATCAACAGCTTAAATCAAATTCAAATAAAGAACAAGATATAGAACACTCACACTTAGAGTCAAGACAATCAAACTCTACTGATGATACTGATTTTGAAAGAAATAAAATAAATTTTACAGAGGAATGTAACTCCGAGGAAGATGAAGAAGTTTCTTCATACACATTTGAGCTGAGTTCTGAGATATGGGAAAAAAATCAAACCAGTACCTGGTAAAAACAGAAAAAGAACGAGTTATACTTTGTATCCAAAAGTGTGGACCAATCAATACCGTCTTTACACGGGGCCCGTGCCCAGGGCCTCCATCCTCAGGGGGGCCCCGAAGGCCGACAAATTTTTTCACACATGCATCAAATATGTCTGGAAAGTACTCTGGTGTTCAGTCAAGAATAAAAGAAGTTTGCGAATTTGCAATTTACGTTCCATGTGCGGCACATTCACTAAATTTAGTGGGTGTTCAGGCTGCTGTGTGTTACGGAAGCAGTAGCATTCTTTCAATTTGTACAGAAATTGTTCAATTTTTTGGCAGTTTCGACCAAACGTTGGAAAATTTTGACAGAGCATTTAGGTGCAAATAAGGTCCTGAAGTCTCTTTTGGAGACTAGATGGTCTGCACGTGCCAATGCAATTAATGCATTGCAATGAAGCATTGTCTTCAATCGTAAGTGACACCAATCAACCAGGAGACACAAGAAACGAAGCCCAAAGCCAAGCCATGGGAAAATTTGAAACTCCTCTTCTAACGGTTATATGGAATGATCTTTTGGAAATAATGAATAAAACAAATCTGAGTTTACAGAATAGCGTTATGACCATGGACGTTGTAAAAAAACTTTACGAATCTCTGATCAGTTATATCAATAGCGCACGCAATAATTGTGATCAGTACGGCTGCCAAAACAAAACTCCAGATGCTGACTACAAACATACATTTGAAAGAAAAAAAATCGCAGCACACGTATCACTTTTTTTGAAGGAACATCGGAGACTGAGAGATCGGAGACATAAAATACACATTTAAAAAAACGTTCGGCAGCATACGAAGAATTTGATAATCGATTCAGTTTTCTTTGTCAGTTTACAACAATCGAATCTAACGTAGATACCTACCTATTAACAAAAAAGTGCAAAGAATTTGCAGAGTTTTATCATGAAGGTATTAATGTTCACGAGTTCAGAACAGAATGTTTTCATTTAAGCCAATATTTAAAAAACATCAAAGCAATCAGTGGGTTTAAATATCTCAACTTTACATATCCTCATAAAGACAGATAAATTGGAAGAAACTTTTCCAAACGTTGAAACTGCTACCAGAATCTTCCTTTGCTTAATGGTTACTAATCGTACTGGAGAGCGGTCATTTTCAAGGCTTAAGAGGATAAAAAATGAATTGCGAACCACAATGTCACAAGAGCGGCTGAGTAATTAATCAATAATGTGTATAAAAAGTGATATCCTCCAAAAAATTGAATTTGACAATATAATAGAAGATTTTGCTCTACAAAAATCCAGAAAAAACAGATCGTAATGGTAACCAAAAAAAACCAGCAGCATACCAATATAATTAATCACATATTATTTATCAAACTGTATATTACCCATAATAAATGATCATAGGAGAAAAATGTTAGTATAGTTAGCTTTCTTTATTGTGTAAAAGGGCCCCAAATTCTAGTGTGCCCAAGGTACCCAGCATAGTATAAGACGGCCTTGGGACCAATGTTATAAGTGAAGAATTTTAAGAGCAATATCCTGATCATTGCTGTGCATATGTATTTCAACGATCAAAATATTTTTTAAAAATTATTGGACGTTGTTGCAGTGAAAAATGTGGTAATAATTTTATAGGAGTTGCTGTAAATTAACCATCTAAATGTACCGATGGTGAACTTCGTATGATAGTAAAAACTCGCGATACGTCACGAGTGAAACACGAAGCAGTTGTTCGACCTTTGGATTGAAACGAAAAGAACTAGGAACAGTAGCTATTGCAAAGGTACAAATGAATTACACCGAAGACTTTGTAAAGAAATATTGAGACCTGGTGATAAAAAAGTTCCAAAAATACCAAAACCTAATGCTATTTGTCATGCCAAACAAGAAGTCATCAGTACCAATTTTGGTACAAGTAGAGAAAAAAGAATTTTACGGTTTGATACACGACATTGGTCCTGATCCATTTTTAGTGATTTATGGTACTCCAGAACAAATTTATTTTTACAAAGATATGCACACAAAAATGGGAGGTTTATTGGGTCTTAGTGCTGATGCTACTGGTAGTGTTGTGAGAAAACTGATACGAATTCTGGGCCCAAAATCAGCTAATATTTTTTTATATTTTATAGTGGTTCACTTTGGTAACACGTCTGTTCCCGTCTATCAAATGCTGAGTGAATCTCAGGAGACTGAAAAAATAACTCATTTTTTTAGAGTTCTTTTTAGATCTATAAACTTCAAAACACCGCTGTCAATGACTATAGATTATTTCAGAGCATTACTATCTGCCAGTTGTTTAGCATGCAATGATATTAATATTAAACATTATAATGCTATTTGTTTAAATGCAGCAATAAAAGGCACTGCTGTTCCTCGAGACTGGTTAAAAACTTTTATACGAACTGACGTTGCTCATTTGATACACTTGGCTTGTAGGTGGCACGTCTGGCAAGTTCATCATGTGAGAAAAGTCAAGGAATTTTTTATCAGTTGCATTGGTTTGATGATTGACTGTCAAAATTTCAAGGATTTTATTACGATTTTTCGATGGACGCTAATAGCTGCCTCACAGGAAGATAACTTATCAGAATAGACTTTTGAATTGGAAAATGAGTGTAACAATTCACTTCAAGCATTTAATAAACTGACTGAAATTTTAATAGACAGGCCATTGGACAAAGAAAAATATTTACATTTATCTCATCAAAGTTTCGATGAAGGTAATGATGATAGTGAACTGCTTCATCCATCCTATGGTACAGACAATACTGATGAAGTAGAAACAGATGTCAATGACTTCTTCAATAACATCCAACACCAGGCTCAATCAATTCTTTCTTCATCAAACTAAAAAAAAAAAACCTAATACAAAAAACAAACTATTTTTATCAGCCTGACTTGGTCTCACATTTAATGAGAATTGGTAAAGAATTTCCATTGTGGACAGCAGTTTCTTTCCCATTTTACAGTGGCCATGCAACAAGTAGCTACGTGGAACGAGCATTCAAGGACATTAAACACCAGGTTTTTAAAAACTATCCATTACCACAGAAGGCAGATAATTTTGTAATGCATCACTTAGAAAGTTTGACTGGAGGAATCAGAAGCATATCATCAGATTTGAATCAATTTTCGATGAAGGAGGACAAGCACCTGTTTTTAAACAAAAAATTATTAGTAAATCGTCGAATGAAAACACCGCAAAATCAGTATCTACAAGAAGAAAACAAAATGTCTCCTGAATTCAGTGAGCATTATGATAGTAATAAACATGGAGTATTTGATGATCCAGGTACACAGACGCAGGAAGATTGGAAAAAAGCGACTTTGACAAACAGATGTAATATTACAGAGCTTAATGATACAGGATCTGATGAAACGTTATTTGATGACAATAAGTTTTCGGTTTCTCTACATCAATACCCTGTCCTTGTATTGAAAGACCCCAAAAGACATTTAAACCAAATATGTTGGAGTAGCTCTTTCAGCCTACTCTCACAGGGACAAAAAATTCTTTTACGAAAACGAGTAAACCGTTCCTTAACAGTTTTTGTTTGACGCCTCACCATTTTGCACTTTATCAGTCGTATCTATAAAGAACTTTTAATCATTGATAAGATTTAATTGCCATTTAAGTTACACTTAAGTAACAAATCCGTATCGATAATCAAATTTCACATTAAAGTAACCTTGCTAAGAGCCCCCTCAACTTAAATGCCAATAATGACGTTTATAGGTCTCTTAAATCCACATTAAAAATTCATTCTGACGTTTCGAGAGAATCGGTGTCAATTTTGATCTGTTGTCTTGGTAATATAATTTCTAAAAAGAAACTACTCTTAAAACAAAAATATGGAAGACTTTCTTCGCGATTTAAATGTTTTCAATGTGCTAAGTTTTTTCAGATGTCATGATTTATAAGTAGAAACCTAAAAAGCTGGCAAAAAAGCTACACAGTGCTACAAGGCCAAGCGCGTTGTTCTCGCCACAACCATTCTCGTGAGTGCGGTTCTGAAAGGCTAAATTGGAACAGCATTTTTCAAAGCATATTTTCCTGCTGTTGAGGTGATACCAGAGAAAAATCATTTTGGATGTTTATGGTGGTCGAACGCCCACGCAGTAGTTATGCTTTATCCATTTCGCCATGGATGTCGTGTGCCTACAACCAGAGTTAATAGAATGTTAGGGAATTGTAGTTTTGCTTGGCAAAGAAAGATTGTTCCATGGTCGAACGGTCGATTTGCTACTCATAATAAGGGTCTTAAACCAACCATACGTTGCGTTAGTTTTAAAATTAAAATTAAAATTAATTAAAATTCGAAAGAAATTCTCATCACATTTTAAGTTGATGATACTCGTACATAGTTTTTTTTTTTTTTTTATGAGCAAAAAGGCACCACATTTGTTTACAAACGAATGGTTGTCAAAACGCAGTTTAAATTGGACTATATTTCTGTTTTTACTACCTTATTTTGACACAACTATCAATTAGTTTAGCATCAGCGCAGAATCGATTATCGATAAGAATTTAATCAACCTCTCTTAGGTTCCAATTAAATCTTAATTGAAACTTAACTAATCAACGTCTAAGAAACGTCTTAAGAAAATCTAATAAATACGGCTGTATGTTTTTAGAAAAGTCACCTTTATTTATTGTAGAATGAAAAGATTGAGTCAAAAACAAATTAATTTATATCATAAAAGACTTTAAAAATTGTGTGTTAGAAGTGAAAAGAAAAGATTTGTTATAAAATTTGCTTTTGCTCAACAAATTTAGAACATAAAATAGTTTCTATTTCGCCACTTATTTGCTATTGGTTTCATCATAAGCGACTTGAAAACATCTCGCAACTCAAAACATGAGGTTCTAGAAAGATTTATGTGAAAATTTGTTACTATTGTAACGCGAACCCAACATTTAATACCAATTTCCCAATCGAAAACGTTCAAATGAAAACACAAGTGGCAACACTAGTATAAGTGTAGAGATATACTAGGAGGAAAAATGTTTGACATTTGTAGTGGAGAGTGGAGACAATGTGGAAAATGCTGGAGAGTTCTAGATGAAATGTCATTCGATATAAATAGGCCGCCCCAGGCAACCAGATGGCAGTTTTGATTATAGAGTGATAAAGTTAAGAGTGTAACAACCAAGTTTATTTTTTTAATTAAAAACACATTTTAACGTAATTTTTGAACAATAATACTTTTTACTTTTTAATAAATTCAATTTCAATGTTCGAGTAAATTAAATTTAAGATCTGGCAATGCCTTTTTATTTCGATGTAAACTTTTATTTCGAATTCGAACAAAAACCATATGATAAAAGCTTTTGTAAACTCCCTCCACGAAAAAGCTCCTTTAGAATTCGTATAAAAGGGCCCACACGATCAAAACAATTCGCACTTTGGTGACTAACGCTCTAGTCGAAGGTTGTATACAATACCGTCACTAGAAAATTAGTTTCCCAAGTCATTAGCACTTTTGTGATGCTCGCTCTGGTCGACGGTTGTTTTCAATACCGTCACTAGTGAAAGTATTATACAAGTTGCTGCGTTTCTCGCATGATTTGTCTCGTGTAGTGCAACTTTTGCCCTCTCTTTTAAATTACTGTAGTCCTACGGACAGCATAATTTTGTGGAGTGAGCACAATTTGTCGACTTTGATTTTTATATATTAGAGATTAACATTTAAAGAGAAAATAATAAAGAGAAAAACTTAATTTTTACTGAGCAAACACTCATCTTTCATTTTCGATACGGGAAACTAATTAAGTTTGTTAATTTGCCTATTCAACGAGCTACTGCAGTCCTCGGACAGCATAGATCGTGGTAGAGATTTTACCAAGCTATCGGTCTTTTTACCTTTTCAGATATATAGCCGCTACATTGACGCCCAACGAGTGGGTCACTTAAAATAAAATAATTTTAAAGAAGTGTAAACAGCCCCTCCCATATATATACAAAAAGCTAGCGAGCTTATACAGCTACTTTACTTTAGTTTAAACTTCACCACGAATCCGAGTGAGTTTAGAAGAAGCAACCGTATTGCTGCACTCAATCAATCGGTTTGCAATAATCCAAGAGACGAAATGGCACTTACAACACAACAATTTAACGAACTTATGCAAGCCCTAAGACCTGAACATGGTAGTTTCAGTAACTGTACGGATCGTTTCAAAGGTGACCGTGACAGCATGATCGTTGAAGGATTTATATCTAAGATAAACGTGTATAAAGACATCGAACGCATTTCTGAAGCCGATGCTATAAAAGGTTTTCCGCTCCTATTACAGGACAATGCTATAAACTGGTGGCAAGGGGTGAAAAATGAAGTTAGGAATTGGGAAGATGTCTTAACATTATTGCGTAATGCCTACGCACCGGTTAAACCTGATTATAGGATTTATATGGAATTACTTGAGCAGAAACAAAAGCCAAATGAATCCATTGATGACTTCATCTGTGCAAAGCGTGCATTGTTTTCGCAGCTTCAGAACCCATCCCCAAGGAATCAATGATGATAAATATGATATATGGGCTACTGACTCTCACTATCCGCGACGGAGTTCCCCGTGACAACGTCAATACGTTTGCAGAGCTACTTAACAAAGCCAGAGCAGTGGAAATCGCCAGTAAGGAAAGAAGTTCCCAACGTGCTTCAAGTGGCGAACAAACTGTCAAGAAAAGATGCAATTTCTGCAAGCATACTGGACACACAATTGATGAATGCAGAAAGAAGGAGAAACAGGAGATTGAAAAATGTAAACCAAAAGCCTTGGAGTCGAAAATTCATTGCTACAAATGCAAGGCCCCAGGTTTTGTGCGTTCCAATTGCCCTACCTGCAAAGACTTACCAAAAGGACCAGCGACAGTTTCATTTAACTGTATCAAAACTCAACTTGGTACAAACCTTCCATCCGTTACGATACAAGCCCACGGTGAAAGAGGAATTGCATACATGGACACGGCAGCTCGTACAAGTGTTGCTGGAAGAGAGTTGTTCTTAACCCTGCTAAGATATGGAACTAAGTTCAGCCAAATCAAAGCTGACGTAACCATGGCAGACGGAAACTCAAACTCACAAGAAATTTATATAGCCGACACACAAATTGAAATCGGAAATCGATTGAGGCCGATAAAGTTCATAGCTCTCCCTAAAGCAACCGACAACAGAACATTAATTGGCATTGATTTCTTAGAAGAAAACGGCATTGTACTGGATTTGGGACAACGCTTTTGGTATTTTGCGGATGAAAAGAATAAGGTCTACGATTTTTACGATACGACGCACACAAAAGTGATTAGTAAGAATCCAATCCAAGACATCACTGCTTCTGCAAAAATGTTTGAAATGTTCACACCAATATCTCCAATTGCAAAAACACCTACGCTTAATGTTACAAGTAATCAACCTTCAACATCATCAGGAATTGATTCCGTAATCCCTATTGAGAATCCCGGATCTACAGTTCGCTTTGAAAAACCCTCATCAGCTTTTCTAACTTGGTTTGACAACACAGAAGCATCTGCTTCAC
The DNA here is from genome assembly GCA_914767635.1 of Melanostoma mellinum. Classification (NCBI taxonomy): domain Eukaryota; kingdom Metazoa; phylum Arthropoda; class Insecta; order Diptera; family Syrphidae; genus Melanostoma; species Melanostoma mellinum. The sequence continues at coordinate 107,234,105 of OU612059.1, forward strand.
TTTCTTCATTACCACTAACAGATGAAAACATAGGTCCTGAGCTGCCTCAGAAAAGGAAGAAACCAACTACAAGCAACAATTATTCACCACACTCTATTCAGCAAATTTTTCAAAACTCGTTGCGAAATAACGAAGTAACACCAGAAAGAAAAAGTGAAAAGGAAAATCTGTTCCCACCATTACAAAAAACAAAGAAACCAAATGAAGCGCAGCCGAAGCAAAAAGAGGAAGACATTGTATTGGAACCTTACTTTACTGAGATACTTGCTATTGATGTTCTTCTACGTGAGGATGAAGCAGTGGAACTTTGCGTTGAAAATAGAAACAAGTTGAATCAACTACTTTCTGACGAAGTAAGTGTTTTCGATGCTATCACTGAAGCAACACCTTTTACGGTTCACAAAATCAACACAGGTAATCATAGTCCTGTATCAACGAATCCTTATCGACTCTCGCCTACAAGGAAAGGCCAACTCAAACTAGAATTGGAAAAAATGTTAGAAAATGGAATAATAGAAGAATGTGAAACTCCATGGGCAGCTCCTGTCGTGCTGGTACCCAAAAAGGATGGAGGAATAAGAGTCTGTATCGATTACAGACAACTAAACAAACTTACTGTGCCTGATCCATACCCACTACCCAGAATTGATGATCTTCTTCATTCAACAAAAAGACTCAGTTCAAATCAACTTTGGACTTACAATCAGGTTACTACCAAATTAAAGTTGCAGAGGAAGACATGGATAAAACTGGCTTCATTACTCCATTTGGAATGTTTCGTTTCAAACGCATGCCTTTTGGCTTACGCAACGCACCTGCAACGTTCCAAAGGCTAATGGATAAATTCCGAAACGGCTTAGTAAATATACTTCTGCTCACTTACCTCGACGATTTGATAATATGCTCCAGCAGTTTTGAAGAACACATTTCCGATTTAAAGCAAACTTTCAACCGATTAAAGTTTTTTCAACTTAAGGTAAATAGAAAGAAATCTAAATTTTGTTGTTCGAAACTAAAATATCTTGGCCATCTAATTACCAATGAAGGTATACAAGTTGACCCTGAGAAAACACTTGCAATTTCTAACCGACCCGAGCCAAAGAATCCGAAGCATGTACTGTCCTTCTTGCAGACATGTTCATGGTACCGGCGGTTCATACAAAATTTTGCTGAAATTTCTAAACCATTGAGCTCTCTTACAAAGAAAAATGCTTCATGGAAATGGGGAAAAGAAGAACAAACGTCATTTGATACTTTGAAGTCCTTACTCACCAGCGCACCCATACTACAGCAAGCTTGCGATGACAAACCTTTCCGCCTTAAAACTGACGCCAGTGGCTATGCAATAGGTGCTGTTTTAGTCCAGGGGGAGAGCGCGGATGAACACCCAATTGAATACGCTTCGAGACTTTTAACAACTGCTGAACGCAACTATTCGACTATTGAACGTGAAGCATTAGCCATAGTTTGGGCAGTCAACAAGTTCCGAGGATATATTGAAGGAGGAGAAGTCACCTTAATAACGGACCATCAACCGCTTAAATGGCTTATGAGCCTGAAGTCACCAACTGGTAGACTTGCTCGATGGGCTTTGCAATTACAGCCATATAATTTTAAAATAGAATACACACCAGGAAGAACAAACATAATCGCAGATATGCTATCACGACCTCAGTGTATAGACAAAACACATAAAGAAAATAATTGCGAAATATGCTCGTTCCACATCGATTTACCAACAAGAAAATCCAAAGAAATCCGAGATGCACAGCTACAAGATGATCAATTAAAGAACATAATTGAATCATTCGAAAATAACGACGAGAATTTGCCACGATGGACATCTCGAGGATATATCGTAAATGATGGAATACTTTATAGATATTCTTCGGAATCCGACGCAGAAAATGCTCAGTTAGTAGTTCCACTACAAGAAAGGACAACCGTTTTAAATAACTATCATGATGCAGCTACAGCAGGCCATTATGGCATCGACAGAACCTTTGCAAGAATAGCCTCGCGATACTACTGGCCTGGAATGCGAAACGATATAACCAAACATATCGGAAATTGTCTCGCTTGCCTACGGTACAAACCGAGTAACATGAAACCCTCCGGTTTGCTGCAAACAGTGTCAAGTAACCAGCGTTTTGAGGTTCTATCTGTGGACTTGTTCGGACCTTTGCCGAAAACCAATGACAACTACCAATGGATACTCATTGCTGAAGATCTTGCCAGCCGATGGACCGAGGTGTTTCCACTCAAGGAAGCTACTGCCGAAAACTGCGCTATCACTCTATTAAATGAAGTTTTCCTAAGATATGGAATTCCACGACAACTTCTAACAGACAACGGTTCCCAGTTCATTTCATCGCTGATGCAACAATTGACGCACTGCCTTGGTATTCGACAAACCCTGACACCAGTGTACCACCCAGAAGCTAATCCTGTTGAAAGAAAAAATAGAGATTTAAAAACTCAGCTTGCCATACTTGTCGGTAACAACCACACTACTTGGGCTGATGACCTACCGTCTATTCGATTTGCCCTAAACACCGCCAAATGTCAAAGTACGGGGTATACAGCATCCTACCTTACCTTTGGACGAGAACTTCGAACTATCGACGATGTACAACATGATCTGAGAGCAATTATGCAGTCAGAAAATTTCTTGCCACAAATTACTCCTAAACTTAAACGCCTACCAGAGGTAATGGACCAAGTAAGAGAGACCACTGAAAAGAAACAGGACGACAACAAAAGATATGCCGATAGAAAACGACGACCACAACCAAAATTAGAAGTAGGAGACTTAGTATTCGTCACCACCCACGTACTAAGCCAAGCATCCAAAAAGTTAACATCAAAGTTCGTTCCACGACGAGATGGACCGTATCTTATAATTAAACAATTAGGGATCAGTACATATCAAATTGCTGCTAAAGACAACCCGACTGTTCCATTGGGCACATATCATGTGTCTTCTCTCACAAAGTACAAACCAGCCAACGATAATGATGATCAACAGCCACTCCGAGCTCTGCGAAGACGAGGACGACCAGCAAAGAACAACATTCCTGTCGCCTCATCGAGACGATCTCCGCGCCAGAGGGGGAGAATGTAACAACCAAGTTTATTTTTTTAATTAAAAACACATTTTAACGTAATTTTTGAACAATAATACTTTTTACTTTTTAATAAATTCAATTTCAATGTTCGAGTAAATTAAATTTAAGATCTGGCAATGCCTTTTTATTTCGATGTAAACTTTTATTTCGAATTCGAACAAAAACCATATGATAAAAGCTTTTGTAAACTCCCTCCACGAAAAAGCTCCTTTAGAATTCGTATAAAAGGGCCCACACGATCAAAACAATTCGCACTTTGGTGACTAACGCTCTAGTCGAAGGTTGTATACAATACCGTCACTAGAAAATTAGTTTCCCAAGTCATTAGCACTTTTGTGATGCTCGCTCTGGTCGACGGTTGTTTTCAATACCGTCACTAGTGAAAGTATTATACAAGTTGCTGCGTTTCTCGCATGATTTGTCTCGTGTAGTGCAACTTTTGCCCTCTCTTTTAAATTACTGTAGTCCTACGGACAGCATAATTTTGTGGAGTGAGCACAATTTGTCGACTTTGATTTTTATATATTAGAGATTAACATTTAAAGAGAAAATAATAAAGAGAAAAACTTAATTTTTACTGAGCAAACACTCATCTTTCATTTTCGATACGGGAAACTAATTAAGTTTGTTAATTTGCCTATTCAACGAGCTACTGCAGTCCTCGGACAGCATAGATCGTGGTAGAGATTTTACCAAGCTATCGGTCTTTTTACCTTTTCAGATATATAGCCGCTACAAGAGTAAATTGTTGTATACAAGTGATAGCGCAAAAGTCGAGTTGAGATCGAATTAAGTATAGATACTGAATAAAAGTGATAGAAATAAATTGAAAGGTGAAGTTTTATTTTGCGAACTAAGCGCACGTTACACTGGTGTCAGAAGTGTAAATAAAACTTATTTGACTTGTAAAGTGTAAAAAAAAAGTAAAAAGAAAAATACTAATTATATACAGTGAAAATGGGTAAGTTGTTAAAAGAGCTCAACTGCATTGAGCTTAAAAGTGAGTTAGGTAAGCGAAATCTTTCTAGAGCGGGATCGAAAAATGAGCTCGTCCTGCGCTTGCGTAACTATTTGGAACAGCAAGGGAAAGACGTAAACACTTTTGTTTTTGAAATAGAAGTGGAAGAAGAGGAAGTAAGTGAAAATGTAGATTTTTCTAGTATGATGAAACTTTTGTTAGAACAACGAAACGAGCAAAAGAAAGAACAGCAAAATGTTCTCGAACGACTCGAAGTACAACAAAAGAAGTTGGAAGAGCAACGAAATGAGCAAAAGAAGGAACAGCAGAATGTTCTCGAACAACTTGAAGCACAACGAAACGAGCAAAAGAAGGAACAACAGAATATTCTCGAAAGACTTGAGGCGCAACAGAATGTTTTGGAAGGTCAGAAAAACATTCTAGAAGGTAAATTGGGCAACATTGAGAAAAATGTGTTTGCCCTAGACGAACGCGTTGAAGGTGTGGAGAAACAGCTTTCTGTTGTAGAGAATCGTTTCGAAATCGTAGAAACCCGATGTGATAAACAGTTCTCTGTTCTGACCAAGGAATTGAACCAGATCCGGAAAATAAAAATTCGAGAGTCTGCTGGGGAGTTTGCAAAGAAAAAGAAGATGAAACCCCCAACATTTGATGGACAGTCTTCTTGGCCAGTCTACAAGAGACAATTTCAGGCAGCCGCGACAGCAAATGGCTGGGATGACGAAGACAAGTACATTGCACTGACTCCTGCTCTTAGAGGACCAGCAGCTGAATTACTTCAAACAGTTCCAGCTGGTAAGAGCGGCGATTTCAGTTCTCTCGTGGCAGCTATAGATAAACGCTTTGGAGATAGCCACTTGAAAGAAGTCTTCCGAGTCCAACTCAATAACAGAGTCCAGAAAATGGGTGAAAGTCTACAGCAGCTCCAAGCAGACGTCGAAAGACTGGTTCACCTGGCATACCCGGATGCTGGAGAAGAAATCATCAATCAGCTTGCTGTTGAGTCCTTCGTTCGTACCATTTCCGATATACATCTTCAGAGGTCTGTGCGAACTGCTAGAACACGTACACTTTCCGAAACTTTAGCATTCGCATTGAATTGGCATTTGAAAAATTGATGATAATTAGATTCACACCGAGCTAAATAACATCGAAAAACTAAATCTACAAGAATACACAAGAAAGATGATGTGTTGTTGAATGCTAGTATTTGTGGAGTGTTAACTGTGGACAGAGAAAAATATCGAGGAATCAGAACATGTGCTTTTGATGTTCTAGTGCACGTCATACAAACATTTATTCAACATTTGGAAAGGCAGATGCCAACACATTCTGTAGCTTTATTATTGATTTAAGTTGGGACCAGTTGCAACAATTATTAGATCTCGATTTCTCCTTTTGGAGCCATTCGGAATGAAAAAAATACAGCATAATATTGATGGACCTGGTGACGTCATAACCACATATAATTTTGAGTCATGTCCAGTGTTTAATTTGTGCAAATTCTTGGGACATTCGAGTAAAGCAGCCATGCCAGGTGCACAATACACAATAAACTGTGCAAGTTGTAGTTACCAACATGATGATATCATTGAGACTTTGATGGTGAATAGTGAGCAAATTCAAACCAAAGGATACCGCTCACTTCAATCAGCACTGCACTGGAATGTTAGAAACACAATGCCCTGTGAAAAATGTAATATGCCAGCAAACGTAGAAATTATTCCATCCATTCACATTTTTGTGGAACTTGGTGTAACAGAGGGAAGTCCAGGTACACCATTATTGGCTTGTGACTTAAATGACATACCGTCTGTTCTTGAATTTGATAGTGGAAAATATCGGTTAGTATCCAATAATTTCCTTCTAATTTTTTATGCTATTTATATTTATTTTATGATACAAAAATATATTTTTAGCCTGGTGGGAGTCTTGAATTATAAAAATGATCACTTTACGGCGTATTGTAGGAGAATTTCTGGTCAATGGCAACTGTATGATGATTTTTGTAAAAAAAAAAAAAAAACATTGATCGGCAAGGCAAATCAACAAATTACACCAGTCGGAGCCATTTATGTATTAGATACACTTGGCTTGTAGGTGGCACGTCTGGCAAGTTCATCATGTGAGAGAAGTCAAGGAATTTTTTATCAGTTGCATTGGTTTGATGATTGACTGTCAAAATTTCAAGGATTTTATTACGATTTTTCGATGGACGTTAATAGCTGCCTCACAGGAAGATAACTTATCAGAATAGACTTTTGAATTGGAAAATGAGTGTAACAATTCACTTCAAGCATACTGAAATTTTAATAGACAGGCCATTGGACAAAGAAAAATATTTACATTTATCTCATCAAAGTTTCGATGAAGGTAATGATGATAGTGAACTGCTTCATCCATCCTATGGTACAGACAATACTGATGAAGAAGAAACAGATGTCAATGACTTCTTCAATAACATCCAACACCAGGCTCAATCAATTCTTTCTTCATCAAACTAAAAAAAAAAAACCTAATACAAAAAACAAACTATTCTTATCAGCCTGACTTGGTCTCACATTTAATGAGAATTGGTAAAGAATTTCCATTGTGGACAGCAGTTTCTTTCCCATTTTACAGTGGCCATGCAACAAGTAGCTACGTGGAACGAGCATTCAAGGACATTAAACACCAGGTTTTTAAAAACTATCCATTACCACAGAAGGCAGATAATTTTGTAATGCATCACTTAGAAAGTTTGACTGGAGGAATCAGAAGCATATCATCAGATTTGAATCAATTTTCGATGAAGGAGGACAAGCACCTGTTTTTAAACAAAAAATTACTAGTAAATCGTCGAATGAAAACACCGCAAAATCAGTATCTACAAGAAGAAAACAAAATGTCTCCTGAATTCAGTGAGCATTATGATAGTAATAAACATGGAGTATTTGATGATCCAGGTACACAGACGCAGGAAGATTGGAAAAAAAGCGACTTTGACAAACAGATGTAATATTACAGAGCTTAATGATACAGGATCTGATGAAACGTTATTTGATGACAATAAGTTTTCGGTTTCTCTACATCAATACCCTGTCCTTGTATTGAAAGACCCCAAAAGACATTTAAACCAAATATGTTGGAGTAGCTCTTTCAGCCTACTCTCACAGGGACAAAAAATTCTTTTACGAAAACGAGTAAACCGTTCCTTAACAGTTTTTGTTTGACGCCTCACTATTTTGCACTTTATCAGTCGTATCTATAAAGAACTTTTAATCATTGATAAGATTTAATTGCCATTTAAGTTACACTTAAGTAACAAATCCGTATCGATAATCAAATTTCACATTAAAGTAACCTTGCTAAGAGCCCCCTCAACTTAAATGCCAATAATGACGTTTATAGGTCTCTTAAATCCACATTAAAAATTCATTCTGACGTTTCGAGAGAATCGGTGTCAATTTTGATCTGTTGTCTTGGTAATATAATTTCTAAAAAGAAACTACTCTTAAAACAAAAATATGGAAGACTTTCTTCGCGATTTAAATGTTTTCAATGTGCTAAGTTTTTTCAGATGTCATGATTTATAAGTAGAAACCTAAAAAGCTGGCAAAAAAGCTACACAGTGCTACAAGGCCAAGCGCGTTGTTCTCGCCACAACCATTCTCGTGAGTGCGGTTCTGAAAGGCTAAATTGGAACAGCATTTTTCAAAGCATATTTTCCTGCTGTTGAGGTGATACCAGAGAAAAATCATTTTGGATGTTTATGGTGGTCGAACGCCCACGCAGTAGTTATGCTTTATCCATTTCGCCATGGATGTCGTGTGCCTACAACCAGAGTTAATAGAATGTTAGGGAATTGTAGTTTTGCTTGGCAAAGAAAGATTGTTCCATGGTCGAACGGTCGATTTGCTACTCATAATAAGGGTCTTAAACCAACCATACGTTGCGTTAGTTTTAAAATTAAAATTAAAATTAATTAAAATTCGAAAGAAATTCTCATCACATTTTAAGTTGATGATACTCGTACATAGTTTTTTTTTTTTTTTTATGAGCAAAAAGGCACCACATTTGTTTACAAACGAATGGTTGTCAAAACGCAGTTTAAATTGGACTATATTTCTGTTTTTACTACCTTATTTTGACACAACTATCAATTAGTTTAGCATCAGCGCAGAATCGATTATCGATAAGAATTTAATCAACCTCTCTTAGGTTCCAATTAAATCTTAATTGAAACTTAACTAATCAACGTCTAAGAAACGTCTTAAGAAAATCTAATAAATACGGCTGTATGTTTTTAGAAAAGTCACCTTTATTTATTGTAGAATGAAAAGATTGAGTCAAAAACAAATTAATTTATATCATAAAAGACTTTAAAAATTGTGTGTTAGAAGTGAAAAGAAAAGATTTGTTATAAAATTTGCTTTTGCTCAACAAATTTAGAACATAAAATAGTTTCTATTTCGCCACTTATTTGCTATTGGTTTCATCATAAAAAAAAAATAAATAAAATAAATAGGGTGGCGCAACAGAGCGAGGAGCCCCTGGGCCTAGCACATTTCTCACAACCATGCCTTGTCAGGGAATGGAGGGGACCTACAATTTTTCGCCGGTTCCGAACGGCTAATTGAGAATGCACTTTTCATGGCAATTAATTTACTAACGGAGGACTTGCCAATTCCTCGCGAAAGGCGATACCCGTGGAAAAACATTTTTGCATTTTGACTCTGCTGGGATTCGAACCTCGAACCTCTGGGTTAGCAGGTGGACATGCTAACCATTACGCCACGGGTACCGTTTCATCATAAGCGACTTGAAAACATCTCGCAACTCAAAACATGAGGTTCTAGAAAGATTTATGTGAAAATTTGTTAGTATTGTAACGCGAACCCAACATTTAATACCAATTTCCCAATCGAAAACGTTCAAATGAAAACACAAGTGGCAACACTAGTATAAGTGTAGAGATATACTAGGAGGAAAAATGTTTGACATTTGTAGTGGAGAGTGGAGACAATGTGGAAAATGCTGGAGAGTTCTAGATGAAATGTCATTCGATATAAATAGGCCGCCCCAGGCAACCAGATGGCAGCTTTGATTATAGAGTGATAAAGTTAAGAGTAAATTGTTGTATACAAGTGATAGCGCAAAAGTCGAGTTGAGATCGAATTAAGTATAGATACTGAATAAAAGTGATAGAAATAAATTGAAAGGTGAAGTTTTATTTTGCGAACTAAGCGCACGTTACACTGGTGTCAGAAGTGTAAATAAAACTTATTTGACTTGTAAAGTGTAAAAAAAAGTAAAAAGAAAAATACTAATTATAAACAGTGAAAATGGGTAAGTTGTTAAAAGAGCTCAACTGCATTGAGCTTAAAAGTGAGTTAGGTAAGCGAAATCTTTCTAGAGCGGGATCGAAAAATGAGCTCGTCCTGCGCTTGCGTTACTATTTGGAACAGCAAGGGAAAGACGTAAACACTTTTGTTTTTGAAATAGAAGTGGAAGAAGAGGAAGTAAGTGAAAATGTAGATTTTTCTAGTATGATGAAACTTTTGTTAGAACAACGAAACGAGCAAAAGAAAGAACAGCAAAATGTTCTCGAACGACTCGAAGTACAACAAAAGAAGTTGGAAGAGCAACGAAATGAGCAAAAGAAGGAACAGCAGAATGTTCTCGAACAACTTGAAGCACAACGAAACGAGCAAAAGAAGGAACAACAGAATATTCTCGAAAGACTTGAGGCGCAACAGAATGTTTTGGAAGGTCAGAAAAACATTCTAGAAGGTAAATTGGGCAACATTGAGAAAAATGTGTTTGCCCTAGACGAACGCGTTGAAGGTGTGGAGAAACAGCTTTCTGTTGTAGAGAATCGTTTCGAAATCGTAGAAACCCGATGTGATAAACAGTTCTCTGTTCTGACCAAGGAATTGAACCAGATCCGGAAAATAAAAATTCGAGAGTCTGCTGGGGAGTTTGCAAAGAAAAAGAAGATGAAACCCCCAACATTTGATGGACAGTCTTCTTGGCCAGTCTACAAGAGACAATTTCAGGCAGCCGCGACAGCAAATGGCTGGGATGACGAAGACAAGTACATTGCACTGACTCCTGCTCTTAGAGGACCAGCAGCTGAATTACTTCAAACAGTTCCAGCTGGTAAGAGCGGCGATTTCAGTTCTCTCGTGGCAGCTATAGATAAACGCTTTGGAGATAGCCACTTGAAAGAAGTCTTCCGAGTCCAACTCAATAACAGAGTCCAGAAAATGGGTGAAAGTCTACAGCAGCTCCAAGCAGACGTCGAAAGACTGGTTCACCTGGCATACCCGGATGCTGGAGAAGAAATCATCAATCAGCTTGCTGTTGAGTCCTTCGTTCGTACCATTTCCGATATACATCTTCAGAGGTCTGTGCGAACTGCTAGAACACGTACACTTTCCGAAACTTTAGCATTCGCATTGAATTGGCATTTGAAAAATTGATGATAATTAGATTCACACCGAGCTAAATAACATCGAAAAACTAAATCTACAAGAATACACAAGAAAGATGATGTGTTGTTGAATGCTAGTATTTGTGGAGTGTTAACTGTGGACAGAGAAAAATATCGAGGAATCAGAACATGTGCTTTTGATGTTCTAGTGCACGTCATACAAACATTTATTCAACATTTGGAAAGGCAGATGCCAACACATTCTGTAGCTTTATTATTGATTTAAGTTGGGACCAGTTGCAACAATTATTAGATCTCGATTTCTCCTTTTGGAGCCATTCGGAATGAAAAAAATACAGCATAATATTGATGGACCTGGTGACGTCATAACCACATATAATTTTGAGTCATGTCCAGTGTTTAATTTGTGCAAATTCTTGGGACATTCGAGTAAAGCAGCCATGCCAGGTGCACAATACACAATAAACTGTGCAAGTTGTAGTTACCAACATGATGATATCATTGAGACTTTGATGGTGAATAGTGAGCAAATTCAAACCAAAGGATACCGCTCACTTCAATCAGCACTGCACTGGAATGTTAGAAACACAATGCCCTGTGAAAAATGTAATATGCCAGCAAACGTAGAAATTATTCCATCCATTCACATTTTTGTGGAACTTGGTGTAACAGAGGGAAGTCCAGGTACACCATTATTGGCTTTTGACTTAAATGACATACCGTCTGTTCTTGAATTTGATAGTGGAAAATATCGGTTAGTATCCAATAATTTCCTTCTAATTTTTTATGCTATTTATATTTATTTTATGATACAAAAATATATTTTTAGCCTGGTGGGAGTCTTGAATTATAAAAATGATCACTTTACGGCGTATTGTAGGAGAATTTCTGGTCAATGGCAACTGTATGATGATTTTTGTAAAAAAAAAAAAAAAAACATTGATCGGCAAGGCAAATCAAAAAATTACACCAGTCGGAGCCATTTATGTAGCTGGTGATCTTAAACTTACATCACAATAAGTATCCTACTGCTTATTTAAGAATGTGAACAATTTTTTTCTCAATATTTTAAACAAAAAAAGAATAATAAAAAACAAAAAAATTACATGGTACATAAACTATTTGTGTAGAAGTTGTCAAACATAAATGGTATACCAGGTATTAAAAAAAAAATTCTATTCTTTGTTAATCTGCGTTTTTAAATCAACTGTTAATGTATATTTATAAGTTTAATAATTATTTTCAAGTATATGATAACATTAATATTATTCTATATTATAATTTTTCGTAACACGTAAATACTCAAATTGAAAATGAAATTTTTTTTAACAGTTACTAAGAGCAAAAATGATTACTTTCTAACTAAATAAAATTACTAATTCTTATATTAAATAAACTATTTTTATTCACGTATTGAAGGAATCATTGAAATAAATTATTTTCTACACTCAGATTTTCAATAGACGTTCTATCTTATCAATTTGATTTTCTCCTAAAATTATACAAACTTTTACCGAAGAACACATTTCACTACAATTAGGTCGTCTGGCTAAAGGCTAAACCATTAATTGCGAGCAGTGCCAAAAAGTATGCAATTGAAAACGTCAGGAAACAGAACCGAAGGAATTGAACCGACTGCATGCGACTCAAATATTTAAATATGGCAACTATTTTTTTATTTTTAATAATTAATTGTGGGCGAAATAGACCTCTGACAATTGTGACAAATATATAATTTGGAATGTACAAATAATTTCCTTTTAAATACATGTCTTTATATATTTGTACCATAAGTACCTATATAATAATTGTCGGCTATCTGCCAAACCATATTTTTGATTAACTTATTACAAATAAATGAAAGGTTTACAAATTATTTTAACTACATTACATGACGCATTGGCGGCTCGCCAACTGCTCGCCAACCAAACCAACCCCTAGAGCCTAGACGATGAAAATATAGTGAGCACAAGCACGCTCGGCGAGCATGTTCGTCGTTTAGGACTAGCTTAGTGTTCGTCGTATTTTCATCGTGTAGGGGTTGGTTAACGAGCAGTTGGCGCGTGTATTGAAAGTAAATTTCACATAAGAAAATTGAATTGTATAATTTAGAATATAAGAAAGCAAAAATAAAAAGTAAACGAAAAGAAAAGTCAAAAGAAAAAGAGATTAATTGGAAGGCGAAAGGAACAGAAGCGAAGAAGGTAACCTCGTCGAAGACGACCACTCAAAAAGGTTTGTATAATCGAAGGTTATATTGGTGACCCCGAAACAACACGCACCGCCTAAACAGCACTGCTTTCTGCCAAAAAGGTTTCCCGCCGCCGACACGTTGTCGTCCAATCCAGGCAACAAAGAAAAAAAGGCGAATCCCGAGTGCCACGCACCGCCACCACACTTCGTGGAGCAAGGGAGGCGTTCAGCCACAATTTTGCCACCGCCATCAGACACCAAAAGTTAATCCTGACGTCCACGCAACACCACCAAGTTTTTTTTCTCGATTTTTATACAACCTCGGCAATAGTCAATCACGGTGACGCACCACCATCATTTTTTTTCTCGAAGGACGCCACCGCCACCATTTTGCCACCGTCGCGAGTAAAAAAAAGCCAGCGCCATCAGAAATTTACCGCCATCGTTGTGCAAGACGACCAGCTTGATACCGCCATCGTTGTGCAAGACGACCAGCTTGATACCGCCATCAATGTGCAAACGACATCAAGCAGCCACAGCCATCAATCTACCACCGCCATTGAGCACCCACAACTGCAATCAAGCCACCAACGCCATCATCCAACATCGTCATCGTCTAGTCAACACCAACACCGTCATCGTGTCACATCCGTGAGCTTCCTCCACACTTCACCTAAAAATTTGTGTCGCTACCAACATCACCAAAGCCATCAATATCACACCGCCACCACGTTGCGACACTATAAAGTGGCCACCAACACCGAGGTCCAGAGTTGGCAAGTATCATATTTTTTTTTCATTACCATCGCTACAACGGGCAACACAGAAAATCCAGAGAGGCGATACTAGCGTCACCTGCCAAATTTTCCGGCGTCGCAAAAAATTCACGTATAAAATTTTTCCGACAAATGCTAAAAACGCCCTCTAGGAGAATTGTCAACCGCCAACCATCAAAGTCCCGTACACGACGCCAACGCCATCTCCACGCTGGTCACACATTGACCGCAATAATTTCTATCGAGGACAGCCACCACTTTCACTCCACAACAGAGTGTTGCATAAACTAGGGCAGCTAGTCACCAGCAGCAACGGCAGCACAACAACAGCGGCATCACAGCAGCAGCAGCATCGCAACAGCAACAACAAACTAAAAAGGTTATTTGGGAAAAATAATTGCCACTAACATCAAGACATCTCAACACACTCTGCAAGCTACACCAACGCCATCAGCGCAAAAACCCGGCATACATCAGCGCACAACCTGAAGACCAGCGAGCGGATATCCAGATATTGAATATTTTGTGTGAGTAAAAGTTTTCTTTCCTTTTGTAACAATTCTGGCACGTTTTTCATTTTTCAATCAAATTTAAATAAATTTCATTATAAAATTTTACAAGATACAGACTTTATGCATATATTTTCAAACATTTTTAAATTTTGTTTCGTCAACTACCTTATACGCGAGGGTTTTTAAGTCAAGTGCGTTTTTAAATAGCTCGCGTCAGGTGCTGCTGCATCACTTTTCACATTGCTTTTCCGGTTTTTAGAGATTCACGTGAATCGTTATTTTTCGTAGTAGATCAACGCGTTTTTCAAAACAGATTTTTAAAAATTTTTATTCGTTCGCAACATGACGGAAGAAAACAAGTCCCAAGCGGGCTTAAGTGGTTCCAGCACCACCAACAACCAGTCGACTTCTTCTTTCGTTAGTCAGCCACCCCGATCAGACTCGGCTCAGGTGCACTTAGAGTCAATTAAAGTAAAGCTTCCGGCATTTTGGAGCTCTAATCCGGTTACGTGGTTTATTCAGGCAGAGGCTCAGTTTACGGTGCATAGGATCACCAGTTCTGAGACAAAATACTGTCTCACGGTTAGCTCCCTTCAGCCAGATACCTGCGATTCGGTGATCGACATTTTGTCGAATCCACCAGCCACCGACAAATATGCCGCCTTGAAATCCGCGCTAATAGAACGACATTCCGTATCCGAACTCAAACGTTTAGAAAGTCTCATAGACAAAGCAGACATTGGTGATCGAAAACCATCGGAAGTCTTACTTTCTATGAGAACGCTTGCGGGAAGTACCTTCAATGAAGATATTTTGAAGAAGTTTTGGATGCGTAAGCTTCCGCAACCAATCAATATCGCATTGCTTTCAGTAGGTCAGAAAACTCTTGAGGAACTGGCTACGCTCGCGGACAGAATATACGAAGCTTCTCAAACCGCGACCATTTGCAGCGTTTCCACTGCACAACGAAGCGAGAGTTCTCGCAACGCTAGCAACGATCTCGAACAGAGACTCGCTAGAATTGAGTCAATGATCGAAGCGTTTTCTTTCAACTCGCGTCCACACAGCAGCAACAGTCCTCAGAGTTTTCGAAACCGAAGCAGTCGTTCTCATAGTAGGTCCAAGACTTCCAATCATCGCGCAAATTCAAGTTCGGGCACAGGCATATGTTGGTATCACAGACGATACAAAAGAGAGGCAAGGAAGTGCGAGCAACCGTGCAGCTTCAACAAAAGCAGCTCAAACAACAACGCAAACCACCCAAACTAGCTCAACCTGCTGTTGCAGCGGCAAACATGCAGTGTCTTTTAAGTCGCCGCTTATTCATTAAAGACAAAAACTCTAATTTAACTTTTCTTATCGACACGGGAGCGGATCTGTCAGTTCTTCCTTGTAGCATTAAGTGCACAAAATCTAGAGGAACTTCGGTTTTACTATCAGCTGCTAATGGAACTTCGATTCCAACATTCGGATCGAAATTGCTAAATCTTGATATTGGTCTAAGGCGAAATTTCGTCCATACGTTTATTATTGCCGCGGTTAGCAGACCAATATTAGGAGCCGATTTTTTAGCAAAGTTCAACCTCTTGGTAGATACCAAAAACAAGCAACTGATAGACCCTCTAACCAAATTGCACACACATGCGTCTACAATGAGAACTGACGATCCGACACCAAAACATTTTCAAATCAGTAATCACGAGTATAACAAAATTTTACAAGAGTTCCCAAGTTTAACAGCAGAGCCAGACTACTTCGCGCCAGTCAAACACACCGTCGTTCATCACATTGAAACAAAAGGGCAACTACCAGTTTCAAGGCCCAGACGCTTAGACGCCGCTAGGCACGCAGCCGCAAAGACAGAGTTTCAGCACATGATGCAACTGGGAATCTGTCAGCCATCGTCTTCAAGTGTTTGCTCACCACTACATATGGTGAAGAAAAAGAACAATCTGGATTGGAGACCATGTGGTGATTACCGCAGATTAAACGCTGCCACGGTACCGGATCGACATCCGATCCACCACATCCAAGACTTCTCCATGAATGTTCACGGCTGCAAAATTTTTTCAAAGCTCGACATCGTGAGAGCATATCACTTGATCCCAGTTGCACCAGAAGACATTCACAAAACCGCTTTAACAACTCCTTTCGGTCTGTTCGAATGGCTCCGAATGCCTTTCGGCCTGCGCAACGCAGCGCAAACGTTTCAGCGTTTCATGAACGAGGTGTGTTTGGGACTGGATTTCGTATTCGCGTACATCGACGATCTTCTGGTTGCCAGTAAAAACGAGAACGAGCACAAAGAGCATCTCAAGCTTCTTTTCAAAAGACTTGAAGAATATGGAGTTAACATAAACTCATCAAAGTGCGTTTTTGGTGTTTCCTCTTTGGAATTTTTAAGCCACACCATCAATGCAGAGGGCATTTTTCCTTCGAAAGATCGCATCACAGCGATCACCAACTTTCCGAAGCCCACTTCAATCAAGCAAATACAACGTTTCATAGGGATGGTAAATTATTATCACCGGTTTATCCCGAAACTCGCTCAACTCCTCGCTCCACTTCATGCTCATCTCGCAACTCTCACAAAGCAAACCAAATCAAAAAAACTTTTCTCCTGGCCAGAAGATCTCGACCCGGTTTTCGAACGCGCTAAAGAAGCTCTCGCTAAAATAACGCTACTAGCACACCCAATGCAAAACGGCACTTTCAGCATCACCACTGATGCATCTGATTCAGCCGTGGGTGCAGTGTTACAGCAGCACATTTCAAATTCTTGGCAACCTCTAGCATTCTTCTCGAAGAAACTCAAGGACGCTGAAGTAAAATACTCAGCTTTCGATCGCGAATTGCTAGCGATATACTTAGCTATCAAGCACTTTCGATTCTTCGTCGAAGGGCGAGAATTCACAGTCTTCACAGACCATAAGCCACTCACGTATGCTCTGACAAGTAAAACAGAAAGAAGTCCGCGTCAAACACGCCACCTCGACTTCGTCTCACAATTCACTTCAGACATACAACACGTGAAAGGCAAAGACAATGTGGTCGCAGACACACTTTCTCGCCTCGACGAAATCGAAAACAGCAACAATCTTAAGCTTGATTTAGAAACTATCGCCCAACTTCAGTCCACCGACAAAGAACTGCTAGAACTTCTATCGCCAGACAAAAACACAGAAAAGACTTCAAAATTCGTGCTCAAACCTTTCAAGTTTCCGAATGTCAAAATTTACTGCGAAACTTCAACCAGCAAGAACAGACCATTCGTTCCAAACGCGTTACGTTCAAATGTCTTCACGACGCTTCATGGCATTTCCCATCCGAGCATTCGTTCGACCAGAAAGCTTATCTCAGAGCGATACTTCTGGCCAAACATGAACAAAGATATAAACAATTGGACACGAGGTTGTATAGGATGTCAGAAAGCCAAGGTACAGAGACACACCAAGTCAGAACATGGTAGATTTGACATACCAACTGGTCGATTTGACCACATACACATTGACTTGGTAGGTCCTCTTCCTGTGTCTAATGGTTTTTCATACATCCTCACAGCAGTCGACAGGTTCACACGATGGCCAGAAGCCTATCCTCTGATCGATATATCTGCCAGCTCGGTCGCTAAAGCGTTTGTCGAAAACTTCATTGCCCGTTTTGGTACTCCTTTAAAAATCACTACGGACCAAGGAAGTCAATTCGAGTCCAAACTCTTTAGCGAGCTGTCTAGGCTACTGGGAATACACAAAATCCACACTACGCCATATCATCCACAAGCCAACGGGATGGTCGAACGATTTCACAGGCAACTCAAGTGTTCACTGAAAGCTAGATGTAACACCACCCATTGGAGCTCAGAACTACCGATCATTCTTCTCGGAATTCGCTGCGCCGTAAAAGAAGATCTAAATGCTTCGGCAGCAGAAATGGTATACGGACAGAATCTGAGACTCCCCGGTGAGATTTTCATTGGCAACGAAGATCAAAACACATCTCCAGACGCTTTGATAGAAAAACTTCGTGACACTATGAGAAACCTGATTCCAACGGAAACACGACAAACCAAACAAGAAATCTTCATCCCCAAACTTTTGGATGAATGCAAACATGTTTTCGTTAGAATAGACAAAGTCAAA
This sequence comes from Melanostoma mellinum, assembly GCA_914767635.1. NCBI lineage: Eukaryota > Metazoa > Arthropoda > Insecta > Diptera > Syrphidae > Melanostoma > Melanostoma mellinum. Next base: position 107,252,268 of record OU612059.1, read on the forward strand.
ACCGGCCTAATGCCGTCATACGAAGGTCCATACGAAGTAATTCGCCGACTTCGAAATTTTTTTTTAGTAAAAGTGAAGAACAAAAGCGTATCGATCTCCATTGACCGACTCAAGCCAGCTCATTGCACCGAAAACTCAGTCGAATTGAGGAACTGAACTTTCAGGAGGGGAACTCGATTGGAGGAGGGTGATGTAGCGGATCTACATTATTAATAATAATAATAATGTAGATCTACATTATTAATAACAATAATAACAATTATAAAAATCTGTAATAATAAAATTATGGCAAGACAAAAAAGCCGCTGCAAAATGAAAAGTAAAACGCAGCAGCATCTTACGTGAATGCGTCCATTCCACTCTCACGAAAAATGTTTCGTCAAGGTAGTTGACGAAACAAATACATGTGCACTTTTGGTTGCCATGCCTTTTCCGGCATCTACTTTTTCTCTCTAAAATCGACACTCAAACTATTCGGACGTGCCAGCATTGCCCAGCCATTTTCTTAAAGACTAAGAACATTTTTTCATTCGCGTGTATTGAAAGTAAATTTCACATAAGAAAATTGAATTGTATAATTTAGAATATAAGAAAGCAAAAATAAAAAGTAAACGAAAAGAAAAGTCAAAAGAAAAAGAGATTAATTGGAAGGCGAAAGGAACAGAAGCGAAGAAGGTAACCTCGTCGAAGACGACCACTCAAAAAGGTTTGTATAATCGAAGGTTATAAGCCGCTCGCTGTTGGCGAAAAATTTCGATTTTGTCATGTTCGTTGGCTTCGTTGTTTGCCATGTAGGGCCATGCTCGCGAGCAAACCGGTTTTCTACTATGAAGCAAACCTCGTTTCTGCTGTGGACGTCGCGTCGTCGTGTGCATATCACGGATAAAGTAAAATGTAACAGACAGCCACAATTTAATAGAAGAATTCACACGTATACGCTGTGGGGAATCAACATGAAATGAATGCTCGGCAATTGTGTTCGTCGTCTAGGGGATAATCCAAACGAGCATGCTCGGCAAGCATGTTCGTCGTTTAGGACAAGCTTTAGGAAAAATTTAATTTAATTTATTAGTTTGGCTTAATTCAAGCTTAATACAATTTTGATCATAAACTTAAACTTACAATATTAATATACATTATATAAAAATTTAAAATTAAATAACTAACCTATCTTAAGAGTTAAACTATAAGGGGAAATTAAGAATTACGGGAGTATAAGTTATTTCTGAGGGAAGGTACGCTTATATTAAAATCAAGGGTATGCTGTACACTGTTTGCTTAGCGCAGCATTCGGGTGATAGGATTGAAATGGCCATAGTTAGTACGATGAGTGGGAAGGTTATAGAGAGGGGTTGATCTAAGGTTGCGGGGATTGGTATTGAGGAAGATATTTTCTAGGAGTGCCGGACAGTCTATAACACCAGTGATTATTTGGTGCAAAAATATAATATCGGCAACTATACGACGCTTTGCAAGGGTTTGTAAATTGATTAAAAGTAATCGATCTTCGTAGGGGGGTAAAATTAGAGGATTACTCCAAGGAAGGTGACGTAAAGCGAATCGAAGAAATCTTCGTTGAACGGCTTCAATTCTGAGAGAGTGGGTAATTTGGAAAGGAGACCAAACCTGAGAAGCATACTCAAGTATAGGTCTGACGAATGTTATGTAAAGGGATTTGGTGGTGTAAGGGTTGGAGAATTCTTTGGACCAGCGTTTTATGAAGCCAAGGGAGGAGTTTGCTTTCGCAATAATTTGGTCGATGTGGAATCGGAAATTGAGCTCTTTGTCACAATAAATACCAAGATCACGAATTGAAGACACTGCTGGAACAGGAATGTCACAAAAGACATAAGTCCGAGGGAGTGAGGGGAGGCGTTTGCGGGAAAAGGTCATGAATTGGCACTTGCTGACATTAAGTTCTAGAAAATTTTTCTGACACCAGGTCAAAAAGGAATTTAAATCTTGCTGAAGGAAAGAGGAATCAGAAGGTGTGGATATAGTCCTTATAATTTTTATGTCATCTGCGTAGATGGATAAATCAGAGTGGGAAATAACTTTATCAACATCATTTATAGCAAGGACGAATAAGAGTGGGCCAAGATGGCTACCTTGGGGAACACCGGATGTTGCAGAAATAGGAGTAGATATTGAGCCACGAAAAACTACCCTATAGAAGCGTTGCTCCAAGTAAGAGCCAACCCATTGAATAAATAGCGGAGGAAAGCCATAGGCTCTTAGCTTGAGAATAATTATCTGGTGCGAAATTTTGTCAAAAGCCTTAGAGAAGTCCGTGGTAACTACGTCAACTTCATAGCCTTGTTCTAGAGAACAGAGCGTCCTTGATACAAATTGAGTTAGATTCGTCGTGGTTGATCTGCCTTTTAAGAACCCATGCTGTAGTGGAGAAAAAATTGACTTGCAGTGAAAATAAAGGGAGTCATAGACAATGCTTTCAAATAGTTTGGGAATAGAGGAGAGTTTGGCTATGGGGCGATAATTAGAAATATCGTTTTTCATACCTTTTTTGTGGATTGGAAAAATAAATGAATCTTTCCATAAAATAGGAAAGACTGCTTGTGAGAGAGAGAGTTGAAATAAATTAGTTAGAGGCTTGCATAGTGCGTTAGTGCATTTTTTAAGTAAGATAGCAGGGATGCCGTCAGGTCCAGGAGAAAAATCTTCTTTGAGTAATTTCATTTTATTACAAACAGTATCTGGATCTACACCAAGAGAAACGAGAGAGGTATGTGGAGTGTTTGTCAGGTAACTAAAGTAATCGGGGTCTGGGTCGTTAATATCGACACTATAAGATTGGCTAAAGAAATTAGCAAAAAGGTTAGCAATGACTTGAGAATCTGAAGTTGAAGTGTTTTGAAAATTGAGCGTTGAAGGGAGGCCATCTGATTTTCTTTTAATATTAATAAATTGGTAGAACCGCTTAGGCTCAGAAATGAGACAAGTCTGCATTTTACTGAGGTAATTATGGTACAGAACTTCGCATAAAGATGAGAAATTGGAGAAAGCATGCTGATAATTTATGTAATCAGAGGGAGATTTAGATTTTAAGAAGATTTTCCACAATTTATTTCTGAGATTACGAAGCGTTCGTAGTTCCTTAGTTTACCATGGGGGAGAGGCTGAGCAATTTTTTTGTTTCAAATGTGGGACACTCTGGATGAGGCATTCAAAAATAGATGTATAGAAAAATGTGAGAGCAATGTCGATAGGGGTGGGGGCTTTAGTGAAAGAATTAAAATCAACCTGATTAAGTAAGATATTTAGATAATCAAAGTTAGCTTTACGAAAGTTGAAAACAAGGGGGACTTCTGAATCAATGGTGGAGATTTGTTGTTCTAAAGTTAAGACAAGAGAAAGAGGAGGGTGAAATTGGTCAAGGGTCGAGAGAAGATGGAAACTTTCGGTAACTACTGAGTTACAAGGATCCGAAGAGAAGATAAGATCGAGTTGTCTCCCAAGGTTGTTGGTTACATTACTCAATTGAAAGAGGCCTGACCCTAGCAAGCGATCGTAGAAAAGGCATTCTTTTTCTGAAGTAAGGTTGCAAGGAACATAGTATGATTCATTATCGGATGGTATCCAGCGCAAGTCGGGCAAATTAAAGTCTCCAATGATAAAAAAGTCATCGCAGGATTCCGCAGCTTCAAAAAGCAGATCAAAGGAATCGACTAATTGTTTATATGCAATAGTAGGTTGAGATGGGTGAATGTAGCAACAGAAAATATAGAAACATCTATTGAGGGATAAAAGTTTTACAAATACAAATTCGATGAGTGGGGATTTAGGGATATCTACTAGAGTAACATTGAAACGGTTGTGAACAGCAAGAAGAACACCACGGCCATTGGGACAGTTTTCATTAATTTGGCCATCTGCACGAAAGACTACAAAATCGGAAGTGAACAATTCATTACTAAGAAAACTAGAGTCAAGGTTTGTTTCTGTAAGGGCGTTTTATATCATATAGGAGCATTTGAGAATTAAGAAATACTGACGATGTCTTCGTACGAAGCCCTCTAACGTTCTGGTAATATAGGGACAGTGTGTTCAAGGATACTCCATTGGAGGCAAGATGCGAGAAAGAACTTGTGTTAAAGACGAGGTTTTTGAGATAAATTAGAATTAAAGGAACGCTTAGAGCCAACATGAGATGCATATGTAGCGAGATCCTTCAATACAGTAGAGGGAGATAGATTAAAATCTTCGTGAAACCGGATATAGATTTTCTGAAGATAGAGCGGATCGGTGGGAAGACCCTCTTTTAATATGGACATAATTACATTGGTTTTGGTTTTGCCATTTATACAAACAGAGTCAGGTTTATTATGTAAGAAAGCGAGGTAAAAGCGAACGTTCTCATAAAGCTTATTATCGCGTAGCCTTGCCAATAAGTAACGACTGTCATATTCATTGGCTGTGGCTTGTGGGTTAGCAAGTTTAGAGGTTAGTTTAACGATGGGGGGGTACACAGGGTCAAAAATAGGGGGTTTTTGGTTAGTATAATTAGTTGGGCTATTAGAAATGGATGAAATAAGTTGAGGAGTTGTACTTGAAGATTGAGAGGGAGGATTAAGGGAATGAGATTGTACAAAGTTACTATACGGCCTGTTGAAGGGATTATGAGTTGGAGGTTTGGTAGAGGGATTGGAGGCATTGGTATCAATTTTAAAAGAAACTCGTTTGGGTTGAGGGGACGGAAGAAGCTTAGGGTTAACAATTGGTTTTACATTTGAAAAATTAGGCTTAAAACTAGACGAAGGCCTTTTACTTGATACATTTTTAAGATTATTGACAGGCTGTGCCTTCTTTAATAAATTCGAAAGAGAAATTTGGATTTTGCCAACCTAAAATACAGTTTGATCAAAAGGTGAAAACAACCATTGATATCACTGGTCAACAAAAATTTTGCGGCCAAAAGCAAATTATATTATTTTAAAGGTTTTTGGCTCGCTAAACTCAAATCTGGCCTCAGAATTGCTCTGTCAACTCACGTTTTCGAGATATTGAGCCTTCAAAATCCAGAAAAATAGGTTTTTGCAATTTTTGAGCCAATGTTTTGACATAATGTTAACCCAAAAACAAACCATTGCTTTTCCGATGATTTGCTATCCGCAAAATTCCCATCTGATCTCAAAATGGCTCTACCACATCAAAAAACTGAGATATCTAGCTTCAAAAGTTGTAATATACGGTCATGCAATATTTTGAAGACTAAGTATGCATACGTATAGTCTCGAAAGGAAATTTGAGTCAGAAATCACATTCTTTAAAGATCTTTTGGTGCTGAATTCAAATCCAGTCAGAGATTTACGCTACAACATCAGGTTTCCAAAAATATAAAGCATTGATGTCTTGACTTAACTCTGGATATAATCTCAAGACACTGATGTGATAGACCAATTCTGTGAATGAATTTGAATTCAACACATCCAAAACCTTCTAAAATGTGTTTTCTGGCTCAAATTTCCTTTCGAGACTAACGTTATCTTAAAAAAAAAAACAAAAAATGCATGACCGTGTATTACGACTTTTGAAGCTAGATATCTCAGTAATTTGATGTAGTAGAGCCATTTTGAGATCAGATTTGGATTCAGCGGATAGCAAATCATCGGAGAAGCAATGGTTTGTTTTTGGGTTAACATTTTTTTATGTTAAAACATTGGCTCAAAAATTGCAAAAACCTATTTTTCTGGATTTTGAAGGCGTCATATCTCGAAAACGTGAGTTGACAGAGCAATTCTGAGGCCAGATTTGAGTTAAGCGAGCCAAAAACCTTTAAAATAATATAGTTTGCTTTTGGCCGCAACCAAAAAGTTCAGTTTTGTAGACCAGTGTATTTAGTTGGAATGTAGGCTTTAAAACAAGAAGATTCAAGTTTAAAACATTTATCGATAATAATTTTGAAATGCAAGGAAAAGAATTTACGTAACCAGGAGACATTAGCAGTAGTTGGAGTGTTATAGATAAATAAAGGTGTGAAAGAAGCTAATTTATTCAATTTGTTTATCCTATTCATCCATTCTGTATGAGTCCAGGTTGTGCCGAAATGATAGACTAAGGCAGGTTCGAAACTTACGTTTTCAGGCATTGATGAGGTAGAAGACGGTGCAGGAACGGGACCAATAGTAGGAGTTGAATTCAATGAAATTGATGCTGAGTGAGGATGATGATGTGAAGTTGATGATGTATATATTGACATCGGAATAGAAGATGTTGTACGGGCTGATGGGAAGATGACAGAAGTATTGGAGTTTGATGAAGTTCTAGCTATTGTTGACGAAGTTAAAGATGTAGATGTGTTGATTGGAAGGGAAGTAGAAGAAACTGGTATGCTTGGAGATGGTATGGAAAGTTCATCGGTGATGGAGGCAGAAAGCAGATTGAAATTTGAGGATGGAGTATTGGTTGATGCTGTTAGAGATGAAGGATTATGAGATGATTCGATGATCTCAGCGAGGATGGAGGTGTTGTAGAGAATAGAGTTGTGTTGAGATTGTACCGGGATGTCATCGATTTTACATGATGTGGTTCTGATTTCATCTATTATGTCATTAAAAGAGGCACGAGTAAGAGCGAGTTCACAGCTGATGTCGGAAACGTTCGAGATTAGTGTGTGCAGAGTTGGAGTGATTGGACAGGAAGCAGGAGTCGTTGGGATCGAAGTACTCGTATTGTGAGATAGAAGATCAAAATCTGACCGAAGAGATTGAATGAGCTTATGGATATTGTCAATATGATAAGTATTCATAACAGTCTCTATCGTAGAGCGCACTGCGTTGTTGATGTCATCAAAACGGCAATGAGTATGTTGGTCGTACGAGTTGCGGAGATTATTTAAAGACGAAATACTTTTTTCGATTGAAGATAAAGTTAAGAAACAGCGATTGCTAAACGTGTCAATTGCACCATTCAATAATTCTATAATCTTAGAGAATTCATCTAAGTGTTGAAATTGGCTGAGAACTTTTTTATGAAAGTTTTTATTGTCATTTATAATAGAGTTGGTTGAGTCACTGAGGCATTTCACAGCAAGGAGAACGTGAGAGAGAGAGATATTCTTACACTCGTCGCAAAGGAATACAAAAAAGTTAAGATAATCTTTGATATGGCCGCAAGATCTTTTACTGAGACCGATGCATGGAGGGTGGTACGATTTATTGCAAATTCCACGACATGTCACTAATTCCGTGAATTTAGAATCGAGAAGGCAATTAACGGAGTCACAAGGGCTGATATTCATTGTTTATATGACGAATTTCAATATTATGGTGATTATAGAGTTGTGATGTAGATTTGTTTGATTTGTAATGAATAATTTTTAATTATACTGTTTTTGTTTTTAATTTTCTTTTTTTTTAACTCAAGTTGTATTTTTTGTTTTAAGTGTACGGAGTGTTAGTATTAGGTGCCATGACATTTGGCCATGTGCCATATGGCCATATTTCAAAATATGGCCATTTGACACTTTTCAATTGTGTCACATGGCCATATGGCCATTTGTCGCTTTGGCAATGTGTCATTTGACCATTATGGCCAAATGACACTTTGAAACTTGTTCTTAAAGTGCAAAAATTCAAAAATAAAGATTGAGATTTCTTAAAAAAGAATTATAAATAATATTTATAATTTGGAAACATATGCAAAGATGTTAAAATAAAATGGCGTTGAGATTTTCCAAAACATTATCATTATCAGTTTTCGAAGAAAAGATTTTCAATTGGATATCTATAATAGTAGATAAGAATACATAAACATAAATACATATGTATGTATGCATATTTATATGTACATTCATACTTTAAGTTTAAAGGTGAATGATAAACAAAAATGATCGTCATCATCTGCACGAAACGCAGCAAGCGCCATCTTTTTTTTTTGTTTTTTCCATCAGATAATCAATTTTGTGTGTGAAAATAAAAAAATTCGCGCGAATTTTTTTATTTTCACACACAAAATTGATTATCTGATGGAAAAAACAAAAAAAAAAGATGGCGCTTGCTGCGTTTCGTGCAGATGATGACGATCATTTTTGTTTATCATTCACCTTTAAACTTAAAGTATGAATGTACATATAAATATGCATACATACATATGTATTTATGTTTATGTATTCTTATCTACTATTATAGATATCCAATTGAAAATCTTTTCTTCGAAAACTGATAATGATAATGTTTTGGAAAATCTCAACGCCATTTTATTTTAACATCTTTGCATATGTTTCCAAATTATAAATATTATTTATAATTCTTTTTTAAGAAATCTCAATCTTTATTTTAACTAAATGTAAATTAAAATGTTTTTACTCACGTGGTTATCATGCGCGAAGTGCAGAATTAACATTTGCTTGTAACCACAAGAAGGTACAACACTAAAAGTACCAAATTGGCAACCATGAATATACTTGTTCAAATTTCTTGCAACTGTAAAATTAGTTACTTACAAAAAAAAAAAAAAAACAAGACGATAAAAAAAGGTTCAGTTAAATAGCCTTGAACTAAAAAGCCCATCCAAAATATACGCATAACATTTTGTTTTTGCTCGAAACACCTGCAAAAAATATGGTCAAACGACACTTTGAAAATGTGTCAAATGACCATATTCTAATATATGGCCATTTGTCACTTTGAAAAGCGTCATTTGGCCATTTGGCTAAATGACACAAAAAAATATGGTAAAATGACACATTGCCAAAGGGACAAATGGCCATATGGCCATGTGACACAATTGAAAAGTGTCAAATGGCCATATTTTGAAATATGGCCATATGGCACATGGCCAAATGTCATGGCACCTTAGTATTAATGTTCACAACCTATGTAGTTGATACACAAACCAAAATACTATTGTGGAATGTGGAACTAATAAGTTAGCTAAGTGAGATCAATGGCTGACGCAAGGTTGAAGTATTAGCTTAGTTAAGACAGCGGGTGAGAACTTTTCTTTTAGTTGGAAGGAGATCGATGGCAGTAGATGGTGCTGATGATGTTTTGTTTATGAAAGTAAAAACAAAAACCAAAGGGAATGTATATAATACCAAATGTAGATTGCTTGGCAGAACTATACTAAATTGGACTCACCCGTAAGGTAAGAATGATGATCTGAGCAGAGTTTAAAGATGAGGTGTAGGCAGTTGTATTCAATCGTCCACCAGATACGAAGGCGTAGAAACATAAAAATGATAAGATGGTTGTGTGTAGTTTCCACGAAATTGCTTCAAATTGGCAGAACCATATACAAAAATCAGCACTAACCTGAGGGCAGTGAGAGTGAGGGAGATAACAAGAATGGTTACCAATTCAGGAACGAATTTTCATTGAAATGTCAACAAAGTCGACGATCAGAAAAAGTCAATTTATGCAAAATTTTAATTATTCACAAAATTAATTATTAAGCAAATGCACTTGTAAAAAACTATTATTGTTTCGTAAACAAGGGTATTAGGTTACACTTATGAGCAGGTTTCAAAGGTTTATTAAGTTCACAAACAATATTAAAAAAGAAATTAAAAACTTTTAGATGAGCACTAGGAAAAAAGGCAAGGTTTCGCAGCCAAAGTTTAAATGTTTAGTTGTTTTTTTTTAAAGGGTGCAATATTAAATGCATTGGTACCTATGTTGCACAGACATACTTACATACACATAGTGTAATTTTTTCGCTGGTTCATTTTTTTTCTCAATTGTTTTGGAGCTTTGTTAATACGGAAAGAAAATAAAAAGAGTGTTTCCACTCCTATTCTCATTGGAGTAGGAAATTATTTAATTACATGTGTTCATGACATTTTAATGAAGAGTGGAGTGTGTTCATGAAAGTGATATTTATAATAGTTTTGGATATCATTTTTCGCACTGTTTAAAGTTTCCTCCCTGTGATACACTGGTATTCAAAGGAGGTTATGTTTCATGGCCGTCGTTTCGCGACATGTTTAAAGCCGTATACTATAATCACCCAGTTAAGTGCCGTTGAAAAATTATTTCATTTTAGAGCTAAGACAAGTGATGAAGCTCATAACATCGTTAGTAAATTTCCCTTAACCAATGCAAGTTTTGAACTAGCTTGGGAAGCACTACGGAAACAATATGAGAACAGGTGAATCTTGTTTAATAACCAAATTAAAATTTTATTCAATCTTCCTAGTTGTAGCAATGAAGTTTCTTCCGCTATTAAGGCTCTTCAAAGAAGTTTAAATTATTGTAGGTCAGAACTTCATGCACACGATGTTTTTTAGCTTTTAGTTTAGTTTAGTTTATTGAACATTGTTAAATAAAGCATATTTATATATATTTATTTGACAAATAAAATACATTATGACATGGCATCTGCCGTCTGCTAGATTGACAATTTCTATATACTGTTACATTTAATTGACCGAAAATATAAACTTTTTAAACAACTATTCCTTTTAAAATGGTAAGTTAACACAGATAATAATAAATATTAAAATTGACCTAGTATAATTATTCTTTCACGACAATTTAAAGCACTTTTGCAGAACTGAATCAATTAAGAAATATCCAGTGGTAACACTGGTTCTTGTGTGTTGGTTTTGTTTCTAACCGTGTCTTGTTAAATTTCATTTTTGTAGTGCTATTTACTTGTTATAATTATAAATCGCATTTCAATTAGTGTTTTTAAGTTCGAGTTACAGTCTAATGTGTTATTTTGATTTGTAAATCAACTTGTTTTCATTTAATTTTGATTATCTGTTTACCTACCTTAATTGTATTGTGTTAGTGTTTGGTAAGAAAAAAATTTTTTTTTTTCCCGTTCACATTAATTGAGTGTAATTTGAGTGTTATTTATAAATATTAGTCTCTCTCTTTAACTGCTTCAAAACTCCTAATCTATCCTTTTTTCTCACAACATAATCTCTTTAGAAAACCTAATTTCATTTGCTTAACTTTGTAAACTCTAAACTATCGTCTGCTTGGTGCAGTTGGTAAAAGCGCGCTTTTCTTTTAGAATAAATACTAAGTAAGCCAAGTTTTTCCGGTTCGATTCCCAGTCAATCCCAAACTTTTTTTTTTTTTTTTCTTTATTTTAAAAATAAATTTTTTTTGATTAGCCATGGCTTGTGCGGCAGGTAAATGTTTCACCTCTTTTCGCATGCTATGGTCCATGTGGTAATGCATTTCATGCTAAATGTATTGGGGCCAACAATGCACTTTAAGATAAAATAAGTGCTTTTAAAAGTGCTTGTTGGTATTGCGATAATTGCAAAAAGATATCTGCTTCCCAATTAGCGATAAAGATGTCTACGTTCAAACTAGAAATTGAAAAACTGTCGAAAGGTTTCGATCAGCTGCACAAAGCTTTCAATAAATCAGTTTTGAACCTAGAATCATTTTCTTCTCCCTGTAGCTCTGTTGAAATATCTACATCTACAGACGACTTAGAGACTTTAATTCCCCAGAAAGCTCTCGATTTAAATAACCTCAATGCTCAGTCTACTTCGCCAGCAACTATAAGCTCTGCCTTGATTCCAAGTACAGGGTCTAAAAAAAATCGTGAAGGCATAGTGACTAGCAAAAATTTGAGCCCTCCTTCAAAGCGCAAGACTTTGAGAAGCAACTCGGCCAAAATCAATATTCCTTCTGTCCCGATGGAACCAGTAGTTGAAGTTGTGGATCTTGAAAATAGATCATTGCCACCTAATTCTAGTTCTGATCCTGAATCTGGTGCATATTTTACACCAATGGAGGCAGTTCCAAAACCTAAGTTAATTTTTGTGTCTCGGCTTAGGCCAGATCTAAATTCTAACGATGTTTTGCGCTATCTGTTATCAAAGAAGTTAATTCCTAACGAAAATTGTATTAAATGTACTAAGATAAGCAAAATTGATAGCTTTGTGTCTTCGTTCAAGTTGCTTGTCCCGCCTTCGTCTTTCGACACTATTTGTGACAGTAACTCTTGGCCTGGTTGTGCTCTTGTTAAAGAATTTTCCATCAACAGGAGAATTAAAAACAAATTGCTATTTAATACTGCTCCAAAAAACTAATTAGATTTTCCCTCTTTTATCAAAATGTAAGAGGTCTTCGCAGTAAAACTGCTGCTTTATATGTTAATTCCCACGTTTTTAAACATGACGTATTTGCTTTAACTGAAACTTGGCTAAACTCAAGCCACTTGAACACCGAAATCTTGAGCCCTGAATTCTCGGTCTACCGCAAAGATAGGCACGTAGACAGACCAGATGATGTCGGGGGTGGTGTTTTGATTTCGGTCAGGAACACATATATGTCGTCTCGTATACTCTTTCCGTTTGAACTGTCTATTGATGTTGTTTGTGTAAAAGTCTGTACACTGTTAAAAAATATTTTTATTGTTAATGTATATATTGTTCCAAAAAGTTCAGCCTCAGCTTATTCTGAACTGGCCCTGATTTTGGATCATATTTTTGAATTGTCTGATTTAGAAAGCCAAATTCTTTTAGTTGGTGACTTTAATCTACCATACGTTCAATGTTTACCCTCTGACGATGGATCTTTCCAAAAACCTTCTCCAACTTCACCACAGAGTGAGCTTTCTTGTTTAGATAATATTATTTCTACTGACTTACAGCAAGTTAGCTGTATTAGAAACTATCAAAATCGTATGTTAGATTTAGTTTTCTCATCCGAAGCTATTAGCACGGTAGTTCTTCAATCAAATTCAGGCATTACTAGAATTGATGATCTCCATCCCCCTTTAGATATTTTTATAGAATTGAGCAACGTCTCTCAAGAAATTAATAATTTAAAAGACTGTGTATATACTTTTGACTTTCGAAAAGCGAATTTCGATTTGCTATCGAATGAATTATGCATTGCTGGTATTGAAAATATATCAACTATTGCAAATATTGACGAAGCAGTCGCTTGCTTCTACTCGATTTTAGAAAATAGCATGAAAAAAAACAATTCTCCAAAAGTTGCTTAGGAATAGTAGTTTCAGTCAACCGTGGTTTACCAAAAAATTAAAGACTCTAAGGAACAAAAGAAACAAGGCTTGGAAGACCTATTTAACTACTCTCTCTCCAACTGACCACCAACTATTCATTAGTCTTTTTGAAGACTTCAAAACGCTTTTTCAAAATCTATACTCTAACTATGTCAATCAAATGGGGTGCTCTCTGAAAAATGACCCAAAAAGTTTTTGGTCCTTTGTAAACTCTAAAAAAAAAAATCAGACGGGTATCCCCTCAACTTTGTTTTTAATAGCACTTCTTTAAAAAATACTCCTGAGATTTGCAATGCCTTTGAAAACCATTTTTGTGGATCTTTTTGTAGTACAAATTTAGAAATTGATGAACATTTTTTTCAGTATTTAACTCACTCCTCGCAAGTGAATTTTAATAGTATCCCTATTCACAGAGACAGAATTACTTACTTCCTTTCTTCTCTTAAAGATGACTTTTCTTCTGGTCCGGACTCGATTCCGCCAATTGTTTTAAAAAAGTGTTCCTCACGTTTATCATCTCCACTTGAATATCTTTTCAAGCTTTCTTTAAAATCTGGAATATTTCCCACTCTTTGGAAAAAGTCTTTTATAACACCTGTTTTCAAGAAGGGTGAAAAAATTGATATAAAAACTAAAGGCCAATTTCAAAGCTCTCATGCATACCCAAGCTATTTGAACAAGTAGTCTGCGAAAGCCTATCCTTCTTTGCAAGGAATGTTATCTGCCATTAGCAGCACGGATTTATGCAAAGAAGATCGACGGTTACCAACCTTCTATCTTTTTATCATAAATGTTCCAACGCCCTTGAATGTGGGAACGAGCTTGACTGCATTTACACTGATTTCTCTAAGGCGTTTGACCAACTGTCTCATAATATTATATAATATAAACTAAAAGCATTTGGATTTCCCCCATTATTTATTGTTTGGATAAGCTCCTACCTAAAAAATAGGTCTTATGAAGTCAAATTTCGAAATGTTTTATCAAAACCATTCATTGCTTTTTCTGGTGTACCACAAGGAAGTCATCTTGGTCCCTTACTTTTCATTGTTGCAATTAATGATGTAATTTCTTGCATTTCCTATAGCGACATTTTAATCTTTGCTGATGATATGAAGATTTTTAAAACCATCAAAAATGCTTCAGATCGAGACTTCTTACAAATAGATATCGACAGTTTTGTTCTATGGTGTTCTAAAAACGGACTTAGTTTGAACGCTTCCAAGTGCCAAAGTATGACCTTCTCCCGGAAAAGATCGCCAAGTATTGGAGAATATTCAATATCGCAACAATCCCTATCTCAAGTTTTTAGTTTCCGTGACCTCGGTGTTCTATTTAGTACCAACCTTGAGTTTAATGAACACATCAACCTCATTATTAACAAATCAAATTCAATGCTTGGCTTTATTAAGCGATGGGCAAAAGAATTTAATGACCCCTATGACACTCTCTCTTTATATAACTGTTATGTTCGTCCACATCTAGAATATGCGTCTCAGGTGTGGTCACCATTTTATGATTATCATAAATTTCGAATCGAAGCAGTACAGCATAGATTCATACGTTTCGCTCTCAAAGGTCTTCCTTGGGAAGATCCTTTCAATCTACCTCCTTACGAAAATCGTATTCGCCTATTAAACCTTCAAACCCTCTCACAGAGACGAATTAACAATGATTTAGTTTTTTTTTCATCAATTAATAACCGGTTCAACTGATGCCCCCGACTTGCTTTCCCACATAAGTTTCAACTATCGTGGAGGATCTCACCAACTACGTAATTTAGAGTTTTTACATTGCTCCCACCACAGAACTAACTATGGCATGCATGAGCCATTAGCTCGCATGAGTAGGTTATCTAACTCCTATCCTTTTGTTTCCGATTTCAACCTAAGTAAAAATACTTTAAAATTAAAACTAAGAACCAGTGTGCCACCTGCATGACTTTTATTTGATATTTTGTTATTGTAATTTAATTTCTGTTCTTATTTATGTATAGTTTTTGTTAAATAATGTTTCCCTAGTTTATTTTGTTCTATTTATTAATGTACTTTTTTTTTTATTTTTTTTTTTGTTAAAAATTGTAATCTCTTTTATTTTTTTCCTCGTATACGTTCTATTTGTGCTTGTGTTGGCGTTATTTACTAACCACTAACACTTGCATTAATGATGAAGAGCGTAGATAAGTGTGTACAAATGAGCTTGCTCTAAGTTCAGTACCGCTTAAGTCTCTGAGATGCAAAAAAAAAAAAAAATATCCATTTCATTCAATTTGATTATGACTTCATCGGCATCCAGAAAATCTCTCCCAAAAACGCTTCTCCATGTTTCCCTTAATACGGGGCATTTCCCTAAGAAATGCACTACGTCCTCCCTCTACTCCAAGTTACATATACTGCAGATTATCGGCAAGTCTTCTTTGTGTGGTATATAGTTAAGATTTAGGATTTCTCACCGCAGCCGCATCATCATGGATGTTTCTTCGATGCTAAGTTCATCACGAAAGTAATTTTCCTGGAACAAATTGTAATTTAACTGACAGTAAACCGTACGATACTAGGAGTTTGTGGCCTCTTCTATAAACCTGTTTCTAGCTTGTTCATCGACCAGTTAGCTGTAAAAAGTCCACCTTCAACTTGTCAAAACAAGCCATTCTCTGTACCACCCAATTTCGGAATGGCCTTCAAGGCCGCCTTTTTCGGTAGACGATGGTCTCCCAAACTTAAACTTCTTCATATAAAATCTACTTGTAGTTTGAGTGTTTTCACAAACAGCAGGACAGTCCTGTTTCGAGCATTATCAAATAACTAGGCGTATTCGCCGGTAGACGAAACGTTTTCTTAATATAGAATCGATAAAACTTTTCGACAGTTTCATATTGGTTACCTCCCCAAACCGGTGCAGCGTAAAACATAATAGATTCTGCTACTGCTTCAAAAATTTTGTATTTGCTACTATGATTGACAGACTTATTGTTTATTTATTTATTTATTTTTTATTTTCGTCAATCAGAGAACAATATTCACTTACAGACTACTTAAGAATTAGACTAACAATAGTATTGATAAAATAGGAATTTGAATTTGAATTGAACTTTAAGTTAACTAAATGGTGGCATGTTTAATACATTAAATACGTACTGTCTAAAATAATCTCTACTACAATTATCGAAGAAATCTAATCCACTGCAAACTGAGTTGGCTACTCTGATGCAACGAGCAATTGATTCATTACGAGCATAATTCGTTCGATGAATTTGCTCATGAAACACACAGTTATTACGAGATGTTCTACTCGTAACGCGTAAGGTAATTAACAAAAGTAAAGGAGAGCATTTTATGTGGTATGCTAGTAAATCTCTAACAAGCATTATCTCAAAATAAGTACGTCGATTTTCTGGGCTTTGCATGCCAAATAACAAACACCTGGTTTTGTATGAGGAAGTATCGATTCTCCAATTTAGTTTATAGAACGTATATCTAGTAAATTTTCTTTGGATTTTTTCGATTCTCACTATCGAGTTTTTGTAGCAAGGGTTCCAAACCGTACAGCAATACTCCAGTCCAGATCGAACCAAAGAGTTAAAAAGAGATTTGAGTGCGTATGAATCGGTGAGTTCCTTTGTATTTCTGATAATAAACCCTAGCATTTGGTTAGATTTATTTATTATATAATTAATATGAGGTAAAAATGAAAGCTTAGTATCTAATATTACCCCCAAATCTTTTTTTGAAGTGAAACTTCTTATGCGACTTGCAAACATGCAGCGTTACACTTCCGTGTTACATGCAGCGTTACACTTCCGTGTTAAACATTATTGCTGTAGCAAATGGTATGTATTCGTTACTCAGTAACAAGTATTCTCTTTTGTACCGAATAACGAAACGTTACTCACAAAAAAATGTCGTTACTTTTACGATGTCGTTACTGTCGTTACTTTCGTTACTGTCGTTACTTTCGTTACTTTCGTTACTTTCGTTACTTTCGTTACTGTCGTTACTGTCGTTACTTTCGTTACTTTCGTTACTTTCGTTACTTTCGTTATTTTCGTTACTTTCGTTACTTTCGTTACTTTCGTTACTCGGTATCGGTATCGGCATTTCGTATGTTTAGTTACTTTGGGTAGTTTGGTACTCGGATAGTTAGTGGAGGCGTAATCATGTATATATAAGCAATTTCCATTTACGCCCGGCTCAAAAATGTTCGATCATGTCTAAACATGTTGATCATGTCTAAACATGTTTGATCATGTCTCAACATGTTTGATCATGTCTAAACATGTTTGATCATGTCTAAACATGTTTGATCATGTCTAAACATGTTTGATCATGTCTCAACATGTTTGATCATGTCTAAACATGTTTGATCAGGTCTAAACATGTTTGATCATGTCTAAACATGTTTGATCATGTCTAAACATGTTTGATCATGTCTAAAGATGTATTAAATGTTCTCCGTCTTGGGCTTAGGTGTTAAGACTGCGGTCTTCATTGGTCGGTCAGTCAGCTACCACTGATACTGGCCAATCAACGGTTTCAGACAGGTTCCTGGTATTCTATTCCATACATAAGTACTATATATACATAGATCTTTAAAATCCTAGTTTTCGTCCTCTAATCTCCACCAAAAAATAAAAAATTGTTCTATGAAATGGTGTTAAGTAGCTATCCCGTGAAAATTTACTCCGATCCATCTCTTTTCATTTTCTTTTAAAGAAACAATACGAGTTCACTCAAAATAAATTTCTACCCCTTCCTATTTTCATTTTCATATTAGGAAGTTTCACTTCTTCCGCGCGGGGGGACTGCACGCACTATTTTTTGTTTTTTGAGTAACACATTCCAGGTCAGAATTATTAATCTGATATTTAAACTGAACAGGTAGAGTTTTACGGAAACAGGACATAACTTGGCATTTTGAAACATTCAAATGGAGATTATTTATACGACACCAATCAGCCAGTTTTCCTAAGTCATCATTAAGCAAAACACAATCTTCAACACTCCTAATAGTGCGGTATAGCTTAAGGTCGTCAGCAAAAAGAAGACAAAGAGAATTGTTGAATATTTTGGGAATGTCATTAATGAAAATGAGAAATAGTAATGGACCCAGGTGGCTTCCTTGAGGGACACCGGAGTGAACTAGGACTTGGTGTGAAAAATGGTTATTGATTTCAACTCTCTGAACTCTGGATCTTAAATAGGATTGCAGCCAATCAAGAAATCTTGAATGAAACCCAAACTGCTTCAGTTTATTAACTAGAACCTGATGATTAACACGGTCAAAGGCTTTGGCAAAATCCGTAAATATAATATCAGTCTGGGAATTACTTTCAAAATTTTTTACTATGTAATTAGTCATTAAGGAAAGATTAGTTGTAGTAGATCTACCAGACAAAAAACCATGTTGATGTTCTGAAATCTCTTCCTTTAATTTAAAGGATAGTTTATCACACACAATTTTTTCGAACAGCTTAGGTAACGCGGAGATTTTACATATAGGTCTATAGTTAGTAATTTCTTGTTTAGAACCAGATTTATGCACGGGAATTATAAAAGACAATTTCCAAGAATCCAGGAAGACACCACTAGATAAAGACAGGTTAAACAGATCCGTCAAAGGCTTAGCAAAAGAATTAGCACATTTTGAAAGCAAAATTGGCGGAATGCCATCAGGTCCCTCTTTTTTGGTTGGGTCCAAGCCAAGCAAAGCAGTTTTAATTTCAAATATCTCAAGCTTCATGGATCCCACGGTAGCTGAAACTGAAATACTAGGTGGTTATAGGTTAGTAGAAGAGTTAGTAGAATAGACGGATTGAAAAAAATTTGCGAAAAGACTACAGATCTCATCAACATCATTAGTAACCGTACTTAAGTATTTCATACAGCTAGGATAGCCGTTAGATTTACGTTTGGAGTTGATAAAGCTCCAAAAACATTTACTATTACTCTTAATATTATGCTGTAAGGAGAACATATAAGATTTGTACAAAAACTTGTTGAGAGTGTCGAACTCATATTCAAGTTTTAAGTAATTCAAACGAAGTTGAAAATTCTGAAGATTTTTTTTATATAATTTAAATGATTTATTTTTTTTGTTTTTTAGATTCGATAGTCTCTTATTAAACCATGCTGGGTTGGAATTTGATAAAGACTTTTTATGAGGAACAAATAAACGTACAGCTTCATTGACAATAGCCATGAAAGAATCACTAGCATTAGATAAACTGACTTTACTAATAAGTATATCCCACGGAAAAGACGAAAAATATTCATTCATTGCATCAAAGTTCGCATAATTGAAGTTTGGTATTAGAGTATTATCACAATTCTCTATCTTAGAATAGCTATAGAAACTAATAAGCCCTTCAAGTGCAATGTGATGTAGTTTATTATCGACAAGAGGGATATCAGACCTTTCAACATAAACATTGAATTCCTTGTCAACAAAAACAAGATCAAGAATACGGTTAAGACCATTTGGAATGGAATTTAATTGAATTAAGTCAAATTGGCTAAAAAAGTCAACCAAGTTTTCTTCAATTTCAGAGGTTACATTGTAAGGAATTAAGCATTTATCGTCCAAGTCCAATATCCATTGAATATCACCCTGATTAAAGTCCCCAATGCAAATAACATGTTGCGAACTGTTTAGATTCTAAAACATTTTTACAATTATCGAAATAAATGTTATAATAATCAAGAGAACTTCTAGGCGGAATATAATTAAGTATAATAAAAACTTCACAGTCACTATTTAAAGATATACAAACAATCAATTGATCAATATCGAATAAAGATGCACAAATTTCAGTATTAGATTTCAACTCAATCTCCCTACAATTTAAAGACGATCGAAAAGCAATTAGAATGCCTCCTCCTCTATCTTTACCTGTCAAAAGCTTCGATCTATCCTTCCTAAAAACAGTATAATTAGAATTAAATATTTCTGATGTTAGATGACTTTCAGTCAACCATGTTTCAGTTAGTAAAATTATATCAAATGAGCTAGATGAAAATGTTAGATATAAAGAGTCTAATTTAGTTCTCATGCCACCTATATTCTGGTAATAATAAGAAAAATTAACTGAAGAAGCAGGAGTCAAGGTTGAAAGAGCTGCGCCAATTGTCGCTGGGGATATTAGTGAGTTCACATTGCAAGACGTTGGTCCTTCTTTTCTTTCCTCGAAAAAATTCATGGACAACAGTGTGCAACGGCCAGAGTGTCGCGTTGCATATTGAAGAAAAAGTTCAAAGTCCCTCCCGACTTTAATTTCAAAAGAGGAATATTCCTTTTCTGGAGCCACATTGAATTTTCTTACCATAAGCTTAGATCCATCGACTGAGGGCAGTTTTTTTATAATATAATTGCGAACCGAATCTTCAGATGTTGATGGAGAAAGACGTGAGACAAATATACTTTTAATTGGTGGTAAAGCTATAAGTTCATCAGTGTTGGGTGGATTAAGCATTGAATTTTCAGCAGATGAAACAGCTACTGGGTTAGAGCTGTTGAGGTTGAGGAGATGTTGATGAGATGTTGAGGTTTCCAGTGTCTGACTAGTGATAATTCCACTCGATAAGCGTGATGGAGAAGAACTACTACTAGTTTTAGTTGAAGCTTCCGAGCTCCCAATCGCTCCAGAACGAAGTACCCTAGTTACAGGCAATGTAGGATGTTGATCTTTAGGTTGGCGTTGTTGTTTTTTAGAATGTATTAGTTGCAGCTGTTGATGTTGATTGTGTTGTTGTTGTTTGTGCTGATCGTGTTGTAGTTGCTCTTGAAGATGCTGATTTTGTAATTGTTGTTGTTGCTGCGAATGATCCTGCTGTTGTTGTTGATGTAATTGTTGATGTAATTGTTGTTGTTGCTGCTGTTGCAGCGAATGATTCTGCTGCTGCTGTTGTTGTTGTTGTTGTAGTTGTTGTGCTTGTAGTTGTTGTTGTTGCTGATGTTGCCGCGAATGATCCTGCTGCTGCTGCTGTTGCTGATGTTGCTGCGAATGATCCTGCTGCTGCTGCTGTTGTTGTTGTTGCTGCGAATGATCTTGATGCTGCTGTTGGTGTTGTTGTTGTTGTTGTGTTTGTTGTTGTTGTTGATGTTGTTGTTGTGGTTGTTGTTGTTGTTGTTGTTGTTGTTGTTGTTGTTGTTTTGGTTGTTGCTGTTCAAGCTGTTGTTGTAGTTGTTGTTGTTGCTGTTCTTTTAGCTGCTGTATTTGCTGATTTAGGTGATTAGATGAGGGCTTAGGTGAAGGGGTTAGCTGAATTAAAGGTGGTTGAAACGACAGATACGGGCTTAAGCCATCAGGTTCTACGATATTAAAAGAATTTGACAAGAGTTCATTGTTGGTGATATCAAAATCAAAGACATCTTTTAGTTCCGCAAATATAGAGTTAGCACGGTCAAATAACTTCTTCAATTTCACTATTTTCCAATGGATCCTGTCTTTAGAAATATTTTCATGAATCGTGCAATAATATTGTAGTCCACGAACAGAAATAAATTTATCTGCATCCTTTCCTTTAATCCCAATGCATTTTGCATGAACTTGCTGCAGACATACAGCGCAAGATACCATGATATCATTTGAGAATTTTTTGCAGATTAAACAATTTAGTTCACTCATTATCACTCTATATATCTAGATAAGGGCGTTTAAAGTGAGCTACACAAAAAAGATATGGGCGTTTAAGGTGAGCGACACAAAAAAGATATGGGCGTTTAAAGTGAGCGACACAAAAAAAAAATTTTTTTTATTTTTGATTTTTTATAGAAAAGTTTGTTGGCAGCCCTATGATATCAACCACAAGAATAGTCAACAATGGAAAATTTAGTAAAATCTAAATAACTTTTGAAATACTATTCACACAATTATTTATGACCACTTGTTATGAAGCACAAATCAAATCGCTTAATTTTCAAGTATTTAAAAGCGAATGAATAAAGTTGTATCAAAAGTAATGAAAATAAAAAATACGGTGTAACGACACTGTTATTTTTTGCAATGAGTTTCTACTCAGAACAATATTATTTGTATTACTATAATTAGCACACAAGCACTGAATCTAAAGTTACTTTAGTAAATTATAGGTGCACACTGTTTAAATATAATTGTAAGAACTTTTATATCAGACTTAGCGAATGCTATAAAAAGAAAATCGATAAATGATCGAGAGCACAATTTCAAGACTTGATGCAACGATAGGGTTACCACCACATTCGAAACAGCTCTTCCACGTTAAATTTATCGCCATTTTTGCTTTTTCGAATTTTTCCTTCAGGTGCTTCTCCATATTGAGATTTTTCGTGCAAAGAACACCAAGATATTTGAAGTTATTGCGACAAGTTGGTCGCGACCCTTCAGACAATTCTGTCAAAACAACAGATTAACACAGCGGTGTTCAATATACTCGGTGGAGTTACAAAACCTTTATTTATTAGATTAGGTTATTAGTATAATTTATAATACATAAACGCAAGTCACTTACTTAGTCTAAGGTTATTAACTCGAAAGGTTTCTAAGGTTATCAATAATTAAATAATGGGCAATAATTTCTTCTTGGCGTCCGTCTTCTTCTGGATTTGGTATAGAAAGGCGGAAATATTCTCGTGAAGTTGATGGCGGTGGCATAAGGGTGCGAAGTTGGCTGCGCTGTGGTGAATAGCTGGCCCCATCTATCGGACGGTGGAGCTAGCTATCAGATGGGGTGCGTTCGTCGCCTCAACACTCCCCCCTGGTAGTTTCACGGCCGATTCAGGATCCCCAACGTCTAGGAGAGCCAGCTTGACCGCGGGCCTTTCATAGATGCCATCCTGAGTTTGAACCGTGGCGCTCCTTACCTGACCGTCTAGTGAGGTCCTTAACTTTATGATTCGCCCCTTCGGCCAGCTGTTTCTCGTGTTGTTTGGGTCAACAATTAGAACTATGTCACCCACTTCCAGAGGTTTTGCCCGCGTTGTCCATTTGGACCTTCTTGTAAGAGTAGGCAGATATTCTGAAATCCACCGCTTCCAAAAACGACCCGCAAACTGCTGCGAGACTAACCAATTTTTACGAAAAATGAGTGTGTCGTCGTCGAACTGTGCTACAGGCTTTGAACCACAGGCCGAGCCCAAAAGGAAATGGTTGGGCGTGAGGGCCTCTGAATTTTCAGGATGATGCAAAACAAAACGAACATTGAACGTAGACTAACTAAAGTTGATTTTAAAAAGCTAAATCGTAAATTGCTTTATGAGGACTGGGAGGAAGTTTATGCTGAAGAAAATACATCTAGAGCATATGATTTATTTTTAGAATGTTTAAAGAACCATATAACCAATTCCACATACTCCTTCAGACAAAACAGATCCAATATAAGGTTAAAACCTTGGATAAATCGTTCTCTTCTGACTAAAATCAAACTTAAACACAAAATTCGCAAGAAATGCCTTAAGCATCCATTAAACACAAACTTAAAAATTCGTTATAAAAAATTATGTCGCAAAATAAACAAAGATATACGTTATAGTCGCGACGTCTACTATCGTAATAAATTAATACATGCGAAAGGTAACTCAAAAGAAGAGTGGAAGGTCGTAAACGATGTTATGAATAAAACGGGTAAAAATCTGTCTGGCTTAATGAAGATACAAAATGATAGCAAAGATGTTTCTGATCCCAAAGATATTGCTAATATCTTCAATAACTATTTTGCTGCAGTAGGTCAAAATTCATTTCAAAATGATCTACCTTCTCTCTGTAGTTGCTGCTCAACTTTGAGCGAGGGCTATAATAGAAATAGTTTCTTTTTTGAAAATATCTCTGCCTTGGAAATTTTGAAGACCATTAACGCTTTGAAAAACTCAAATTCTTTTGGAAGTGATGGCATTTCCAACGATGTACTGAAACAAACAAGGTTCAATATAGTAGACATTCTTGCACACATTTTTAATTTGAGTGTTTTCTCTGGATGTTTCCCAGATAGTTTAAAATGTGCTCATGTTGTTCCAATATTTAAAAAAGGAGTAAAAACAGACATAAGAAACTATCGACCGATTTCCTTACTGTCTTCCATTTCAAAAGTTTTTGAAAAAGTCATAAAAACAAGGATCCTGCGCTTTTTGACTAATCAAAATTTCTTTAGCCCTCTTCAATTTGGTTTCAGGACGGGTCTATCCACAGAAGATGCACTTTTGGACTTCTGTTGTTTTATACAAAAAGGTCTGGATAGCAAAAAATTTTGTGGTTCACTCTTCGTTGATATTACCAAAGCATTCGATATGGTAAACCACAGTATACTTCTAAACAAGTTAAATGACATCGGGTTCCGTGGTTTTTTTCACCGTTGGGTTGAATCTTATTTGAGCAAACGTAGTCAAAAAGTTAAAGTTAGCAATGTCTTAAGTGAATCCCAGAATATCAATGTAGGTGTTCCTCAAGGATCTGTTTTGGGCCCCATTCTGTTCTTAATATACATTAACTCTCTTTTCGAACAACCTTTTGTGGGATCAGTAAAAGCGTTTGCTGACGACCTTGCCATTGGATATGATGCAGATAGTCCTCTCAATATAGTTGCAGACATTAATCATGATTTACATTTATTAAGGTTGTGGTTTGCGAATCATAAGCTTATTATAAGTAACAAAACAAAACTTATGTTTTTTAGTCATGAGTCTAATGAACCGCTTGATGTTAATGTTATGTTTCATGACCCTTGTTGTGTAAAATACAAATTGAATAACAACAATTGCTTAAGGTTAGATTCAATGTCCCTTTATGATTCGCACGCCGTTTGCAATGGAAATTGCTTTTATATAGAAACTGTAAAGCATTTTAAGTATCTAGGTGTGACAATAGATCAACATCTTAAATGGAACGAACACTTCAATAATTTGAAGCAGTACTTTTTATCAAGTATTAGATGTTTCTATCGTTTAAGGAAATTTTGTTCAAACACTACCCTAACTACAGTGTATTATGGATTGTTCCATTCAAGGCTACAATATGGAATTTGCTGTTGGGGAGGTGCTTATCTCAACAAATTACAACAGTTAGTTCTGCTTCAAAAGTGTGCAATAAGAAAAATATGCAACTCATCGCGTTTGGCTCACTCCATGGATTTATTTCGACAAACAAACATTTTACCCGTTCGCCACCTATTTTACTATAAAGTTTTAAAAATATTTTTTATAAGAGGTGGATATAGGCAAAGTCCTACTAGTGATCTTTATAACTTAAGAAGCAACACTCGCTCTGTGCCCACCCTGGCTTTTCGAACTACACTTTTTAGAAACTCTTATACGATAGTGTCCCGCAAATTGTTCAATAAACTCCCTGAAGATATGCGTAGCATAAGGATTGTATCTCTATTTCTTAAACGAATTAAGTCATGGCTCCTTAATTACAATATTGATGAAATCGAAATTCTGCTGCAGTACGTTGTTTGATATAATGTTTTCTAGTTTTGCTAAATTTTGTTTCACCATAAATTTCTATTTACAGCTTTGTTGAATCAATGTATCTTTGAAGACTCTAAATTTTAAATTTGATTCTTAAATATCAAATCATGTTTGTTAAATCTAAAGCGTAAATTTCATTTTGTCACCCCACAATGTAATTGTAATTATATAATATTATATTGCAGTCTATTTATTGCTTATGAAATGTAGCATTACCTCTATTTTTATTTCAAATATAAATGCTACAAACTATTCTCTAACACTAAAAATAATGTAAAGTTATAAAACTAAGAAATTATAAAAATTGTAAAAGGGAATATGAATAAATACAAATACAAATACAAAAAATGAATTGGAACGTACGTCAGCGGCCTTGAGTTGATTATATTTTCTGCTTCGATTAGCATACTCCGCAAAAGTTCGTCGTTGGGATTCCTACAAGGCATTGAGCAGTAGAGTACGCTTTTTACAGAGCGAACCAGCCTCTCCCAACATCCACCCATATGTGGTGATGCGGGTGGAATGAACTTCCAGAGTGTCGTGGTTGTAGTGAATGTTTCAGCTACGCGTCTTTTTTCTATGTCGGCCCAGGCTTCTCGTAGTTCACGTTCCGCACCGTGGAAGTTAGTCCCATTGTCGCTGTAAAACTCTAGCGGGGTTCCTCTTCTAGCAATAAAGTTTCTCACGCACATTATACATGAATCGGCTGTTAAGCTGTGAGCTATCTCGATATGAATGGCTCGTATCGTTAGGCATGTAAAAAGTACACCCCAACGCTTTTCACTTCTGCGCCCTACGCTGACTGACATCGGGCCGAAATAGTCAATTCCGACGTATGAGAAAGGGCGACAGAACGATCCAAGTCTCGCTGAAGGAACAGGAGCCATAATTGGCGGATGGGGTTCTGCTTTCTGATTCTTGCATTTTTGGCAGGACTTCTTCGTGGCTTTGAGGGCCGCTCGCATGTGTGGAACGTAAAACTTTTGTCGCAGTACATTAACTACGGTTTCGTCGTTCTGATGTCGATACTTTAGGTGAGCGTCATGTATGATGAGCGATGTTGTTTTATGGTGCCTTGGAAGAATTATCGGGTATTTGAAGTCATCTTCTACGTTTTCGGGGAGACGGATTCGGCTATTGGCTCGGAGAACTTTGTTTTGATCCAGGAACGGGTTGAGTGCGAGGATGGGACTGCTCTTCGGTATACTTCGATGCGCGATTAAGTCAGCTATCTCTTCTGCATACGTACTGTGTTGCGCTTCTTGGAACAGGTAGTTTTCGGCGATTTGAAGTTCTGTTCGAGTGAGATATCCACTCAGTTTGGGTAGCTTAGTTCTCTTAGTGCTAACGTTATTAATGAAGCGGTGCACATATGCCGTGCTTCTCAGTAACGTCGACCACCTCGAGAATACTTCAGGCCGGTAAATTTCGGTGCGAGTTTGGGTGTGGATCCCAACAAAGTTACTTTTGAGTTCTTCGGCTGTATATCCAACCACTCGTTCGCCTGGCCACTGCTCCGGATGGAGTTTAAGAAACCCGGGTCCACTAAACCATCTACCAGTGGGTTTTAAGTCAGGCGGTTTTTGCCACTTTGTGGCCTCATCAGCTACATTCGCTTTTGTAGAAATCCACCTCCACTCTTCTATGGCTGTAAGCTCCAGAATCTCGCTTACGCGAAACGCAACAAATTGCCTATACCGCCGATGGTCGGACATAAGCCAGCACAGCACAGTTTTCGAATCTGACCAGAAGAACCGTTGATTAAAGGGAATAGTGTGTGAATCGACTATTTTCTTAGCGAATCGGGCTCCAAGAAGGGCTGCCTGCAGCTCAAGTCGAGGTATCGAAAGAGATTTCAGGGGTGCTACTCGAGTCTTAGCGCCTATAAGGCGCGTTTCGATGAGACCGTTGCAGACGTTTCGGACATAGGCAATAGCGGCGTAGCCATTCTCACTGGCGTCTACAAATAAGTGAAGTTGTGTTTCGGAGACCCATGAGGTTGAGATGTAGCATCTTGGTATTTTGACGTTTTCGACTGTTGGCAGGACTCTTATCCATGTTTCCCACTTCTTGTATTCTTCATCCTTTATGACTTCATCCCATTCGATCTTCGATCTCCAGACATCTTGAAGGAGGATTTTTATATAAATAAGGACACAGGCTATCAACCCGAGAGGATCGAATATCGTCATCATGACTCTAAGGACCTCTCGTTTCGTTCGGCGTTTAAGGCCAGAGATGACTTCTCTATTCTGTTGATTCGGAGTGAGCTTGAACGTAAGGCAATCCGTTGCTGTGCACCACCACATTCCAAGCACTTTCTCCGTCCCGAGCTCAGCGTTCACGTTCATATTGACCTGCTGAGTGGGTTCCGACCCGAGGGCTTTAAGGACCTGAAGTGAGTTAGAGACCCAGTTGCGGATATGGAAGCCACCTTGCTTGTGGACGAACCGGATTTGTTGGGCAAGATTGATCACCTCTTCTTCAGTTGGAACGCTATCCATCAAATCGTCAACGTAGTGATTGTCCTTAATTGATTGCACAGCTCGAGGGTATTGCTCACTGAACTTCTCGGCATTGACATTCTTTACAAAATGTGCGGTACAAGGGGAGCAGGTTGCTCCGAAAGTCATAGCTACCATAACATACGTATCTGGACGTCCTTTTTCGTTACAGCCCCACAAGAAGCGTTGAAAGTGTTGGTCAGCTTTTCTGATTCGAATTTGATGGAACATCTCCTGGATGTCTCCACATATAGCGACCTGGTGCTCTCTGAACTTAAAGATCACTGAAGTCAGCGGTGTAAGTTGGTCTGGACCTTTTAGCAATACGGAGTTTAGTGAAGTTCCACCAACTGTTGCGGTGGCGTCCCACACGATTCGGATTTTTCCAGGCTTATTTACGTTTTCCACCGGAAATATCGGAAGATACCACGAGTGACTTTGATTTTCTTTAATTTCTTCTTCCGTCAACTTCCGTGCGTATCCTTTGTCTTCGTACTCCTGGATTTTACTATTTAGTATCTTGGCTAGGTCTGGGTCTCGTGCCATTCGTTTTTGGAGACAGTTCAGGCGTCTTCTGGCCATCGGGTAACTATCTGGTAAGCGTACGTCATCGAACTTCCAGAGAAGCGAGGTTTCGTATTTTCCATCTTTTTGGACCGTATGACTTTTGAGAATCTCTAGGGCTCGGTTATCGTCTTCTGACATCAGAGTTTTGGTGAGACCTGAGGCTCCGAAGTTGTCGTTGCAGACGAAATCGTTTACTAGTTGACGTAGATCCTGGTCATTACATTCACAAATGTGGAAGTTGCAGGTTTCGAATTGAGTTTTCGCTTCTTTCACACAGTTTCCATGGATCACCCATCCTAATCGGGTTTTGGATGCAATGGGTTCTTTCCAACCTCCTTCTTTAGACTTGAGCGGCTGCACAAGCTTGGCGTTGTTTACACCGATGAGTAACCGAGGGACAGCTTTCTTGTAGGAGTCGAAGAAGACTCCATTTAAATGCTTGTATTGCGTTTGAAGTTCGTCGTAACTGACTGTTTGCGCAGGAAGAGCTAGCTTGCGAACAGTATGTACATTGGTGAGATGGAATCTCTCTGCGTCCTTTCCGGTGCCCGATATTTGAATGTTGATAAGCTCAGACTGACTCTCAAGACGGGACGTGTTTCCGGTCCACTTCAGACAAAGTGGGCGTTTTTCACCCTTAACATTGAGCTGCTTAGCCACATCCTCGTCCAGCAATGTAACCGATGACCCGTCGTCTAGTAGGGCAAAAAATTCCACTGTAACGTCCTCACCATAAAGAAGAACTGGCACGATACGAAATAGAACTGAATCCGTTTTGAAGTTGAAGGAGTTCGGGTTACATTTAGCGTGGATTCCAACAGTGCCAGCTTCTGAGGCATGTGTGGCCACTGGCTCATTTTTATGCAGCAGTGGATGGTGCTTTAGCACACAGCTGTTTATTCCACAAGAAGCTTCTGAGCTGCATCTAAGGCGCGGGTGTCCCTTAAGGCACCTACCGCATAAGTGGTGTTTCCTAACCTCAGCCCACCGTTCCGTTCGGTTCATTTTCAGAAAAAGTTTGGAATCCGTCAATGAAGCGCAAAGTAAACCGCAGACGCAGCACTTAGTAGTCGATTTTATTTCGGGTTTACCGCCTTCTTTGTAGTGGGTGTTCACAGCCCCTTTATTCCAATTTTTCATTTTCACATTTCCTCGTGGATTCTTTTCATTGTTCGATGAAGTGGGAGCACTGATGAGAACTCCATTAGCAGCTTCTGCAATCATGTATAACCAAGCACTGAAGTCGGATAGCGTACAGACGGGCAATGTTTGTTTATGAAGAGCCCAGTTGAGCCTCAGAGTTGGTGGCAGCTTTTCAACGAGCTCTTGCATCAGTGTTGGGTAGCTGAGATTGTTGTAGAGGCCCGAGACTTCAAACGTAGCGCACAGATTTTGAACTGCTATGGCAAATGTTACGATCGTTTCAAGCTTGTCCGCTTTTGGTGCCGGAGTTGAGTTAATCGTGCGAATCAAAGTGTTGAGTATAAGTTCAGGTCTGCCATAGAGCATCTTCAAAGTCTCAATGATCCGTCCAACACAGTTCGGTTGTATTATTAGGCTTTTCACCGCTTCTAGCGCATCTCCTTTAAGGGCTTTGTGTAAACGAATGAGGTTTTCATCGTTACTAAAACCACCCAGTTCCGAACTTCGATTGTAGCTAGCTATGAAGAGTGGCCACTCGGAAGGTTGTCCATCGAAAGTTGGCAAATCACGTATTAAGTGCCGAGCAGCTATTTGATTTTTCGTTAAAAAATGTTCAAAATGTTGATGAGGCGCGGTTTGAAACGTATTTAGCCCAGTGTAGGTTTGAGGTGGATTTATTCGCTGCATATACGGCTGCTCATTTAAAACCTGAGAAGGCAAATTGTTAAAAGTGGTTTGAGCATGAGCATGAGGATGCATCCGTTGCATAAATGAAGGCTCGTTTAAACCCTGGGAAGTCAAATTGTTTGAAGTGGTTTGAGCATGAGCATGGGGATAAATTCGTTGCATATGCGAAGGCTCGTTTAAACCCTGTGAAGGCAAATTGTTTAAATTGGTTTGAGCATGAGAAAGCTCAGTGACCATAGGTTTAGATATTAACTGCTGCTTCCCTGCTTGCAAGGTGGCACCTCCAACAAAACGATGAGAGACGTCAACCTGCGGATTTGCTACCGGTGTACAAGTTGGTACCTGGCTGGTGTAAATCTCTTTTACGGTATGTCGCTGTGGTGGTTGACTGTCGTTTGGTTTAAATTCGGACCGATGCGCTCCGGCGTTCGTCGTTGAATGAAAGTAGTTTTTCCCCGGTATACCTGCCATCCAGTTGTCTATTTTTTGCTTCACGGGATTTGTCGATAATAATTCGGCTGCATTTTCTTCGTCATCCGATGAATCTATAAGCTGGCTCATTATTTTATACTTTTTGTTCAGGTATGCCTCTTCTCTTTCCTTCCTTAGCCTTAGTTCCTCTTTGTCGAAATATTCTTGAATTTTCTTTTCTTCTTCGATTCTCTGAAGCTCCATTTTGATTTTGTTGGTGTGCGTTTTCGAAGACTTTGAAGTGGAGGAACTCGACGACGCTCTGATGTATCGAACAACAGGGACGCTATTCCCACGTATGGCGTTTAGATTGGTTTGTGACAGAGCTGCAGCAACTGATTCCGTTCCACACTTGGCAGCTACCTCGGCTGCACTGGGCGCAGAAATTTTATTGGAATGCTGTGCGTAGTTTTCGTCCAAATCCGTGGACGAGCGAGGTGGCGGCGGCTCTAAAGCCAACGGCAGTACTCCACGCTTGGCAGCATCCTCGGCCGCACTGGGCGCAGAGTATCTGCTGGAATGGTTCTCATCCAAATCCGTATACGAGCGAGGTGGCGGCGGCTCTAAAGCCAACGGCAGTACTCCACGCTTGGCAGCATCCTCGGCCGCACTGGGCGCAGAGTATCTGCTAAATTGGTTTTCGTCCAAATCCGTAGACGAGCGAGGTGGCGGCGGCTCTAAAGCCAACTGCAGTACTCCACGCTTGGCAGCATCCTCGGCCGCACTGGGCGCAGAGTATCTGGTAGACGAGCGAGCTGGCGGCGTATTGGTTGCGTCGTCGACGGTTAGTCTCACAACAGGGGGGTGGTTTAAAGAGAAACTAGTGAATAACCTACTCTTACCTGTACAATTCCTGCATGTGTAGGGCCTGTCCTGGATGCTGTGGCTTACTCCAGCGCACATCAGATGATTCCAGCCATCACAGGCGTCGCACTGCACCATATCGTCAGCCGAATCAGGCTGATCACAATGCCGACAATTGAACTCGTGGTCAGCAGCATCTGGGATTGTGGCATTTGATGTCTTCCTTGAGCTGGCTGACTCCACATTTTTGATCCTCTTGGGCGGCATATCGGATATCACGTAAGTTTTGTAATATTGCGACAAGTTGGTCGCGACCCTTCAGACAATTCTGTCAAAACCACAGATTAACACAGCGGTGTTCAATATACTCGGTGGAGTTACAAAACCTTTATTTATTAGATTAGGTTATTAGTATAATTTATAATACATAAACGCAAGTCACTTACTTAGTCTAAGGTTATTAACTCGAAAGGTTTCTAAGGTTATCAATAATTAAATAATGGGCAATAATTTCTTCTTGGCGTCCGTCTTCTTCTGGATTTGGTATAGAAAGGCGGAAATATTCTCGTGAAGTTGATGGCGGTGGCATAAGGGTGCGAAGTTGGCTGCGCTGTGGTGAATAGCTGGCCCCATCTATCGGCCGGTGGAGCTAGCTATCAGATGGGGTGCGTTCGTCGCCTCAACAGAAGTCATTGACCACCTCAATCAAATTTCCATCGAATTTCCATTTTTCATTTGATCTAATACTTCCACCACCATTCTTAAAAATCATCGCCTTAGTCTTTCCTACATTTACAGTCAGCCCCCATTGTTTGCAGTATTCATTAAGTCTGTTTATCATTAATTGCAGTGATTCCGGGGATTGTGCGAGCAACACAATATCGTCTGCAAACAGCAATGCTTTTATAAGCGTTCTTAAATGAAATGGAAGTCCCAAAGCTCTTCAATTACTGCAAGGTGGCGCTGGTTTACCGTGAAAGGCTTATTAATGAAATGTTTTAAGACTCTCAGGTGTTATCTTCCTTTTTTTTGTTGTTGTATTACTTATTATGTGATCAATTTAAATTTATATTTGCTTTACTACTTGCAATTTTGAATCGGTTAAATGTAATCAAACTTATATTATTATTATTTGTCAATCTGGCAGACGGCAATGCCATGCTATATCGACAGGAGCGCCATCTCGCCGCCAGTCAATGCACCCTACTAAATATAAACAATAGGAAAAAACTGTCGTCTGCCAAACCTTTAATTGTATAAATTTATCTATTTTAGCTTACAATATATCAGGTCTTAAAAACAAATTAACGCAGCCCGATTTTTTTAAATATATTTTGGATTTTGAAATAATAATTCTTTTGGAAACTTTCTTAGAGCAACAATTTGAGAATGATTATATTAAATATTTTAAAGATTATAAACTAACATTTATTTCAGCAATACGAACAAATGTACATGGGAGAGCGAGTGGGGGTATTCTATGTGGCATAAAATCTAAAATTTCTCACTTCGTAGATTTTAAAATCATAAATGGTAGAATTGTCATTCATGTTTTCAGTAACAATTTAAATTATCATATTATCCCGGTATATCTCAATTGTAATAATTGGCATTTAGATTTTGATAATTTGTGTAATTTTATGTACAACTCTTCCTTGGAAAATGCAATGGTAATTGGTGATCTCAATGCTAGAATTGGGGATTATCAGAATCCTTCTGTTCACTTTTTACACAATCAAATTGATTTTGAGCAATATAGAAACTCTAAAGATGAAACTCTCAACGGCAATGGGAGGTTGTTATCAGGGTTTCTCGAAGATTTTGGACTGTTTTTGTTAAATGGTGTGGCTAAAGGAGACGAATGCGGTGAACTTACTTTTATAAGTGGTCAAGGCGAGTCGGTAATAGATTTCTGCGCAATATCTGGTGAATGGTGCCACGCAGTGAAAGATTTTAAGGTAATGTTGGCCAACTTCTCAGCTCACATGCCAATTCTTGTGACTGCAAATTTTGACGAGCAGCTGCAGCAAAGAACTCCAGATATTTTCCGAAAACTAAAATGGCACGACAACAAAGCTGATCGCTACCAATTCCTACTGGATTATAATTCAAATCTTCTGCCTCACCTGCTATCATCTACGATTGATGAAATTGAAGAAAACATAACCAATTTAATTTATGCCTCGGCTCCAATTCCAAACAATACCTTTACCACTTTCACTCCCAAATCCAGATGGTTTGACAAGGACTGTTATAAATTACGCAAACTCTCATTCAGATATTTAAAGCTATTTAGGACGACAAATGCACATAACTTTAAAATGATGTACTTACGTGCCAACAAGGAGTTCAAACAACTTTGCGACGTAAAAAAAATGCTGTATCACAAAAATCTTTCACAGCAGCTCCTACTCAGCAAAAATACTAAGGAATTTTGGTACAACGTTCGGGAAGTCAGCGGGTGGCAAAGATGTATGAAGATTACTCTCGAAGCCCAGACTCTAGCTGCACATTTTAAAACACTATTGTCGGCGGAGGAGAATCTTCATACCTTTAGCTTCGCATTACCAAACACGTATGTTTCTGAGCTAGATACACCAATTTCTTCAAGCGAATTGGAAAACACTCTTTCGCGTATGAAGAATAACAAAGCTCCTGGAAGCGATGGAATACCAGTTGAGTTTTTCAAAAATAGTAATGATCATCTCAAGAACTATATACTGGATTACTTCAACCTGCTATATGAAAATGCCTGTGTGCCTTTAGACTTTTCTAAAGCTTTCATATTTGCTATTTTTAAAAAAGGAGATCATAGTCAACCTGAGAATTATAGAGGAATATCTATGCTCAACTCTCTTCGGAAGATTTTTGCTGGGATTCTATATGGAAGACTCTCCACATGGGTTGAAAGGACCAACAGACTCAGCATGTTTCAAGCCGGATTCCGCTCTGCATATTCTACAATGGATCACATTTTTGCATTGATAAGCATCTCTAAGAACTACATTGAGAAAAATAGAAAACTGTATGTCTGTTTTGTGGATTTTAAAGCAGCATTCGACACAGTAAATAGACAGGCGTTATTCTACAAATTGTCAACTATTGGAGTGTCTCATAAATTTCTTATGCTTTACTTCAAGTTTCTAGCATCATCAAGTGCAGCAGTATGGGACGGATCCAAGTTATCCGAGTGGTTTGCCACCACTGCAGGTGTCCCGCAGGGATGCATTTTGAGCCCTCTGTTGTTTGCTCTATTCATTGACGATGTCTCTTCTATTCTTCCTGGCGGTGTACTTTTTGCAGGAACTCTCATCAAGGTCTTACTATATGCCGATGACTTAGTTCTGCTGGCGGACAACCCATTTTCGCTACAACTACAAATCAATAAACTGTTGGCATATTGTGATACATGGGATCTTCACATTAACGCGCAAAAAACGAAGGCTATGGTTTTTGAGAGCCGAAAGAGTAGAAGACTTCCTGAAGAAGCTTGGCGACTTGGTAACGAACAAATCAATACAGTACTTGAATTTAAGTATTTGGGAGTACTTTTAACGTACAATCTGAATCTTGGAAAACATGCTAAGGAAAAAAGCAGTGAAGCTAAGTTGGCGCTTAATCTGATGTGGCCAAAATTTTTCGCTAATCAAAATATTGACCACTCATCCAAATTTAAAGTTTTCAATGCTACAGTTAACACCTGTATGTGCTATGGTACACAGGCATTTGGAGTCATTCCCTTTGAAGAATTTGAGGCGGTTCAAAGAATGTTTTTCAAGCGTATTTTCAGGTTGCCAAACTCCACACCGACCTATGCCATACATGTAGAGTCTGGCCTACCACCAATCTTCATAAGGAGCCTGAAAGCAAGTTCGGACTACTGTTCGAGAGTGATGAGAAGAAGTAACACAAGTCTCCATAAATTGATAATGGCAAGACAATTACGAACAAATGCATTCCCTTTCAGGGAATGGAACCAGCTGGCCTTATCCCACGATCTCTCGTTGTCGTTATCTGAAAGCAATGTCTATGAGTGGCCTAATATTTTTGCGACGATTATTTCAAAAATTGATGACAAGATATTTGACGAACACTTAACCAGGGCATCATCGTCAATTTCCAGAAATATCTACAGGAACCTCAACCATCGAATACTTACCGAAGATAGCTATTTTAATCTGAAGAACTCTTCGTTTAAAATAAGCACAATATTCAAAGCAAGGGTCGAAATTCTCAACTTGAATTTCATTCCCCATAGAGTCGATCGTCAGCAAATTTGTAATCTGTGTAATACTAGGGAGTTAGACGATATTTACCATTTTATCGCAGTGTGCCCTATTTTGCAAGAGATACGACGGTTGTATTTCCAAGAAAGTTTTTTGTCCGTTAATAGTCTCTACGAAATATTAAATGGTGCTCGGGGATGGTCTCTTTTGTATAGTTACTGCAAACATGCTTTAACATATCGTAATAGCTTTTGAAAGTTAACCTCGATGCCTATTAGTGCTTTTATGTTTCAAATAATGTAAAAGTATCACCTTTTATGTTTAAAATCACTCTAAAATTGTAAAAAAAATTATAATAATAAGAATAATGATAAACTCGCTTTCTCATTAATTTTCGTTTTTTTGATTATAATTTTGATTAACATAACAATTTGTATATTACCCTTTCTTTTTTTTTTCTTTATTAATTTTTTTTTGAAATGTCATTTCCGGCAGACGGCAGAAAAGCCATGTATTCTTAGGATTAACCACTGTAAACTCTTTTTTATGGAAAAAATAAAGAATAAATAATAATAATAATAATAATAACCATGCTATATCTGATATTGTTTATTATTAATTGTTTTTTTTTTTTACAAAATCTATCTATATCTATAAAATAGGATGTATGTATGTATGTATGTATGTATGTCCGGGGTAAACTCCTAAGCCACCCAACGGATTTTTATGAAATTTTCAGGGTAGACATAGTTTAGTCCAGAGATGGTTCCTGTCAAGGTTTGATCCCCATATTCCCACAGGAACGGTGTGGGGAACGGAAAATTAGAAACAACTCCACAGATTTCTAAAGTTCTTTCAGCACTATGGGGCTACATTATTTCCCTTCATCAGTAACCTAAACTATATTTCATCCCTATAATCCCACAGGAACAGAAACGGGAACGAGAACGGGAACCATAAAGTAAACTGACCGATTTCAAAAATTCTTTCAACTCTAGGGTGTAACATTTTCCTTCAGTGACATAGATTTATATTTCATTCACATATTTCCACTGGAACGGAAGATTCCAACAGGAATGGGTTGAGAACGGAAACTTAGAAACTACTGGACAGACTTCAAAAATTCTTTCAGCATTAGGACGCCACATAGTCCCACAGTAAGAAAGAATATAATATTTCATCCCCAAATTCTCACCTAAGAGGAAGAACGAGAACGGAAACCTTAAAACTACAGACCCGAGCAAAGCCGGGCGGCTCAGCTAGTATTGAATAAAAATCACTTAAAATCTAAAAAAATCTAAAATCTGTAAGTGTTCCTGCATATTCAATGCCTCCAGGCAAGCAGTCTATTATATCCTCAATGAAGAGTGCAAATAGAAGCGGGCTCAGTGAGCAGCCCTGTATTACTCCTGTTGTATAATAAAACCAACTTGATTTTGTATCACCATTCCAAACTGCAGCTTCTGTATCTTCATAAAGTTTTTCAATTATCCTGCCAAATTTCAGAGACATCCCTTAGCCAAACAGCTTATAAATGAGGGCCTTACGATCTACCGTATCAAACGCTGCTTTAAAATCAACACACAGTTTTTTATTTTGCGCTAGCTGAAAATAAGCGATGCTCGTCAGCACAAAAATATGATCCACCGTTGAGTAGCCTGATATAAAGTCAGCCTGGAATTCTTTCATCAGCTTGTTTTCATCAATCTTATTCGATAACCGCCTTTGTTTGCAGTAAAAATTTTGTAAGATGCATTCAGAAAAGAAATGCCCCGATAATTTGCAGGATCTGTAGCACTTCCTTTTTTAAATATGAGGAAAATCAGTGTTTCCTTAAATTGATTTGATGTGATGCCAGAACCAAAGGCATTATTGAACACGATTGTTAGGTTTTCATAGAAGGCATAAGTGGCATACTTGTAAAATTCAACTGGTATTCTATCCAATCCTGCCGCTTTACCGTCTTTTAGTCTGATCAAAGCCAGTTTAACTTCTTCGGTGGATATACGCCGATCTAAGGTATTATTCACGAGTCCCGGTACAGAATAATGGATGAACGTTCGCTGTATGGATGGAATGAGTAAGCTCTTAAAATGACCAAAAAGGGTTTCCGAATTAAGTTTTGCGCTTATTTTGAACTGCTTTCCATTAAGATTCCAAGCTAGTTTCCAAAACTCAGAAGAGTTTTTGCATCTTGCCAATTTCTGCGCTTCCATTTCATAATGAAGTTTCTTTTTCCTTTGGCATATCAATTTTGAACATTTTATTGGCCTCAACGTACTGCGTTCTGTGAACACTACTATTTGAACCCCGCAGAAGCCGCAAATATTCAAAAGTCTGAATCCTTGCTTCTTGGCATTCCATATCAAACCACGGTTCTACGTAATGTTTCGTACTTCTTCTGTTTCGAGTTTCCGCTATATGCGATTATTTGATCACTGCTTCTATTTTGTCCAAGCTATCTACTTCTTGATGTTGCAAGGCATATTCGAGCTGTCTGCGGTACCTTTCCGCTCTGCAATCACACAACACTAACATCGGTAGCAAGGACTTAACCTGTGTTTCCTCTATCGAGGAAGCATCAAGTTGAAAGGACACTATAAGTGGTGGATGGTCAGAATACGGCAAGTGTCCAACTTCAAGGTCAGTAACGTAAGCGTTCCATTCGCCACCAACCAGACTATAATCAATTACTGACGGTCCTTGTTGCCCCATAAAAGAAAATTCCCCATTTTTGTCCAAAGTGCTAGTTCCATTTTGTATTCGCAATCCAAAGTCGCTACACAATTCTAATAACTTTCTTCCACGTGCATTGCAAATTTTATCCTTAGAATTTCTTACGAATTACGAATTGGGATCCAGGGGCGCTGCGAGGGGCTGTGGGGTGTAGTAGCACCTCCCCCCCCCCCCCCCCTCCCGAGTCGGGAAATCGAGGAAGAAAAACGAAGTAGATTTGTCGAGTTAAGTCAACTCAACCAAAAAGACACGAGTGGAAGTGTTTGCGATAGTCGATTTGTTGCCCAAAAAAAAAAAAAAGTCGGCAAATTAAGGTAAAAAACAAAGGAGATTTCCCTACTGCCGACTGCCAAACCAAAAAGACACGAATGGAAGTGTTTGCGACAGACGATTTGTTGCCCAAAAAAATAACAAGTAAACAAATTAAGGTAGAAAAACAAAGTAGATTTCCCAACTGCCGACTGCCGAGTCGAGTGCTCTCAACCAAAAAGACACGAATTTTAGTGTTTGCGACACTCGATTTGCTGCCCAAAAAAAATAGCAAGTCGGCAAATTAAGGTAGAAAAACAAAGTAGGTTTCCCAAC
Source organism: Melanostoma mellinum (assembly GCA_914767635.1). NCBI lineage: Eukaryota > Metazoa > Arthropoda > Insecta > Diptera > Syrphidae > Melanostoma > Melanostoma mellinum. The sequence continues at coordinate 107,291,383 of OU612059.1, forward strand.
TGCCGAGTCGATTGATCTCAACCAACAAAACACGAATGTTGTTCGAGAGCAAAGGAGGGTGGGCGAGCTATTAGTAATAATAAAATTTGTTTGTAATATAGGGCATTTGGCACAGGGCATTAGGGCGTTTGGCATATGTATACATACGGGCAATCGTATATATACTGGCTTTAAGGCATACAGGCTAAATATATATGTGTAGGCGGGCGTAATATATATATGGGCGTAAGGCATGAGGGCACGGGGCATATGTATATATATAGGCGTATAGGCGTAGGGCACAAGAGCTTAATACACGACGGGCGTTCGACGTATATATATGTAGGGCATACGGGCTTAACTCACGACGGGCGTTCGACGTATATATATGTAGGGCATACGGGCTTAACTCACGACGGGCGTTTGACGTATATATATGGGCGTAGGGCGTACGGGCTTAAAACACGACGGGCGTTCAACGTGTGCTCTGCTTAAGAGCTAGGCGATAACTAACTATGACTGATTTGTCTCCGTCTGGAGAGAATCAATATGAGGCATTGGTGTGTATGGCCTTATACACGGGCTTGTGCATGTGTGTGGGCATAAGAGGTGAGAGATATATACGTATGAGCTGTCATAGTATATTGGCACTTGGGAACAGAATGTTTGCATTCGAAACACTCCCCCCTTGAGGTCTCCTCAACTATTGGCACTTGGGAACAGAATGTTTGCATTCGAAACACACTCCCCCCTTGAGGTCTCCTCAACAAAAATAGACTTGGCTTAAATCGTCTGTAGTAATGAGGCAAAGCTTCCTAATGGGCCTGTCGAGCGTTTCACCTTCTACTTTGATTGTGGCTGAACGGACAAATCTGTCTTGGGCTTTATGAACCTTGGCAATGCGGCCTTGCTGCCAATATGTGGGCGCATAGATCTCCGATTTGATTAATACCAGTTGGCCTAACTTGATATTTTCTCTGGCCTTTCTCCATTTAGGTCGCTGCGTTAGCGATGACAAGTAGTCTGATGACCAAGCTTGCCAAAAGGCATTTTGTTGCGTACGGATGAGTTCATACAACCCTTTATGGGTAAGTTTGGGCAATTCATTTGTCGCATTAGGCAATGGCAATCTGAGCGGACCTCCAATAATAAAATGCGCTGGCGTAATGGCTTCCATATCATTTGGATCGTCAGATAGAGCTGATAACGGGAGTGAGTTGAGGCATGCTTCTATGCCAGCAAGCAATGTGGCTATAGCTCCGAATGTATATTTGTGAGAACCCATCACTCGGCGTAAGTGATTTTTCAGGGACTTAACGGCTGCCTCCCACAGGCCTCCTTCATGTGGTGCAGCGGGCGTAATGAATTTCCATTCGGTACCATGCGAGTTAATGAAGTATTTTAGTTCGGTTGCATGCCAGCTTTCGTGGCCTTCACGAAGCTCTTTGTTTGCGGCCACGAAGTTAAGTCCATTGTCGCTGAACATTTTTTCGCATTGACCTCTTCTTGCTATAAAGCGAAGAAAAGCGGCTTTAAAGGCATCTGATGTAAGGGCCATAACGGGCTCTAAGTGTACGGCACGTGTAACTAGGCATACGACTACGGCAACGTATCCCGTTAATTCAGCTTCCTGGGCTATTCTGGATCGAGTAGACATTTTTATTTTGTCGGTCAGGCGTACGTAAAATGGACCTGCGATGTCAACTCCGCATTTGAGAAAAGGTCGTGCTGGCGTTACACGCTCGAGTGGCAAATCGGCCATAATTTGTTCTTGTGTCTTTTTGGCGTAACGTATACATCTCGGGCATCTCGAAATGTAATTTCTAAGCTGTAGGCGTAACGTTGGTATCCAATAAGTGGTGCGAATATGGGCGATCATTATTTGCACTCCACCATGTAATGTGTCTATATGGGCTTGAGATATTATCAAATAAGATAATCTTGATTTAGGCGGAATTATGATCGGATGCTTTTGCAAGTAGTCGAGAGGGGCATATCTCAATCGACCACCAACTCGCAATACATCATTCTTGTCTAGGATAGGATTGAGCGATAGTATCTTGCTTTTTGTCGGCATTTCAGAGCCACCGGCTTTGAGACATTCTATTTCTTTTTTGTATTTTGCGGCTTGAGCACATTTGGCCCAGAACTCAACGGCATTGATGAGTTCATCGGCTCTATTATTTGATGTTTTACCCGTTCTTTTGGGTCTTTTATTCGGGCGTTTTTAATAAATCTTAGTATAATGGCTGTTATACGGGCAATCCTCCCCCAGTTGGAAAATTTTTCTAATAGATTTAATTCGCGGGAAAAAAATGGCTCGCATATGATCATGGCTAGCACATGCTGAGAATTAGTTTCCTTCAATATTTCAGCTTGGGCATCTTTGTTTACTATAAGTTTTGAAACTAGCCAGTCATGTTTGGCTTTTGACAACCAGGCCGGGCCTTGTTTCCAAAACTTTGAAGTAACGATTTCATTGGCTTTCATTCCTCGGCTTATGAGGTCAGCGGGATTGTCTTGTGTGGCAACATGTGCCCATATTCTTGCGGGCGTGTTCTCTTTGATAGAGGCTATTCTATTCCCAACGAATGTTTTAAGGACCTCTGGCTTTTGGCGTAACCAGTGTAACACTATTGTGGAATCGGTCCAGGCGTACTGTTTGACTTCTTTGAATTCACATACCTTTGATATGCGTTTCATTAATTTTGCTAATATGACTGTGCCTTGCAGTTCAAGGCCTGGTATTGTAACTGGCTTAATAGGCGCAATTTTTGATTTTGATGTCATTAAAACCGTGTTAATATTTCCACTGGCATTAGTGGTTCTTATTTATACCACGGCTCCATAGGCTTTATTAGATGCATCACAAAATCCATGGATTTCGTAATTGGCATCAGCTTTGGTTGACAGCCATCTTGGTATTCTGAAGTCTGCTAGGGCATTTATTCTGGAATAGAAATCTACCCATTTATTTGCTATTACTGCTGGGAGTGGCTCGTCCCAGCTTATGGCTTTTATTTTCCATACTTCTTGCATGATAGCTTTGGCATTTACTATCACGGGCGAAATGAATCCATTCGGATCATATAAACTTGCGATTTTGGCTAAAATTTGGCGTTTTGTATCGGCTTTCGATTCAACGCTTGTATTGATGTCAACACGCATGGCAAATTCATCGGTAGCTTTAAGCCATGAGAGACCAAGCACCTTGGTAACGTCCTTCTCTTCAATGGCTACTTCGGCTGGGCTTTGTGATTTCATTATTCTTTCGATTTCTGGCTCGTTTGATTGCCATTTTCGAAGCTCAAATCCACCGTATTTTAATATTTCATACATACCTTGGCACAAAGCTTTTAAGGCTTCAATGGTCTCGTGGCCTGTGAGACCATCGTCCACGTAGAAATCATTTTCTTTGGCATTTGCGGCATCTGGGTGGGTTTTTAAATTATCACGGGCACATTGAATCATTGCTCAGCATGAACAATGTACGGATGAGGCCAATCCGAATACTACAGATGTAAGCCAATATTCGCAGAGGGGTTCTTTTGGGCTTTCCCTCCAGAATATTCGCTGCAAGTCCCATTGCGATCGGGCAACTTTCACCTGCTTAAACAATTTCTTTATGTCGGCCACAACGGCATATTTGTGACGACGAAAACGCATAATTTGATCGGCTAAATCATATTGCAAATTTGGGCCTATCATTTGAATGTCATTCAGAGATAGGCCGTTTGATGTACGAGCTGAACCATCATGAACGATCCTGAACCTCTTTTCCACGCAGTGATGTGGAATATAGTACGATGCAATAGAGAGCTTTCCCCATGCACGTTCAATATATCCATTTGCGAGGGGAGCGTATCGAAATCACACTTTCAAAATCCCGTTTTTCAAGAATCCCGAAAAAAAAGTTTTAAAATCCCGTCTACTAAAATACTGCTTTTTTACAATCCCGACTTTTAAAATCCCGCTCGATCAAAATCCTTATTTATTCAAATCCCGCTTTTTAGAATCCCGCCAATCCCGTTTTTATACATCTTAATATTTTACAAACTACGAAAAAAATTGACAAAAAATTAGTCAAACAGGTTTTTACGTCGCATTGCTCACAGCATACAATTACACTGATATAAAATTAAAAGAAATATTGTTGATGATTACACTGGTCAACAAAATTTGCGGTTTTTCGGTAACAGAAAAGAGACCATGTTTTTATTAAGGTTTTTACCTTGCTGCATCCAAATCTAGCCTCAGAATTGATTGGTTACGTGTCATTTTCGAGATATTGAACCTTTAAAATCGGAAAAAATAAAAATGTTTTAATATGAAAAAAATTCAACCCAAAAACAGACCAATACTTTTCCTATGGTTTTTCGTGTGCTGAATCCAAATCTGATCTCAAAATGGGTGTATTACATCAAATTACTGTGATATTTTACTTTAAAAGTTGTAATGCATGGTCCATCTCTGTTTTGAAGCCTTGGTAGAGTCTTGAAAGTATTTTGAGTCAGATAGAATATTTTTGAAGGTTCTTGGTGTGCTTAATTCAAATCCAGTGGTTGGAGCACGAAAACTAGACCTAATGGAAACAAAAACGGTAATTTTTTTTGATTTGAAGGCACTGGCTGTAACTCGAAAACTAGATCTGATGAAATCAAAATGAATATGGCAATAAAATGAGGGTATATAGTTTACTCAAAATTAGCAAGTACCTTTCTTGTTAAAAAATTTTGTGGATCAGTGTAATAAGTTCCTTTCCTATGTTCTTTTTTTTAGTGTACCATTTGATATGCTAATAAATAATCTATTTTGATAATTTGAATTGTTGTTATTTGCTTAGCGCTACAATAAATGTATTCCAAACAAATCACTTGTTGCTTTTTTTATTTTGAATTCTCTGTCCCGCTTTTGCAATCAAAACTAGTTGTTTTATTTAAAAAAATCGCGCGATTTTTTTCAATAAAACAACTAGTTTTGATTGCAAAAGCGGGATTTTGACAAACAGGATTTTAAGAAACGGGATTATAAGAAGCAGGATTTTAAAAGGCGGTATTTTAAAAAAGTGCGATTTTTAAAAACGGGATTTCAGAAAGCGGGATTTCAAAACCGGGATTTTAATAAGCGGTAATATAAAAACTGGGATTTCGAACCCAACCCATTTGCGAGTTCTTCCCTCATGGCGTCAATGTATTTTTGGCGTATGTCGTCATTAGCTTGCAGACGGCGTTCAAGTTGGAAAAATCTTCTTAATTGGATGGCTTTTGACTCGCCGAGGGCTGAGGCATTGGGTTTTATAGGCATAGTCACCACATATCTACCGTCTGCTTTACGGTAGTGTGTTTCTATGAATATTTTTTCAACAGCTTCTTCTTCGGGCGTCAATTTTTTAGCATCAGTTACTTCTTCCCATTCCCAGAACTTCTTCAAAACGTTTTGAAGAAGCTTGGCATCAAGTAGAGGCATTTCACTAGTATTTATGAGGAATATTTGTGTTGTAACGGCATTCTGATCGGATAACGCAAAGCGGCCTAGTGCTAAATATCCAAATGCGGACTCTAGGAAGGTTGCACCGTCTTCTTGGCTATATTTGTTTCCGCCAGCAGCTGCTGCCCATATTTCAGCACTGGTGAGGGCATGTTGTAGTTTTCATTGGCTAAAACCTTACCGTTTTCGATGGGCATTCCTTTTTGAACTTCTGCTCCTGGGTTTTTGCCTTCCATTCACGAATCACATATAGTTCTGTGGCAATTGTGGTTGGGCTTTCAAACCATGGCTTAAGGCATACGCGGAACTTGTTATGGAGTATGCCGGCTTGGCCTCTAATACCAAATAATGGTAAATGGCATTTTGCTGTTTTTAATCTTAGTTGATCCACCAGGGCATTTGTGATTAGGTTGCATTGTGCTCCAGAATCCATTATGGCTCGTCTTGGCGTTGAAATGTACGTTCCATCTTGAATACGCACCATGGCTGTGGCTAGTACAACTGTAGTGCGAGAATCTGTAGGCATCAGGTGTTGCATCTCAGGAGGCATTCCGAGAGGTGTTGGCTTTTGATTTGTGGCTATTGGCGTTTGTAATGTTGTTCTAGGAATGGCGTGGGGGCAGTACAAATTGTTTTTTGCACTGAGGAGTGGGCGTTTGGCATTTTTGCTCATTTGTTGAGGTTGCCATCGGCATGCGGGCGTTTCGCAGTTTTACCCTTCCCGAAAGATATCGGTTCTGGTCGATTTCCGATGGCTGAGAGTAGTGTTGTTCGTTTTTCGGCTTCAACAGTCGGGCATATTGTGCTGTTGTGATATTGCTCCCTCGGGCAACGTGGGCAGGGCCTTTTTCGCTGAGAGCATTGATCAGGTCCATGTTTATGTAAACATGATCTGCATAGATTTTCTTTTTGGACTAGATTTTCTTTGGCAGTAAGAGACATGGCCCTCCATTCTGGGCATCTGAATAGGCCATGATCCTCTTTACATAAGCGGCATAGTGGGAAACGAGCATGTTGGTTATAGGCTGAATATTGTATTCCTGGGCGTCCACTCGGCTTTTGAGTAACGCTGCTTGATGTCGATGCATCTTTCAATTGATGTTGGGTATGCATTAATACCTGAGCGCGTTGCTCTAATAACTCAATGTATTTGGTGAAAGGTGGCAATGTTCTGTATGGTTCGCTGTTGAAGCTGGCGTTAGCTTCCGTTCGGAGATCATCAGTGGCTTCGGTATAAGCGGCATTGCTTTGATTTGTCAACGTTTGTCGATACGTCTCCCAGGCTTCGTACGTAGTGGCGTCAAGACAATCCAGAGAATTGAACATAATAATTATGTTCCATTCTTTATTACTGCCAAAGTAGTTCGAAAGGTGATCTTGGCACAGGTGTATTGTGTCCAGCATACTGCGATGGGCTTGATGTGACGAGCATTGCATCCTTTTTAGCGAACGCATTTTTCGCAAGGTGCTTTGAATACCCATATAAGGGTCATCATAAACCTCATGGAGGCGCTTCCATGAGTTAAGGTAGTTGGCTTCAGTTTGTGGCCAACCGGCCCTTTGCAGTAGCTCGTACTTTTGTATGTTGTTTAGAGCTGGATTGTCGTGAATATTTCCCTTAAACTTGTCCCGCCATGCTGGAAATTCGGCGTGGTCTCCAGCAAATGATCCCCAGGTATCGATCACCTTGTCGGTTCTCACTTCCACCTGTATGGGCGTAGGATCTACCACGGCGTTTGTGGATTGTTGACCGGCACTGGCAATTTGAATGTCATTAGTTCTTCGAGCTAGTTTTAGGCGTAATTCGGTACATAGCGAGTCTATTCTGTCGAATTCCTCCTCGTACTCATCATTGCTCTCCAAAAACGTGGCCAACGCGATAGAGGACAGATGCTCCTGCTCGAATCTGTTAAAGAAACTAGCGACCATTTCCATGTTGTCTTTTATGGAAATAGTATCCATGTCAGCTATGGCATTATCGCTGCATTGGTCTATTAGGGCGTTTAATTTCTTCGCGAAATACAGACGACGGGCATTCATGGCTGTTTTCGTTTGCATAGGAGGCTCTTCCATTGCTTTTGTCTCCCGTTGCTTGGCTCTGCTTTTCCTTAAAGTGGCCAGTTTGAATATATTTATTTCACTTGCCTTGTATATATGGGGCATTCCACGCCAAATCGGACAACGTTCGACCTTTGCATCTCCGATTTCTTTCAAAATTTTTTGTGTTATAGTACCCATTGAAAAAGACCTCCATGATTTTTTTCAATTTTTTTCGCCGCACCGTTTTTTAGATATCAATTTTTGAAAAAAATCGCTCTTTTTTTCAAAAATCTGTAACTTTGTGAAAAATGGGCCAATCGGGACGTTTTTTTTTTTTAAATGTTTGTTTTTAAACACACTCTTAGGATATAAAATCAAAAAAAAAATTTTGGTTATATTTCTATAAGATTTTCAAGTTTTTACTTTAAAATGTTGATTTCCCAAAAACACGTAGCGATCGATTTTCTTGAAATTTTTTTCTAAAAAACTGTCACTTATTCCCCAACTTTTGAGCCTAGTCCTAAAATGGGCAATCAATGGGATCCATTTTTTTATGAATTTAAAAAATTATATGTTCAGTAAAAAAAAAGTTTTTTGAATCTTAAAATTTTTTGTTTTACTTATTTATGTCAAAAAATGTTTAACATCATAATATTTTACGTCAAAACTATTTTCAGCTACAAATTGATTAAAAACAAAACTTATTCAAAAATAATATAATTACTATTGCTTTTCAAAAGTTGGCGCCTTTTAATATTATTTTTAATGTTTACACTCTACTGCGCGTAGAATTGTAACACACATAATATTATATCAAGCAATCAACATAAAGCTGCACTATATGCCCTTCAGACTTCAAAACATGATTCACAGTGAATACATTTTTATTATTACGTACATATTAGGAGTCGGTTGATACATATATCATATTCATTTTCATTGACACAATTCTTTTTCATTTACTGTTGGGTCAAATAGGCTAGTCAGCATTGTGCGTTATAGCTTTCTCCCACCCGAGGCAGAGGCATAACTGTTAGCAAAACAAGAAAATCTTACAAGATATTCAGGTGAATCGCTTGAACTATTTCCATATCGTCAGAGTGAAACAGTTTGGTCGATATCGTAGATCTAACGGTCGGTCGGTAAGAACAATACTGTAAGTATAGTTTATACTCACTGAGTATCGTTTTTGGTTGTGACTTCATTCAGAACACGAATTAAGTGTGGTTTTCAATTACGTGTTAACAGTGTGTCGTGTAAATAACCTCTATTAATTTACTTAAAATAAAAATTTGTGTAATATCACGATACATTATTTTAAGAACAACTTGTTTTGAACTTTTGGACAATGTCATATTTTGGGAAGTATAATTTATGCTGTAATCCATTGCAAATTGAAAATCATAGAGTTAAGGGAGTCTTCGACGAGCTACTATTTCTCATCAAAATTTATATAATTTGAGTGAAGATGATTTTCTCTGCACACAGTGTAGAAAAACATTGGACATAATAAATATTACTCCTGTTATCAGTGATCGCGAAGTTGAAATTGAAGACACAGTCGAAGATGAAATAATCAATGAATCGTGCCATTTCTTAAGTGAAGAGCTATCCTCACAGACTAGTAGTCTGTCTCAATTGAGTGTAGGTACTGTGTTGCCTGTGGTTAATGAAGCAATTGCCTTATTAAATCAATCCCCAATCGTTAAAAAGTATGCCAATAATCATAATTATCTACAATAAAGTCCGAAAAGTAAGCGATGAATTGAACACGTCTTTGGGAATATTCAAAAATACTGACGACGAAACTAATTGGAATGACTTTTCGGATATAATCGAAAAATTAAAGATTAAGTTTAACCATGCTGATACAACTCGATCTGAGAAAATTCAAATCCTGACACTCTTGCCTGAAACATGGAGCCTATTTAGTGTATGTAATATAATGGGTTGTACAAAATACATGGCGTCTTTCAACACCAAATGTGAAATTAGGTAGAGAAAACTTTTTTATAAGAACTACGTACTAGTTATTCATTCAGTTAAGTTAAATTACATTTTCTAATATCTAGGTCGCCCGCTATCAAGTTCGAATTGTGGAATTCTATATTGACGATGAAATCAGCGTGAATATGCCTGGAATGAAAGATTATCTTTCTATCAGGAATAATGAGGGGAATCGTGAACATGTCCAGAAACGACTTATTCTATCTTATTTGCGCGAGTTATATGAACTTTTCAAAGAACGACATTCTGGTCATAGAGTTGGTTTCTCTAAATTTGCATCACTACGCCCTCAACATTGTGTACTTGCAGGTTCTAGTGGAACGCACACTATTTGCGTTTGTTCTATGCACCAAAATATTAAGCTCATGATGTTAGGTAAGTGTAGGTTAACTTAATCTTTATCTAACCATTAATATGATCTTTTTTGTTGCAGAAAGTAATTTAGCAAATTTCACAAGCCAATCTGAAACATCATTGCAACATTATGATGATTGCTTGAAAATGATTATGTGCCAAGAACCAACTACTGATTGTTATTTTTACAAATGTGATAAGTGTCCAGGAATACAAATTCTTAAGGATTTATTACTTGATATCCTAAATGAAAACGAAATTGATGAATTAACTTATATGAATTGGATTTCAAAGCCTCGGACGTGTATGGAAACATTCGTGAAAAGCTCTACAGATTTTGTGGATACTTTTTGTGAAAACATACTCATTCTTTTGCCACATCATTTTATAGCGAAAAAACAAGCAAGCTATTTAAGATCGCTAAAAGAATCATTAAAACAGAATGAGTACATTGTGATTTGTGATTTTTCCGAAAATTATACCTTTGTTATTCAAAATGCTGCATCTGGATTTCATTGGAATAACGATCAGGCAACAATTTATCCAGTTGTTATTTATTACAAAGAGGACAATGTACTCCTTCACAAAAGTTTAGTAATCATATCCGACTGCTTATCTCATGACGCAGTTGCCGTTCATGAATTTACAAGGATTACAACTGAGTTAATCAAAGAACTATCCAGTGAAGCTGAGAAAGTTATTTACTTTTCTGATGGAGCGCCTCAGCAATTTAAGAACTATAAGCATTTTGTGAACATAAATTACCACAAAGCAGACTTTGGCTTGGAAGTCGAATGGCATTATTTTGCAACAGCCCACGGCAAAGGACCTTGTGACGGAGTAGGAGGAACCGTCAAAAGAATCGCTTCACGCGCAAGTCTTCAACTACCGTATAAGGAACAAATTTCAACACCTCAAGAATTGTATGACTGGGCGGTAAAACCGAATTCTTTGCCAAATATGTGTATTCGGTTCTTTTCTAACAACAATTACATTCAAGCCAAAGAATTTTTGGACAAACGTTACCTGAGAGCTAAAACTATAACAGGTACACAAAAATATCATTGTGTCATACCTGACGAACAAGACACTTTGAAATTCAAAGAATTTTCGTTTTCTTCAAAGTCGCAAATTCGTAAGGTATTTTAAAGTGTAAGAACATGTTAATCAATTAAAAAATGTTATGTAATAAAATGCGTACTTTATTTGACCTATTTCTGTTGTTCTTAATCAATTTGTAAACTAATTAATAATTATCACGTGTCATATAATCCTCGAAAGTAGTTTTGACGTAAAATATTATGATGTTAAACATTTTTTGACATAAATAAGTAAAACAAAAAATTTTAAGATTCAAAAAACTTTTTTTTTACTGAACATATAATTTTTTAAATTCATAAAAAAATGGATCCCATTGATTGCCCATTTTAGGACTAGGATATATACAATACTTAAATATAATACGTTTCTTAATAATATGATTAATTTTGCTGTGTTGGCACATAAGGGGCCTAACGATATACATTGTCGGTTATTTAGATTAAGGGTAAAGCTTAAGTTAATGGTTATTAAAAAATGTAATAATTTGTTAGATTTATATAACTGTAGGAGTGTTCAGTTCCTGTTGTCCTTGGGGTTAGTTGTGGTGGAGGTGGTGGTGGTGCAGGATGGTGGTGTAGGAGTTGGATTGGGCGGGGCGGGTGATGTGGTGATGGGGCATCTAGCCACGGTGGTGGGTTGACGCTGCCTCAGCGTGTGGACAGTGTGGACGCCGCTTTTGTGCAAGCACATTTATGTTGTGTGTATGCAGAATACAACAGTATTTTTAATGTATGCTGCGGCGTTACAGTGTACATACAGAGAATATTTCCATCGGCATTTGTATGGAAAACGGCATTTCGTCGCACCATTAGCGGCGTCCACACTGTCCAATTTGTTTGTCAAACTTCGAGTTTGTCAAACAAATTGGATAGTGTGGCCGCTCATCAACAGGCTTGTCAAATTTGTTGGATGGTTTTCAAAATTTTTTGATATTTTTGCAAGTTGGACAACAAATTGGATGAGTGTGGACGCAAGTCGTCAAACTTGGAAGAAATTTTATTTCAAAAATGTTTTCAAGTAGTGCACATCGCACGGAAAGAACATTTTTCTTTGTTCGGTAGGTACATTCATGAGGAATTTATGATGGTGTCAGGTAGTGCTAGTGCACCTCGCAAGGAAAAAATGTTGGGTAGATTGAAAATGGATTTTATGATATTTTCAGGTAGTGGACCTCGCACGGAAAAATTTCTTTTTGGTAGGCACATAGAAATAGGAATTTACGATACTTTCAGGTAATGGGCGTCACATGGAAAAATATTTTTTTCCTTGATGGGCACTTGAGGGTTTTAGGTAGTGCACCAAGCAAGGAAAAAATGTTGGGCAGATTGAAAATGGATTTTAATGAGGGTTTTGGGTAGCGCACCTAGCAAGGAAAAAATGTTTTTTTTTGTTGGGCAGATTAAATATTGAATTTATGATACCTCGAATATATGACCTCGCACGGAAAAAAATTTTTTCCTTGATGCAAAATGCAAATTACGATAAATTGATAATATAAAAAGTTTGGTAGCACCTAAATGTAATTATCATTTAATTACTATAAAGTAAAGGGATGCTTTTGTTTATAGCTTATATTTTAAAATAAGGTGCGTCCATCCTGAGATAGTTTATATAGTCATCTGGTGCAGTCAGTTTCAATTCGTTCAACAAATTGGAGGAAGAATATTTTGGGCGCTTTTTAATTCATTCCTTGGTCCAAATCATTTTCCTTTTATTTTGTTGCTTTTCTTTTTCTGCTTGTTCATCGCACTCTATAATCACCAAAGCTGCTACAATTACGTCTGCCATGATCAAAATTCTAAAAAGAACTGATTATTTCCAAATTCCAAATGTTTTCAGGTACCTAGTGCACATCACATGCACGGAAAGAATATTTTTTCTACAGCTTATAATTTAAATTAAAGTCGATTATCTCCAAATGTTTTCAGGTAGCGCACATCGTACGGAAAGAATATTTTTTCTTCGTTGTGCACATTTATGATGTTTTCAGGTAGTTTCCTCTTTAGTTCCTACACACTGTCTTTTCTTTTTCTTGCTTTTCTAAAATTTCATCCCTAAATTGCGCTGCTACTGCTATGTCCTTCATGGTTGAAATTCAGACCAGAATGAAGTTGGACAACAAGTTTGATCAGTGTGGACGCAATGGGTATTTTCCGTCCAACTTTTCATCCAACAAATTTGACAAACAAATTGGACAGTGTGGACAGGGCTAATGCCATTCCTACGCCTATGCCGATACCAATGTCTATACGTACATATGCCTGTATGTACATGCCCAAGCCAAGAAAGCCCGTCATGCCGACAAATTTTCGATCATTCGAGAAAAAATATACATGCTGAAAAAAGCCAATCTATCCAAAACATTAACGCAAACGAATGCCGGTTTGCTAAGTAGATAAAAAACACAAATTCAAGGCAAAATATAATTGCTATATATTTGCCTCGATAACGCAAGCCAAAACGAGTTGAAACAAGCATTGAAATGCCGTCATTGTTTGAGTTCATATGCCTTAATCAAATACGCAATTTCTTTTCCTTGTACATTGCCTTACGAGGAAAGAAATAAAAGAAACCCGTTTTGTGGCGAGATGTGCATCTGCACATACTATGACACATTTGATTAAGTTATATTATCTTTCTTTCTTCTTTCAGTTTTCTTTCCTTTCAGATTTACATTGCTAAAGACAGTCAATAGCCCCGTCCACACTGTCCAATTTGTTTGTCAAGCATCGAGTTTGTCAAACAAATTGGATAGTGTGGCCGCTCATCAACAGGCTTGTCAAATTTGTTGGATGGTTTTCAAAATTTTTTGATATTTTTGCAAGTTGGACAACAAATTGGATGAGTGTGGACGCAAGTCGTCAAACTTGGAAGAAATTTCATTTCAAAAATGTTTTCAAGTAGTGCACATCGCACGGAAAGAACATTTTTCTTTGTTCGGTAGGTATATTCATGAGGAATTTATGATGGTGTCAGGTAGTGCACCTCGCAAGGAAAAAATGTTGGGTAGATTGAAAATGGATTTTATGATATTTTCAGGTAGTGGACCTCGCACGGAAAAATTTCTTTTTGTTGGTAGGCACATTGAAATAGGAATTTACGATACTTTCAGGTAATGGGCGTCACAAGGAAAAATATTTGGCTGAGCTTTAGTTTAGGACATACCGAGTTGGGGCTTAAACTAAATTTTAACAGGTAGGGAGGCATTTCAATAGAATAAATTTCAAAACAGAAAGTGCCGGAGACCCCTCTAAATTGTTTAAAAACGTTTTTTAATTATTCGGTTTTAACCTCACTTTAGATTTTTTTTTCTTTCAAAACAGGAAAAGTTGAATGAAAACATAAACTACGGAATAAGACAACAATTAATATGTACATATTTCACTATTTTGTTAATAATAAAACACTTTTTTTACATTTTCAATTATTTATAAAAGTTCACTTGACATTACTTCTTTCAGTGATACCAGACGGTGTTATTAAGTGGGAAATTTTTAATTGAAAATGGTGCAAGTGGGATTTTTTTGGTTTGAAAATAAAACTTTTTTATGAATTTCTAACCACAAAAAGTGTCATTTTCTAACCCCAAAACTAATAATAGCTTAAAATTCGCGCGAATTTTAAGCTATTATTAGTTTTGGGGTTAGAAAATGACACTTTTTGTGGTTAGAAATTCATAAAAAAGTTTTATTATCAACCACAAAACTAATAATAGCTTAAAATTCGCGCGAATTTTAAGCTATTATTAGTTTTGTGGTTGATAATAAAACTTTTTTATGAATTTCTAACCAAAAAACTAATAATAGCTTAAAATTCGCGCGAATTTTAAGCTATTATTAGTTTTGAGGTTAGAAAATAACACTTTTTGTGGTTAGAAATTCATAAAAAAGTTTTATTTTCAAACCATAAAAATCCCACTTGCACCATTTTCAATTAAAAATTTCCCACTTAATAACACCGTCTGGTATCACTGAAACAAGTAATGTCAAGTGAACTTTTATAAATAATTGAAAATGTAAAAAAAAGTGTTTTATTATTAACAAAATAGTGAAATATGTACATATTAATTGTTGTCTTATTCCGTAGTTTATGTTTTCATTCAACTTTTCCTGTTTTGAAAGAAAAAAAAATCTAAAGTGAGGTTAAAACCGAATAATTAAAAAACGTTTTTAAACAATTTAGAGGGGTCTCCGGCACTTTCTGTTTTGAAATTTATTCTATTGAAATGCCTCCCTACCTGTTAAAATTTAGTTTAAGCCCCAACTCGGTATGTCCTAAACTAAAGTGGCCCCAAATATTTTTTCCTTGATGGGCACTTGAGGGTTTTAGGTAGTGCACCAAGCAAGGAAAGGTTCAGGTACCTAGTGCACATCACATGCACGGAAAGAATATTTTTTCTACAGCTTATAATTTAAATTAAAGTCGATTATCTCCAAATGTTTTCAGGTAGCGCACATCGTACGGAAAGAATATTTTTTCTTCGTTGTGCACATTTATGATGTTTTTAGGTAGTCTACCTCTACAGTCCCTACACACTTTCTTTTGTTTTTCTTACTTTTCTAAAATTTCCTCCCTAAATTGCGCTGCTACTGCTATGTCCTCCATGGTTGAAATTCAGACCAAAATGAAGTTTGACGACTTGTTTGATCAGTGTGGACGCAATGGGTATTTTCCGTCCAACTTTTCATCCAACAAATTTGACAAACAAATTGGACAGTGTGGACGGGGCTAAATGAAATTTCTTCCAAGTTTGACGACTTTCGTCCACACTCATCCAATTTGTTGTCCAACTTGCAAAAATATTAAAAAATTTTGAAAACCATCCAACAAATTTGACAAGCCTGTTGATGAGCGGCCACACTATCCAATTTGTTTGACAAACTCGATGCTTGACAAACAAATTGGACAGTGTGGACGGGGCTAATGTGTCTTGTTGTGCCCCACACATAGTTACTCAACTTACACCAAAAACCCAATTCTTAGGAATTGCCCCGTCGCTTCTTTAACGTACGACATAGTTTCGATTTCGATAAGTGTGTCATGCATTGGTTATGTCACAACAATAACAATGCATGTCAAGCGAACCGAAATACGTTATCAAAGAAAGCGACGAGGAACATACTGTGTAGTGTGTAGTGTCACATTGCAGACCAAGCAATTGTGAGAAATAGCACACACATATGGTTTGCATATGGTGGTTGCAGTTTGTGTGGCCCAGATTGCGTGGTTGACCTGGAACCAATAGTGACGATCATAGGTTATAAGTACGGAGTGCGAAAGAATGAAAGACACTCTTATTCTAAACGTACACAGAAAACGTTGTTTTGTTTTACTTGTGTTGTGCAAACTAACATTGGTGGCAGCGGTGGGATTTGAAGGCTAAAGCATCTGCCTTCATTTCCGAAAAAAAAAATTAAGTAAAAAGTAAAGAGTGTTCAATTCAAATAAAAAAAAAAAGAGAAAATAAAGAAAATTAATCAGCGAAAAATTCCAATCGTGTTCCAAGTCAATTGTCCTAATAAAACGAATTTTAATCGGTGCGTGAGTCACATTTATCATAAATACAAACGGACAGTAACTCAAGAAAAAAGAGAGAGAGAGTGTCAAGTGAAGAAGACGTGTTTTACAAGTGCTCTAGTATTTTTTCTTTTTAAATTAACAAAAAAATTTAAAACTAAAACTAGATAGTATTTAAAGAAGAAAAAAAAACAGTCGTCATTCTGTTCAAAAAGTGAAAAAAGAGAGTTTTGAAATAAAAAAATAAGGTAGGAATATTTTTACACATAAATCCAACCAAGAAGACCGACATTTTTTAATCGGCCCGCTATATGGAATCAAAAAGAAAATTAAAGGAAATGTCACCAACTAATACACCTAGCAGCAAAAAAACAACAAAACAAATAGAAATGGCTTTGAATGCGGATGACATCAAATCAATTGTTGACCAATGTTTAAATCACCATCTAAAAAACATTGCAACAAAAGAAGACATATCGATTATTTCTAAAGATATGCAGCTACTCCGCCTGCAGAACAATCAACTTACAGAACGAATTTCTTCACTTGAAAGTTATTGTTCCACACTGGAGAAACAACTCGAAGCTGTATCTAGGAAATCAAATGAAAATACTGTCGTCATGCATTTTCCTTCAGATAAGATGGAAAACAAGCTTAAATTTGCAACACAAACTTGTCTAAGCCTTCTCAATCTAAATGAAAGTGCAGAATTGTCACTTCACAATTCACAGGAATACACAAACCGGCAAGCAAAAAAAACAACAATGGTGCTAAAATTTAATAGTGCCAACACCGTCACACAAATTATGGAGGCTGCCCCCAAGCTTAAGAATACCGGAGTGTACGTACATCGAGAACAATCACTTATTCACCGTACCAAAAGAAGACAACTGTTCGACATCAAGAACAAATTAAACGCAAAAAACCCGAACATCAAAATCCTGGTTAAAGGCGCTAGACTGCAAATTGGAAATTTCACTTTCGCGTATGACAGCTTCCGAGGCCTGAAAATTTCAACAAAACGAGAGCTAGAATTTATCAGAACAAATTTTGGAGACGATTCAGCATGTTTCTTCGATGTAAACAATCTAAACGTCAACGTAACCAACCAGAGTTCTGTGTCGACAGTGCCACCTGTGGGTTCATACGTATATGATGAAGGTTCAGGTCTTAGCCAAAGATAGGAATGTGTTGCCGTCTGCCAATTTAACAATTGTTTACCAAATACTTTTAAGTTTAATATTTTTTGCTACAACATTACAGGTTTTAAAAACAAATTAATTATGCCCGATTTTTTTAAACTAGTAGTTAAATATGATATTTTTATTTTGTTGGAAACTTTTTTAGAAAACGAAAATAACTTACATTTCACTAAATATTTTAAAGATTTTAACATCAAATGTCTTCCAGCAATTAGAAACTCTAGACTTGGAAGAGCTAGTGGTGGTCTTATGTTTGGTATAAAAAACACGTATAAAAATGTTCATATAGATTTCAAAAGCTTTGAAAATAATATAACTACCATAGAGATCAATTATCAGAGAAAACATTTTCAAATACTTCCGATATACTTTAATTATAATGATTGGAATGCCAAGTATAATGAACTTTATAATTTTCTAAACAACATCAATTTCGAAAATTTGATGATAATCGGAGATTTAAATGGTCGTATAAGTGACTACCAAAATCCAATTGGCTTAAATAACGGTCGATTTTCAATCGAAAGAAAATCTTTAGACATTTGCCTGAACCAGAATGGTAAATATCTATTGGAAATGATAGAAGACTTTGGATTTCTTTTATTAAATGGAATAACTTCTAACGACTTTAATGGTAACTTTACATTTATTTCTTCTCAGGGTTGCTCTGTGATAGATTTATGTCTTATTAGAGGTGATTGGTCTAGTATTACAGAAAACTTTGAAGTACTTCCAGCTAATTTCTCGTCGCATCTCCCCATTGTCGTTTCCTGTTGTTTTGAAAACAACATTATAGACCCAGTATCGATAGAAAATACTCTCAGATTGAAATGGAGAGATAAAAATGTAAACAATTATGTCAGAAAACTTAACCAGCATGTATTGAATTTGCCGCACATTGAAGCTACCAGCATAGAAGAAATATCAACTTCGATTCTTACTGCGATTAGACAATCATCAAATTTCTCTAATGAAAATAGCAACAGGCATACATTTCATTCTAAATGGTACGACAATGACTGCAGAAAAGCTAGGCAGAAATCTTTCGCATTTTTGAAGCTTTTTAGAAAAACAAATAACCCTAGCGCCAAAGTTTTATATCTACGGGCTAACCAAGAATATAAACGAATGTGCACTCTAAAAGAGAATATGCACCTACGAAATGAAGCTTCCAAACTCAGTTTATGTAAAGATTCAAAATCTTTTTGGAGTACTGTTCGTTTCTTAAATGGTCAGAGTAATACGAATTCACTTTCAATTGATGTTAACTTTCTTGCGACTTACTTTGAAAAACTTCTGTTACCCAATCCAAATTTAAATAAAATCAGTTTCGCCATTCCAAATATAACGGTACCAGAGTTAGATTCCTCATTTTCAATAATGGAATTAAAATCATCTCTGTTAAAAATGAAAAATAACAAAGCACCTGGCCCCGATGGAATTCCAGTTGAATTCTACAAGAATGCCACTCTTGAGTTTTTAGAATACATTTTAAGTTTCTTCAATAAACTTTATAGTGAGGAAACTGTTCCTGAAAATTTTAAATACTCAAAAATATCAGCCGTTTTTAAAAACGGTGATCGTGAACAACCGGAAAACTATAGGGGTATTGCAGTCCTAAATTCATTGAGAAAACTGTTCTTACAACTACTTTACTTAAGGCTTTCAAATTGGGTTGAACAAAACAATATGATCAGTTGCTACCAAGCTGGCTTTCGTGCAAATCTTTCGACTATAGATCAAATTTTTGTTCTATGTACTATAGCTAAACGATTTATTGATAAAAAAAAATGTCTGTATGCCTTTTTTGTCGATCTGAAGGCTGCATTTGACACGGTCAATAGAAAGTCATTAAAATACAAACTTTCTGTAATAGGTTTATCAACCAAGTTCATCAAATTCTATGAGAAAATGCTTGAAAATAATCATGCTTTTGTCCAGAATGGTCAAAAGAAATCTAGAGATTTTAAATGCCAATCTGGTGTTCCTCAAGGCTGTGTTTTAAGCCCCTTGCTATTCTCACTTTTTATTAATGATGTTGAAAATCACATCCCAGGAGGTATCACTATAGGTGATGTTAATATTAAAGTCCTTCTTTACGCTGACGACCTTGTTATCCTATCTGATAGCCCGCTTACTCTACAGTTACAAATCAATAGGCTACAGCAATATTGTGATAGTTGGGATCTGAAAATCAACAGCTCAAAATCTAAAATTATGGTCTTTAGATCACGCAACAGGTCTATAGGTTTTAGTCGCAACTGGACTCTTGGGGATGATATCATTGAAATAGTGGATAGATTTAAGTATCTTGGATATATTCTCACATATAGCCTGAATCCACATGCACATGTTACAGAAAAAACGAAAGCTGCTAAGGTAGCTTTGAATAGCATGTGGAATAATTTTTTTTGTAACCATTCCGTTGATCCAGCATCAAAATTTAAAGTCTTCAACGCTACAGTAAATAGTTGCCTTTGCTATGGAAATGAAGTATATGGATATGAACAGTTAGAAGAACTGGAAAACGTTCAAAGATACTTTTTCAAACGAATTTTCAAGCTGCCTAAAAACACCCCAAACTATGCCATACATGCGGAATCTGGGTTACCACACATATTTCTAAAAAAATTGAAGGCTAGTGCGGACTACATTGTCAAGGTAATGAGTCGATCAGACCAAAACCTCCAAAAACGGATCCTTACGATTTGTTTTCACAATGGTTATAGCCCAATCAAAAACTGGTACGATCTGGCCGTTACGCATAATTTTGCAATTTCATTACCTACTGACAATGTCGTAGCGTTAAAAGATTCTTTATACGACTGCATAGCTCGCATAGATGAGACGCTATTTCAGCAATGCATAGTCCGAGGTACTTCTTCGACATCAAGAAGTGTTTATCGACAACTAACTTTCTCTTTAGGTGAGAAAAACTATTTCAGAGATGAGTTTTCTGTTTCTCAAATGAGCTTAATTTTTAAAGTCAGAACTGAAATGCTAGAACTGAATTGTAGACCTCATAGATCTGACTTAAATCCCATCTGCTCGCTATGCAATCTCGGTCAGAACGAAAACGTCTTACATTTTATAGCATTTTGTCCAATTTTACAGGAAATACGTAGACTCTATTTTTCCACAAGTTTTCTTTCGTTAGAAGAATGTATAAATATCCTGAATGGTAGCCGTGGTTGGAGGTCTCTTATAGGATATGTTTCTCACGCAAAAAAATATCGAGATGATTATTTGAACATGTTTTGAAAAAATAATTTTACACCACTTTTTGAACTATGCATATAGGGAAAAAGCAAGTTATTTTCGTTTTAGCTAAACTAAAAGCCCTTTGATCTATTTTGTTTTGACTAAACTAAAAGTCCAGAAATTAAATTGTTATGTACATTACAAACATTATATTTATATACATTAAGAATGTTCTAAACGTGTATCTTATACAGCAATAGATTTCAGCCTAAATCAATCTATCTATTTTTTGTTTTGACTAAACTAAAAGTCACTGTTTTGTTTGTTACTAGTTTTCTTTCTTTTTAAACAAATTAACTTATAAACTTAGCACAAGTTTGTTAAAACTTTCTCACTGTATTTTAAAATTGTAATTTCTTTACGGCAGACGGCATATTGCCATGCTTTCTAATTAATTATATTTCTTTACTATAACATAATATTGTAATTTATGATTTGAAAAAAAAATAAAGAAAAATTAAATAAAATTAAGTAACTCAAGTGAAAGTGAAAGTGAAAAATCTAAGTCACACTTAATAAGAGTCACAGAATAAGAGTCACACTTATAATAAATACAAACGGACAGTAACTTAAGTGAAAGTGAAAGAAAAAAAAAAACAAACAACTAAATACATCCCACAGAGGTAAGCCAATTCCTGTGGTCGAGAAGAAAGAAGGAAGGAAGGAAGAAATTGCCAAGCCGAGGCAATCAACAAAACCAACAACAACTACTACTACAACAGCACATCCAACACCCAAGAAAAAAGAAACCCAACCAAAGAAAAATTATGATTATGTAAGCAATTTTTTTTTGTATTTATATTGTAGTGTACGTATATGTATATTTTTTTATATTTTCTCACACTAAGTTATTTCTCTCTAGTTAGTGATTATAAAAAGTGTAACCAGTTTTTTTTTATATATACAAAAAAAAAAAAAAAAAACCTAATCCTACCATTATCCCTAATCCCAGATTTTAAACACTTATGTCCGACCCTGTTCTGAATCTGAACATCGCACTCAGAAGTAGAAAAGTCACGCGCTCGCGCAGATCCTCAGATAGCGAAATTTCAGAATCCAAACGTCCATTGGATAAACTGCTCGCATCACCGGTTTCAAGTGAAAAGTGTAGCAACACAGTTTCAGCTCTTTCTCTCCCAGAACCCACTATGTCGACATTCAATGTTTCTCAAGCCATCAAACTCATACCTGAGTTTGATGGAAGTTCAAGAAACTTAGACAGGTTTATTCAATTAATAGACCTTCAATCAAAAAAAACATCTACCGATCCCGAAAAAGCCGAGGGGAGAGTACGATAACTTTGGCGACAAAAAATAATAACGGTTTCTGATAGAGGATTTCAATACAAGCATTTTTTACTATGGGAGGGGGGGGTCTATCTCCCCCCGTTTAGGCGCTAGGGGCAATTTTATAAAAATTGACTTAAAATCTAAAAAAAAAATATTGTAGAACAACGGGAAAACTTACAGATACAATTTAAACTTTTTATGAAAGCCAGAAACTTGCACTTTATAATAAATTTTAAATGAAGTGGTTTCAATTAATAGTTTTTGAAATAACTGACTTCAAAGTCAAAATTTACGAAAAAAAATTTTAAAAAATCACTTTGAGTATTATGTTTCTCGTGATTACAAATGCCAATAAAAAAAATTTTGATGTAGTTAGTTGCTTCAATAAATTTTTTATCAAATGATATAAATAACTTTTTTCTATGTCTTATAGTTTTTGAGATAATTGAAAAATAGTAAAACTATATTTCTTTTTTAAAATCAAAAAATTTTCTAATTTTAAAAGAAACTTTTCATATAAAAAATTTGCACCCCAAAGCTTATGAGCAGCTTAACCCTGCGGAAAAAGGGTTAAAATAATGAGCCCCGCGAAGCGGGCCATGCGGAAAGCTGTTTCATACGGAAATTAATTGCTATTTTCATATTTAGCATGAGCAGCTTAACCCTGCGGAAAAAGGGTTAAAATAATGAGTCCCCGCGAAGCGGGCCATGCGGAAAGCTGTTGCATACGGAAATTAATTGCTATTTTCATATTTAGCATGAGCAGCTTAACCCTGCGGAAAAAGCGTTAAAATAATGAGCCCCGCGAAGCGGGCCATGCGGAAAGCTGTTGCATACGGAAATCAATTGCTATTTTCATATTTAGCATGAGCAGCTTAACCCTGCGGAAAAAAGGGTTAAAATAATGAGTCCCCGCGAAGCGGGCCATGCGGAAAGCTGTTGCATACGGAAATTAATTGCTATTTTCATATTTAGCATGAGCAGCTTAACCCTGCGGAAAAAGGGTTAAAATAATGAGCCCCGCGAAGCGGGCCATGCGGAAAGCTGTTGCATACGGAAATTAATTGCTATTTTCATATTTAGCATGAGCAGCTTAACCCTGCGGAAAAAAGGGTAAAAATAATGAGTCCCCGCGAAGCGGGCCATGCGGAAAGCTGTTGCATACGGAAATTAATTGCTATTTTCATATCTAGCATGAGCAGCTTAACCCTGCGGAAAAAGGGTTAAAATAATGAGTCCCCGCGAAGCGGGCCATGCGGAAAGCTGTTGCATACGGAAATTAATTGCTATTTTCATATTTAGCATGAGCAGCTTAACCCTGCGGAAAAAGTGTTAAAATAATGAGCCCCGCGAAGCGGACCATGCGGAAAGCTGTTGCATACGGAAATCAATTGCTATTTTCATATTTAGCATGAGCAGCTTAACCCTGCGGAAAAAAAGGGTTAAAATAATGAGTCCCCGCGAAGCGGGCCATGCGGAAAGCTGTTGCATACGGAAATTAATTGCTATTTTCATATTTAGCATGAGCAGCTTAACCCTGCGGAAAAAGGGTTAAAATAATGAGCCCCGCGAAGCGGGCCATGTGGAAAGCTGTTGCATACGGAAATTAATTGCTATTTTCATATTTAGCATGAGCAGCTTAACCCTGCGGAAAAAGGGTTAAAATAATGAGCCCCCGCGAAGCGGGCCATGCGGAAAGTTGTTGCATACGGAAATTAATTGCACATAAGTACCTGTCTTATGAATTTTTATACTTTCACTAGTATATTTCATAACATTTTGTAAATTCGTACGTATTTCCATAATTTTTTGAAAATAATGCATACTTCAATAGTTTTACTTTTTTTCAATTATCTCAAAAACTATAAGACATAGAAAAAAGTAATTTATATCGTTTGATAAAAAATTTATTGAAGCAACTAACTACATCTAATTTTTTTTATTGGCATTTGTAATCACGAGAAACATAGTACTCAAAGTGATTTTTTAAAATTTTTTTTCGTAAATTTTGACTTTGAAGTCAGTTATTTCAAAAACTATAAATTGAAACCACTTCATTTAAAATTTATTATAAAGTGCAAGTTTCTGGCTTTCATAAAAAGTATAAATTGTATCTGTAAGTTTTCCCGTTGTTCTACAATATTTTTTTTTAGATTTTAAGTCAATTTTTATAAAATTGCCCCTAGCGCCTAAACGGGGGGAGATAGACCCCCCCCCCCCTCCCATAGTAAAAAATGCTTGTATTGAACCCCTCCACCAAAAACCGTTATTATTATTTGTCGCCAAAGTTATCGTACTCGTGCCAAAGCCGACCTTGTTGACATTGTTAAGTCCAAATTAACGAACCGGGCACATAACGTTATACTCAAGTATAATGATTACGATGCCTGGAAAGAGTTAAAAGAGGCTTTGATCAAAAACTTTAGGAAAACTAGGTCTGTGCAAGTGATACAGACAGAAATTTTCCAATTTAAGCAAGGCTTTAAGGAATCTGTTAGTACATACGCGGAAAGGGCTAACGCCCTTTTCGATGAACTAAATAACGCGAACGCTAGCACCGAAGACAACGCGGCAAACTTGGCTATTAGGAATTTAAATAGCAGAGCTATTCTAAATAGTTTTTGCTACGGTCTGATACCCCAGTTAAGAACTTTGGTGAAAAGAGCCAGGTGTAGTGATTTAGACGAAGCTTTAAATATTGCAATGGAAGAAGAAAAACTTCTTACCACTGCTAATGCTGAAAACAAATACTGTCATCACTGCCGAACGAAGACACACAATCCAACAAAGTGTCGTCTTCAGCCAAGAGATAATAACACTAACAGACTTTCAAACTTTAATAGGGGTCACAGACAATATTCAAATTCTAGCACATGGGTCAATAACGTACGAAATGCAACCGCATGTAGTTATTGTAAAAACCTGGGTCATACGATAGACCAGTGTAGGAAAAGACAATATAATAACAACAGACATGACAATGCACCACAAAATGGGGCAATACAAAATTCGGGAAACTACCAAAGACCTGGCCCGTCCAACACCCGGAGTCAGGTAAAGCACATGCATTAAGGTGTGAAGACGATAATAATTTACTAAATCTACAAATTCCACTGTCTCGAAACAAAGAAACTATTTCACTGAATCCACTGTATCAGAACAAAAAAGGTTCAAATGTAAGTTCAAACTCTCAAAACCCACTGTATCCACTGTATCGTAACAAAACCAGTTCAAATATAAATTCAAGCTCTCATAATCCACTGAATCCACTGTATCGTAACAAAACTAGTTCAAATATAAATTCAACTCCACTGAATCCGCTGAGTCAAATCAAAAATAATTCTCATACAAACACAACCAAGGAAAGCTCAACTCCAAAATCACATTCAAATTCAAATCCATTTAGAAACAAAGACGTCGAGTTGCCAAATTTTAATAAAAAGCGTGATAACGCATCTAGAAATCCCAAATATAAGAAAGGTTTCACTCATACAATCAACACAAATAGTTTACTAAATCAAAATCACCGACAAAATAGAAGCGACAGACAAATAAATAACTTACAAGACTTCCTAAACGGGCAGTTGAGCTCCGATATGAATAATTTTCAAAAAACACATTCTCAAAATCCTAAAAGTATACAATACCAAAATGAAAAACCAAAAAGCAATGCTCATATAGGCTGTTTAAGTAATGCTTCCAGTTTCAAGAGTGAAATCAAAATAATTTCTAAAGACACTATCACCAATCATAGCATTATGCTTCTAGATACAGGCGCAAGCCTGAGTTTAATTAAAATAAATAAATTAAAAGAAGACCTTTGGATCCATACAAATACTGTGACTGAGTTAAAAGGCATTGGTAGTACTCCAACGTCGACACTGGGTACGATTCTTTTAAATATTGAAATAACACCAGGCGTAGAAATCAAACACCTACTTCACGTAGTCCCTGCCAACTTCCCTATAACACAAGATGGAATTTTGGGTGAAGACCTATTCCGAAATTTTAATGCCATTCTAAATTACAAAGACAATACCCTCACATACCACTATAAAGATAAGAAATACACCACAGACTTTATAAATAAAAGAAAGCCTATAACAATACCTGCTAGATCCGAAAAAATTATTAAGTATGGACCCATTTACGAACCCTCAAATCAGATATATTTTTCTCAAGAGATCCTTCCTCAAGTTTATACTTCCTCAGCTTTGATTGAACCAACTAACGGTTACATATATATATCGGTATTAAACGCCAATGATAAAGATGTAGTCTTAGAAGATCTAAATTTAGAATTCGAAAATACCAACGACTACAACATTTACAACCTAAATTCATTTGACACTCAAAATGTTATCAACGACAGATTGAGTATAATTCAAAATCAACTCCAACTGGATCATCTTAATAGAGAAGAAAAGAAATCTATTGTAGATATTTGCCGAAATTACAACCACTTATTTTTCCTGGACGGTGATACTCTGTCGAGTACGTCCGGAATCACACATCAAATAAATACCTCCAGTCAACATTCGACCATATCGTTTAGCACAAATTCACACACAAGAAATAAAAAATCAAGTAGACAAAATGTTGCAAGACGAAATAATTAGGCCGAGTTCTAGTCCATGGAACGCACCTCTACTAGTTGTACCAAAGAAAGGAAAACAAAAATGGAGAGTAGTAGTTGATTACAGGAAACTCAACGAAGTGACTATCGCGGATGCGTATCCAATTCCAAATATCGAAGACATCCTTGGACAACTGGGCGATTCAAAATACTTTACAACACTCGATCTAGCGAGTGGGTTTCATCAAATCGAAGTAAAAAAGGAAGACAAGGAAAAGACAGCATTTAGTACACCTAACGGTCATTTTGAGTTCAACAGAATGCCATTTGGGCTACGCAATGCTCCTCCTACTTTCCAACGGTTGATGAATAAGGTACTCACAGGACTACAAGGTATTAAGTGTCTAGTATACCTAGATGATATAATGATATATGGAAAGGATCTAGATGATCACAACAAAAATTAATTGAAGTATTTCAAGCTTTAGATAAATACAACCTCAAAATACAGTTAGAAAAGTGTAAGTTTTTAGAAAAAGAAGTCATGTATTTAGGACACGTTATTTCAGAATCAGGAGTCAAACCTGACCCCGACAAAATATCGGCAATACAACATATAGAAATTCCAAAAAACCAAAAAGACATCAAATAATTTTTAGGCTTAGCAGGCTATTACAGAAAGTTCATTAAAAATTTTTCTAGAATAGCAAATCCACTCAACAAACTATTGCGCAAAGATGTACCTTTGAAATGGGACGCATTTTGCGATGAATCATTTAATCAGTTAAAATAAGCAATAATTGAACCCCCCATACTACAATATCCTAGCTTCGAAAAAACATTTTACATAACAACTGATGCCAGCAACGAGGCAATAGGTGCGGTAATGTCACAAAAAGATAATGATGAAAACGATTTACCTATAGCATTCGCAAGTAGAATACTAAATAAGTCAGCAAAAAACTATTCTACTATAGAAAAAGAAGCTCTAGCAGTTGTCTGGGCAGTAACCCACTTCCAACCATACGTGTACGGAAGACATTTTGAAATTATTACCGACCACAAACCACTTGTTTGGATGTTTAACCTTAAGGATCCTTCTTCAAGAATAATGCGCTGGCGTATTAAACTTGAAGAGTACGATTTCACGGTTTCACATAAAGCAGGTCACCTTAACACAAACGCATACGCTTTATCTCGTTTAAACATAGCCGAAATCAAAGTAATAACTCGTAGTCATAGCAAAGCCCCGCCTATTGAAGAACACAAAGAAAGCCAAAACATCATTGAAATTTCCGATCCAGAAAAAATTAAACAAATTATATACGAATTTCATGACACGTCTTTGGGTGGCCATCAAGGTATAAAACGAACTCTGAAGCGTATTCGAAAAACATACAATTGGAAAACCATGTATGTTGACATAAAGAAATACATCGAGTCATGTGAATTGTGTCAAAAGAATAAATTGTATTCACGTAACAAACTAGAATATAGTAGAACCACTCCCTATAACTGAAAGCGAGAACAAATATATACTTACTTTCCAGGATGATCTAACCAAATTCGTTCAAGCAGTAGCAATACCAAATCAAGAAGCCCAAACAGTAGCTGAAACATTAGTTTAGTTTAGTTTATTTTGCCAAAGTAAGACAACAATAATTATAAAAAACAAAGATTACATTACATAGAAAATAAAGAAAAATACATTTGTTGTACTACGTATTAAATAAAAACATTTTTTTTTTTCTTTAATAAATCGGATTTGCTATGTTATAGAGATTTGCTAAACAAAAGAAAGTCAAGAAGAGTCTTCAAACATCATTCTATTTAGGATTTTTTTCCGGAAGTTTTCTCTATTCATATTTACATTGAACAAGTCAAAATATTTATTAAATGTTTTTGAACATCTATTGAAACATTCATGAGAAGCATAATTAGTCCTTGAGTTGCTCTCCTCTAAAAATTTGGTATGTCTTAAAATACGAACGTTAGGATTTACAGATATTTTGGAACACAAAAATGATGAGTTAATATTTCTATTTAAAAGATATTAAGTAAAGAAAATTATTTGCCTACTTATGGTATCCCTCAAAAAATTCTCACTGACCAAGGCACTAATTTTACTAGTGAGTTATTCAAAAATATCTGTAAGATTTTAAAAATAGTAAAGATTCAAACAAGTCCGTACCACCCTCAGTCAAACGGTGCCCTCGAAAGGTCACATCGAACGTTAGGTGACTACCTAAGAAGTTATGCTAGCAAAGACCAGTCAAACTGGGACAACTACCTCTAGTATGCAATATTTTGCTATAACACGACTCCACATTCAAGTACTAATCACAGTCCATTTGAAGTCCTATTCGGATTTGAAGCGCCCATTCCCTCCATTTTGAACAGAAAGGTACAGCCAACATACAATTATGACGACTATGTCTCCGAAATGAAGTCAAAAATGCAAATCGGATATGAACTAATTCGTACCAACCAAATAAAAGCAAAGGAAAAATCTAAAACCTACTACGATCAAAATTCCAAACAAACAAGTTATAACGTCAGCGATAAGGTATTATAAGAAATCAAGAATCGATCGAACAAAAAACTAACCCCCATTTTTGAAGGACCATACGAAATAACTGAGATTTTATCTAAAGAAAACTCCAAAATAAAAATAGGCAGAAAAGAGAAGGTCGTACACAATAACCTAATAAAACACTTCAACCAAAGAAATTAGAATACACACCATCATGTATATACACACACATCAACCAAAACACTCATAACACAAAGTAGCTAAAAGAAAAACATTGTTGATGTTTTTTTTTCTCACTTCCAGTAAAGTCATTATCAACATATTCGCCATCTTCTTAAACCCATTCCCATTCTGTAAGGCAATAACAAAAGAAGTTTACCTCCAGGCATCAAATATCATTCAAAATAAAACTCCTATTTCCTACTTTTAACAAGATTCAACCATACTGGAAGACATAACAATCCCAACCAATTTATCCCAAATGTCCCCCATACCACTCATATTGTCTGAATTCATGTTGCACACCCGTACCTATATGCCGAAAGATCTCACTCGTTGCCTCGTACGCCTTTCGTTATTTAAGGGGGGAGGACTGTTGTGCCCCACACATAGTTACTCAACTTACACCAAAAACCCAATTCTTAGGAATTGCTCCGTCGCACAGACGAGCATTTTGCTTTCAAAACCGGACAAAAATATTTTGAGTAATTTTCAAATTGGAAATAAATGAAAATACATGGAAAAGCTTTTTAAAAGTATATTTTAGTAAAAATAAGTACATTTTTGAAAAAAAGTAATTTTATTCTTCTTTATCCATTAATGAATCGTCGTTATTTGGTTCGGGCTTGAAAAGGTCTATTGTTTCTTTTAAAAATGATGCTTTTTCGTCAATTTTTCTTGCTGGGCTTTCTTTAAAAACCATAAAAAGTGATTTTCGAGACATCTCCATGACATTAGATGTCAAACCTGCGACAAAATGAAAATTGTTTTCAAAATTGACCTATGTACTTTAAAGTCCTTTAATTCAAAGTCGTGGAAAGATGTGGAAAGTGTTTTTACTGTTATAGCAGGGTAATATGCTATAGAATACTATAAAAAAAAAATCTTCTCTCGATCTTGCTCGACACTATATCATAAACCCCTTTTTTGTCAAAGAAAAAGAAAAAGTTTAGATGATGGGCCTAAATGCTATAATTTTGTTAACAAGTCTTAATGTTTTGGTTTTTAAATTAAGTACAGACCTTGTTCCAAAAGATCCATAACTCAAACTTGTCACTTTAACTCCAAAAAACATATAACTCGTACCTAAAAGTTAACAAGAAATAGAGCGTATCGAGAATGTGGGTCTATGAAATAACTCCCACGAAATAAGTCCCACTTTTAAAAACGAAATAAGTCCCACCAAAAATTGCTATTTTGAAAGTGGGAGTTATTTCGTTTTTAAAAGTGGGACTTATTTCGTCAATTGGTGGGACTTATTTCGTTACGCGTTTTTATTTTAAGTGGGACTTATTTCGTTTTGAGTGGGAATAAATTCGTTTTGTAAAGTGGGAGTTATTTATTTTTTTCTAATGCAAAAAGTTATATATTGGACATTTCGTAAAAGGGACAACCATAATTGGTTGTGGGACTTAATTCATTTAAAAAATATATTATTCAAGGGGGAGTTATTTCATTTTGAGTGGGAGTTTACCATTTCAAGTAAATTTTTAAATCATTTCATTTTGGTGGGACTTATTTCGTTTTCAAAAGTGGGACTTATTTCGTGGGAGTTATTTCATTTTTTTAAGCTATTTTTGGTGGGACTTATTTCGTTTTTAAAAGTGGGACTTATTTCGTGGGAGTTATTTCATAGACCCCGAGAATGTAGGCGTGCGTTCTGAAAGATGTCTAGATTGCGACTACCTGAGGAGCCTTTCCTTTCCCTTTCCCGGATAGTACGTTAACTTAGGTACCAAATAACTATGGTCTTGGTGTCATTAGCTACATTTGGTTTTTTTACTTTTGTCCGATTTTGAAAGGAAAATGCTCGTCTGTGCGTCGCTTCTTTAACGTACGCCATAGTTTCGATTTCGATAAGTGTGTCATGCATTGGTTATGTCACAACAATAACAATGCATGTCAAGCGAACCGAAATACGTTATCAAAGAAAGCGACGAGGAACATACTGTGTAGTGTGTAGTGTCACATTGCAGACCAAGCAATTGTGAGAAATAGCACACACATATGGTTTGCATATGGTGGTTGCAGTTTGTGTGGCCCAGATTGCGTGGTTGACCTGGAACCAATAGTGACGATCATAGGTTATAAATACGGAGTGCGAAAGAATGAAAGACACTCTTATTCTAAACGTAAACAGAAAACGTTGTTTTGTTTTACTTGTGTTGTGCAAACTAACAGTCTCTTATACCACAGAAAGGCATCTATGCAACCAGCATCATCCCATTTACAAACAAGGAGCAGAAATCAGTGCATGCGAATTTGTTTATCTAAGTCAAGGATTGCAATCTCCGGACTGTCAACCTACCATAACCAGCAAGGGGCCTCACTGGATACAACTGTGCAATCCTAACGAATGGATTTACGTACTGAAGGAGCGGACGACCCTAAATATTGTGTGCAATGGAACAGTTACCCAAACAACAGTAAAAGGGACAGGGAAAATACGTATCGATCCGACCTGCGTAATAAAGACCAATCTTATTACCTTACGTGGTCATTCCATCTACCCATCATTTTCCAGAATTTCCGTTTCCCCTCACACCAATCTATCTAACACACTTGTTCCAGATCAACTTGACAGATTAACACATAATCCGCTTTCGGTCAAAAACCATCTACAAGAACTGAATACGCTAAAACAGCAACTTCAGAACCTCACGATGGCCTTGCCTTCTAACGATCTTTCAACAAATGATGTTCATCAATTTGCGGTGGGCTACTTGGGTTTACTATTTTCCATCATCATTGTGATTTCCCTGCTTCGAAGGTTATACACCAAAAGCTTCAAACCAAATACGAAACCAATCAAGACATCAGAGAACACTGGTACTGCAGATCCAGGAAACATCACCTTTGAGATACTGCCGTAATTTTGAAACACGTTTCAACGCGGGCAGAATGTTTACACTCTAGATACGCATAGAATTATATTTATATGACACATAATATTATATCAAGCAATCAACATAAAGCTGCACTATATGCCCATTTGACTTCAAAACATGAATCACAGCGAATACACTTTTATTGTTACGTATTCTGACACAGATATCATATTCATTTTATTCATTTTCATTGACACAGTTCGTATTCATTTATTGTTGGGTCAAATGGGCTAGTCAGCATTATGTTGTGAATTGTGATGCAATTAATTGTACAGCCCTTCTGGCACACTTTTAGTAATAGCTAAGTAAGCTTTATTTTTATATACATAAATAGAATTGTAAGAAATAAAGTAATACACATTCATTAAAGCCAAATCGAGTTGAGTGTTCTAATTGATAATTGAAGTTATAGCTTTCTCCCACCAGAGGCAAGAGGCATAACTTAATCAAAAACAAGAAAATCTACAAGGAAGTATTCAGGTGAATCGCTTGAACTACTTCCACATCGTCAGAGTGAAACACTTTGGTCGATATAGTAGATCTATTGAATATATACCATGGTGCATTTGCTATTCCACGAAGGACTTTGTTTTGAAACTTTTGGATGATTTCAGTATTTGTTTTCTTTGTACAGCCCCATAATTGGATTCCATAGGTTCAAACATGTCTAAGTACTTGTTTATAAAGCATTATTTTATTTTTGACAGATAATTCAGAATTTCTGCCGAGTAACCAGTACATTTTTCCTTATTTCAAGTTGAGCTCTTCCCTTTTCTTTTTCATTTGCTCTTTCCATTTTAGCTTTGCATCCAAATTCATCCCAAGGTATTTGGCCGTATTGGCGTAAGGTACAGCTTGATTGTTGATGAATATTTGTAAGTAGCTTAACTTTTTATTTGTAAAGTTTATATGTGCAGATTTAGCTTCATTGAGCTTGATACGCCATTTTTTGGTCCAATCACTAACGGTGTCGACGACATTTTGCAATTTCTCAGCAGCCTTGACGACGCACCTACTGGATGCCAAAATTGCAGTATCATCTGCAAAAGTAGCCATAATGGTGTTGTTATAGACTGGAATATCCCTTGTATTAAAGCCAAATCGAGTTGAGTGTTCTAATTGATAATTGAAGTTATAGCTTTCTCCCACCAGAGGCAAGAGGCATAACTTAATCAAAAACAAGAAAATCTACAAGGAAGTATTCAGGTGAATCGCTTGAACTACTTCCACATCGTCAGAGTGAAACACTTTGGTCGATATAGTAGATCTATTGAATATATACCATGGTGCATTTGCTATTCCACGAAGGACTTTGTTTTGAAACTTTTGGATGATTTCAGTATTTGTTTTCTCTGTACAGCCCCATAATTGGATTCCATAGGTTCAAACATGTCTAAGTACTTGTTTATAAAGCATTATTTTATTTTCGACAAATAATTCAGAATTTCTGCCGAGTAACCAGTACATTTTTCCTTATTTCAAGTTGAGCTCTTCCCTTTTCTTTTTCATTTGCTCTTTCCATTTTAGCTTTGCATCCAAATTCATCCCAAGGTATTTGGCCGTATTGGCGTAAGGTACAGCTTGATTGTTGATGAATATTTGTAAGTAGCTTAACTTTTTATTTGTAAAGTTTATATGTGCAGATTTAACTTCATTGAGCTTGATACGCCATTTTTTGGTCCAATCACTAACCGCGTCGACGGCATTTTGCAATTTCTCAGCAGCCTTGACGACGCACCTACTGGATGCCAAAATTGCAGTATCATCTGCAAAAGTAGCCATAATGGTGTTGTTATCCACTGGAATATCCCTTGTATTAAAGCCAAATCGAGTTGAGTGTTCTAATTGATAATTGAAGTTATAGCTTTCTCCCACCAGAGGCAAGAGGCATAACTTAATCAAAAACAAGAAAATCTACAAGGAAGTATTCAGGTGAATCGCTTGAACTACTTCCACATCGTCAGAGTGAAACACTTTGGTCGATATAGTAGATCTATTGAATATATACCATGGTGCATTTGCTATTCCACGAAGGACTTTGTTTTGAAACTTTTGGATGATTTCAGTATTTGTTTTCTTTGTACAGCCCCATAATTGGATTCCATAGGTTCAAACATGTCTAAGACTTGTTTATAAAGCATTATTTTATTTTCGACAGATAATTCAGAATTTCTGCCGAGTAACCAGTACATTTTTCCTCATTTCAAGTTGAGCTCTTCCCTTTTCTTTTTCATTTGCTCTTTCCATTTTAGCTTTGCATCCAAATTCATCCCAAGGTATTTGGCCGTATTGGCGTAAGGTACAGCTTGATTGTTGATGAATATTTGTAAGTAGCTTAACTTTTTATTTGTAAAGTTTATATGTGCAGATTTAGCTTCATTGAGCTTGATACGCCATTTTTTGGTCCAAAAACTAACGGTGTCGACGGCATTTTGCAATTTCTCAGCAGCCTTGACGACGCACCTACTGGATGCCAAAATTGCAGTATCATCTGCAAAAGTAGCCATAATGGTGTTGTTATCCACTGGAATATCCCTTGTATACAGGGTGTTCCGTACTTCGTGTAACATCCTTTGGGGTGTGATTCTTGGTCATATTCTAAGAAAAAAAATGTACGCCAGTAAAGCTCAATTCTCAACTTTGACATCACTTTTTGACAATTTAAGAAAAGGCTAACTTTGGTGTACCCTGACCTATGTTAAATTCAATATCTCTGTCAATACTAATGATAGAGACCTAATCATAGTTTTAATTTTTTGAAGAAATAACAGTCTTTAAGACTGTATTTAAGTTTAGCTTCCAAAGGTTAAGGGTTGCCAGATTTTCAATTTTAAGTGCTGTTCAAATTTTCTTCCCGAAACAAAGTTTTGACTTTGAGGTCATTTTTTTGCAGAAAATGCCTGATAAACATGGAGTTTCTTTATTTTTTACAGATGAACTAAACAATAATAAAAAAAAAAACTTATTTATAAGTGCACTCTAAAACCCACAGATTTTATGATATTTGAAAAAATACAAAATGGGTAAAATAAAAAAAAAAAAAAAAAAGATTGTTAAATTTGAGGTTTGTTTGAATAAATCAATAATATGGGCACTTTTAGTAGTTTTTTTTTATGTATTTTATACAAATACAGTTATAACAAGTGCTCAAAGTGCCCTATTTCGTTTTGAATGCATGCCAGAGCCCTTTTTTGAATTTCATTGTAGGTGTTTGCTCTCGATAACTCTTGTCTTACTTGTAGTCTTGTAATCTTTGAAACTGTATTTAAATTAGATTCCTATAGGCTAAGGGTTGCCAGATGTTCAGTAAGGATAAAGTTCCTGGTATATTCGTTGTGCTCTTCTTGAATTTCCATTGTAAAACTCATATAAGAAAAAAATTTCTGC
The DNA here is from genome assembly GCA_914767635.1 of Melanostoma mellinum. Taxonomy (NCBI): domain Eukaryota; kingdom Metazoa; phylum Arthropoda; class Insecta; order Diptera; family Syrphidae; genus Melanostoma; species Melanostoma mellinum. The sequence goes on from OU612059.1 coordinate 107,327,223, forward strand.
GTAGGCACTTTAAGCACTTGTTTTAATTGTATTTGTATTAAATACATAAAAAAACTACTAAAAGTGCCCATATTATTGTTTTATTCAAACAAACCTCAAATTTAAAATTTTTTTTTTTTTTTTTTTTTAATTTTACCCATTTTGTATTTTTTCAAATATCATAAAATCTGGGTTTTAGAGTGCACTTATTGATAAGTTTTTTTTTTTATTATTGCTTAGTTCATCTGTAAAAAATAAAGAAACTCCATGTTTATCAGGCATTTTCTGCAAAAAAATGACCTCAAAGTCAAAACTTTGTTTCGGGAAGAAAATTTGAACAGCACTTAAAATTGAAAATCTGGCAACCCTTACCCTTTGGAAGCTAAACTTAAATACAGTCTTAAAGGCTGTTGTTTTTTCAAAAAATTTAATTTATGATTAGGTCTCTATCATTAGTATTAAAAGAGATATCGAATTTAACATAGGTCATAGTACACCAAAGTTAGCCTTTTCTTAAATTGTCAAAAAGTGATGTCAAAGTTGAGAATTGAGCTTTACTGTCTTTCATTTTTTTTCTTAGAATATGACCAAGAATCACACCCCAAAGGATTTTACACGAAGTACGGAACACCCTGTATAGCAAATACAGGGTAGGTCCAAGGACGCTTCCTTGTGGAACACTGGCTTGTATTCTACTTAGCTTTTAATATTCTTGTTAATACCGTACTCTGAAGAGCCGATCTGAGATATAAGATTTTAGTATTTCGTTGTACTGCCTGGATTTTGCAGTTTGTACTCTAGCCCCTCATGCCATACCTTGTCGAATGCTTGAGCAACATCTAAAAATTTAGCCGAACATACTTGTTTTTCTTCTAATGCTTTTTCAACTGCATCCGTTATTCTATGAACTTGGTCTATCGTGAAATGTTTATTTCTAAATCCAAACTCATGATTTGGGATTAGATTTCTTCGTTTCGATTGATACCTTTAACTATGAAAAAGTAAACAAGGTCTGGTATTTTCCTAGAATCTGATGGCCAGTTTGTTGGTGATCTGAAAGAATAAAACCCGCAATTGTATTTGAGGCGTGCTTTGTAAAGCCTTCTGCCTTTTTTTGTTATAAGTCTGGATCCTCAATGGGTGCGCTTAGCGTTAAAGTCACCGCCAACAAGGAAGTTATGTCCTAGTAGATTTAGCAGTTCTGTATAATTATATTCAGTCGGGGAACGCCTTGGCGGGCAGTATATTGATGACAACTTGAAGTCTTTCTTTTTCATATCAATACTAATTATTGTCACTTGCATATTCTCCTTTTTAAACATAGCTTTTTCATGGTGTTTTAAGCTCTTTTTTATCAGGATTGCCGGTCCTCCTCTAGCCTTATCAGCTGGATGAGGAGCGTGGTAGCAAATATAGTTTGATATCAAATCATCAAGAACTAGTCCACTTGAGAAATGAGTTTCGGACACCAGATAAATATCTATGTGTTCGATGTCTAAGAAGATTTTTATTTCTGTGTCAGACGCTCTTGGATTTATTGTTGAGATGGTACATTCAGAGTGATATTTTTCTTTCTTTGCTCCTAGTTCCTGAAAAGATAACTCAGGTGACACAGCTCGTGGATCAATTGATCCAATGCTCGTCGTTAGTTGGTTATCCAGCGGGCACCACTTGGAGGTGACGATGCGATTTTGCTCCGCCTAAACATTGAAAACATTGTTGAAATTCAAATTTCTCTGCAACCATCATCTTCCCAAGCATTATCCTCACAAGCATCAACTTCCCAAGCATCAACTTCCCAAGCATCAATTTCCCAATCATCAACATCACAAGCATCACAATCTTCAGTGTCACAAAATGAAGAGTCGGGGTACACAAAAAGATGGAAAATTGGTTCAACATTTCACTTCTGAATCACATCAGGCGGCTTTACTTGATTATTTTAATTTTGTTAATGGAAGATCTAACGTCAACGTTTTGCTGGACAGAGCTGAAAGACAACAAAGCATTCAAAAAGAACAAGAAAATGCGTACCATTTAAAAATGCTGCAAATTTTAGTCGATGTTGCGAAAACTTTGCGAAGGCAGGGATTACCTTTTCGTGGTCATAAGGAGTCCGATGAGGACGATGGAAATTTTTGACAAATCACTTTACTGATTTCACGACATTGCCCATTAACGAAAAAATGGTTGGACGGGTCTTCAATAAGGCCGCGAGGTGCGACGTATCTTAGTCCGACTACCCAAAATGAATTTAATGACCTCTTGGGTACTAAAACTCAAAAAATCATCGTGAATGAGATCAATAAAGCAGGTATTTTTTCTGTAATGTTTGACACAACCCCTGACTCATCGCATCAAGATTGTCTTGCTGTCAACATTCGATACTTAATCCAAACGGAAGAGAAACCAGTTCCTATTGAACGTCTTTTGGAAATGTATGTCGTTTTAACAAAGAAGACTGGAGAAGAGTTGGCCCAAAAAATCATATCTACACTTCAATCAATAATATGATGAATAGATATTGTATTCCAATCCTATGACTTTGCCAAAAATATGTCCGGGAAGTATAATAGTACCCAGAGAAAATTGTCAGAAAAATGTGGTAAGGAAATCCCTTACATTCCATGTCAAGCGCATCGTATAAATTTTCGTTGAAACCGCATGCAACTCAAGCGTGTTGATCAAAGAGTTTCTTAAAACTTTGGAAGCATTGTTTGTTTTTTTCTATGGTAGTACAAAACATTTTCAATGTATGCAAGAAAAATTCAAAAACATTGAAAACTCCTTTCAATTGAAAAATTTGTCAAAAACTCGATGGACTGCTAGAGCTGAAACAGTTAAGGCTGTGTGGATATGGATATCTTTTGAAGGTATTGTTAATGCTTTAGAAGGAATAAAAAGCGATGCCAGTTCTTTTGATAACAATAGTCGTACCTCTGCTTCTGGACTTTTGAAAAAAATCTTAGATTTTGATTTTATTATTTCGTTATATTTTTGCAAAAATGTCATGTTTAAAGTTAAAAGTTTGACCGAAAGTCTAGAGGCGGAAGAGTTAAACGTTTTTGACGCTTCATTGCTGATTAAAATCACATTAGAGTTATTTCAAGAAATGAACGATGACGACATTCAATTAAATGCTTTAATAAAAAGTTCTTCTTTATTTGCTGAAAAACTTAAGATAAGTCCCGAAAACGATTTTTTGAAACATCATAGAACTCGTCGGTTACCAAAAAGAACTGATGAAAATCCTGAAACTGCTATTGTATTTGATCTAGAAACATTTTATAGAAAAGAGTTCAAAATGGTTGTTCATAAATGAACATAAAAGATAGTCTGGTGTGCAGCTGTGTGTTATCTTAAATAAATAAATATACAGTCCACTTAAGAAAGGGAAGATTATTTTCCCACACACAACACACAGCTGAACACAAAAAGGGTCAGGTCATAAAGATATTGTTATCTTTTGCTTTGTAGAATAAGTTGTAAAAATGTATAAATAGAATAGGTTTTTAAGAAAATAAAATCAGTACCTTACAACTACTCATCGTGTGCGTTTTTATTCGTACATTTGGTCCATCGAGCCATAGATATTGAGCTCAGCCAATAAAATAAAATTAAATATAAGTTTTCCCCCACAAGTGGTAAGAGACTTAAAATTTAAAAAAGTGTAATCAGAACTATATACTGGTTAGCGTTAACGTGGCTATACAACGTTTAAAAAAAAAAAAAAATAATAAAGTGTAATCAGAACTTATACTGGTTAGCGTAACGTGGCTATACAACGTCAAGAAAAAATAGAAAGTGCAAATAACAAGTTGTGAGTCGAGGCACAGCTAAGTCAACGTGGCGACTAAACCAAAAACACCTCCAACGAACACCTTGAAGTAAATAAAATTAAGTTTAGAAACTCATAAGCGAGATGGAAATAAATATTAATAAATTCAAAACATCAGTAAAACATTTATTGAGTCTTATGAAAAACGAAGACACAACAATAAAGGATCTTTTGAGGTTACTAAAGCCAACTGCTCTCGATGTTGTAAACGAAGACACAATATTGAAGGATTTTTTGAGGTTACCAGATCCAACTGCTCGCGATGTTGTAAAAGTTCTAAACTATTTGGGATCCAAACTGTTGAACCCGGAATATACTAAGAATATTGGAGTAGCATTCCAAGACTACCTTTTACTTATTTTGATGTCAAACACTAACAACGCAGAAGACGATGATGACAAAAGCTTTGACCAGTATCAAAAGAAATGCGTCGCTCTATCCGAGCTTATGGAGCTTTCACCAAACATTCAACGATATGCCACAAAGTATTTTTTGAATAAACCTGCACCTTTTACTAGTCCAAATGATGATATTACGATAAAAAAGAAAGCCAAAGTTTCACGAGTCTCTGCGGTTTCAGATTATAAGATCGTAAAATGCTGCTACCAATTGCTTTCATGTTATCCTGTATTTTTCAAGGATCTTTGGAACTGGTCACCATTTGTTACTCAATTTCTTAACCAAGGTTGTCCTGCCCAAAACTTCTTCTACAATAGTGCCGTAGACATTATCACACTCACACCGCATCAATTGAAGGAATTAAGAGATGAAGAGACAATTGTATTGTTTCCCAAAGAGAAACACCCCATTCCTAGTCTGTTGAAAATTGAAGAGAGCAAACTAGATTCAGTAATTTATTTGCCCTTTACCAGTGAAATAGTGACCAATGTCGAGGGTGTGTTTCTTCCTATGTTCAATAATGAAAACAAAGTGTTCTACGATGAAACTGATGGTCACTACGACTCCAATGTGAAAGTGGACTCCACAAAAGTCAATTTAAGGAGCATAGCATTGGGGGTTTCTTCAGGTAAAGAAGTTTGTTTGTCTGAACCAGTTGGTTGTGGTAAAACTGCCCGAGCCAGAAGGACAGGAAGAGTTTGTCCGGAACAGCTTGAAATTGATGATTTAACAAACAAAAAAGAAAGCAAACGATCAAAGTCGAAAGCAAATAAAGAGAATACGGAAAAAGACCAACGCAATGGAAATAAGAGGAGAAGTGAAGTTGGAAATGAAGAAAATGCGGAACTCAAAAAAGTTATCAAAAACAATACGAGTGTTGCACCAATTCCGGCAAATGAAAAGGTAACCTGGCATTTTTCGCCCCCGGCAGGACCACAATTTGGTGGAATATGGGAAGCAGGTGTAAAAGCTATGAAGTACCACCTAAAAGGAAAAGTTGAAGATGACGACGACAATGAAGAACCTTTTGAAGAGGAGGATGACGATGGAACTGTTGAATCTCTTGAATCAGTGGTAGTCGATAATGATGCTGAGGAGCTGTTGATTCTCCAAGAAAAAGCACGACAGCAACAAGCAAGTCCAAGGCAAGAAGAACCCAAAGAAGAAGAGTCGCCATCGTATACATCGTCACAAATAGAACCACGAGGTGGTGATCCACAGTCAGTGGATGACGATGAATTTGAAGAGGAACTCAAAAGAGCAAACGAAGAAATGCTCCGAGAGAATCTTAACTCAACACTAACCTCGTTTGAATCATTATCCCGAAAATTCCCAGATAAACCTCAACCATTCCTTGGAAAAACCAAAATTCTCGACAAGTTATCAGAGATTAATCGCACCATTGGAAATGATGTCTTTAATGATAAAGAATTCACTGAGGTTGCCGAAAGATGCTTGGATCATATGCGGTTTATGGGACTTTATGTACAAGCTGTGCCTATCCATGAGATGCTAGTTCCGAAAAATGTAACTCATCGGAACCAACTGGCGGTCACATATCTGATGGTAATTGGTCTTTTAGATGCCAAGTATGTCTTGGAAGGAATTTTAGCTCATTGCCCAAGTGATGGATTTGCCATGGTTCATTATGGATTTGTACTTAGAAATCTCAACCAAAATCTTACCCTTGCTGTGCAGTACTTGCGACATGGAATCGATTCTGGACAAAAAGATACCAAGGACGGAATATTTAAGGATGAAGCCGAGAACCCTCGTGATTCGGGAGATTGGAAACAACTTGAGCTGTTTGCCCGAGGTCGGAGACGGCGGCAGAATCGCTTAAAAACGCCAATCCCATAGCAGTCATCTTTCGCTGATATTAGTCATAAGTGTAATTTTGTTCTTAGGCATAATTTATATTCGAAACAAATGTAAGTCAAAAAATGTTATAACAATAGATCTTTTTGGCCGCCCGCAGAATGTTCATAAATGAACATAAAAGATAGTCTGGTGTGCAGCTGTGTGTTATCTTAAATAAATAAATATACAGTCCACTTAAGAAAGGGAAGATTATTTTCCCACACACAACACACAGCTGAACACAAAAAGGGTCAGGTCATAAAGATATTGTTATCTTTTGCTTTGTAGAATAAGTTGTAAAAATGTATAAATAGAATAGGTTTTTAAGAAAATAAAATCAGTACCTTACAACTACTCATCGTGTGCGTTTTTATTCGTACAATGGTTCTTCAAACTTTTATTTCGCAAGTTAAACATAATTTAACAGATAACTTTACCATTTTTGCCTTTCTCAAACATTTTTAAAATACCCGCTTCCAGAGCAAATGCCAACAAAGAACTAGTCAAATCTATCATAGAATTAGATCCATTTTTTTAAAGAAGATGTGGACTGCACCTTATCGGAACTGCAAATTCTTCTTTTTACTTGTGAGAAATGCTCAAATTTCGACGATATTGTCAAAGAGGTATTCAAATTAAGAGATGTGATTCCGTTAGCCTTCAAACAAGTTTGCTACATGTTAAGTGCTCCTGTGACTTCGGCTTCTTGTGAGCGGTCATTTAGTAAACTTAGAATAGTTCTTAATTATTTGCGTACGACGATGGGTACGGGTAGTGATAGGCTAAATTCATTAATGCTTCTTTATTCCTCAAAGGATGTTGTTGATAGTATTCAACCTAGTGAGGTCGTCAACAAATGGGCATTATTAAAACACCGGAGAGTTGGAGTTTAAATTCCAATTGATGAACTTTTTTTTTGATTAATGATAAAATTTTTAAAGACTAAAACCAAAGAATGTGTACCCTTTCTCATACCGAATACGATATTATAATATTAATTCTTATAAATACTTTTAATTTTGTTGTTGTTATAGCATTATGTATATTGCAATTATAAATTGATTTTTTGTTAATAAATGAATTTCTGTGTTTATTTACTAGCTGAGCCCCCAATTTGCTCAAGTCTGTAGTTGTTCTTCCGCTTCCATGGGAATTTTGGGATAAAACATAAGTTTTTTACTGTGGATTTATGTGACATCCCAATAGCGAAAGAGTTTTTGAAATCTGTCCAGTAGTTTCTAGGTTTTTGTTCTCAACCCCGTTCCCCTGAGAGTATGGAGATAAAACCTTGACAGGAACCTTCTCTGGTTTGAAGTATGTCTACCCTGAAAATCACATAAGAAAGAAACCAGTCTATAACGGACATAAATACAAACATACATACATCCTTTTTTATATATGTAGGTATAGGTATATAGATTTATTTTTTGATGCAGTCGGCAAATTCTTAAGACTACTCGGTATTTCATTAAAATTCACCCCCCCATGGCTTGGAGCCTCGCTACGCCCCTGCAATTTTGTATGATTCCTTTCGTATTACTCAATCAGAAATTCAATTCGTTCAACAACATCTTATATGGCAGTGTCAGCAATCCTTTTTCTTCGAAGAATTCAAAGCTCTATCTACAAACCGCAGTATCAGTACAAAAAGCCCGATTTTATCTTTGATTTTAACCTACTTTGGATTCCAACCAAATTTGTTGCACTTTTTCCTTCGCCACACACTCTTCGAAAACGATCGGATGTAGGGATTTAATATTCCTTATTTGACTATTAGTATCTTTGTTTAATGAATTAATTTTAGGATGAGAGCGAAAACTTAAATACCGCGGACAAACAAATAAAATAAAAGGGGTAATTAATGGCACAGCCAGCCGGCGTGCGAAAAGAGTGTCAAATGTCAGATGGTTTTTCTTTGGTAGGAAGTGTTGGCAAGAAAAACGAAAGTGCATCCAGCAATGAAGATATGCTGTCACCGCGGCTAGCTCAGCTTGGTGTGTTCGATAGGTTAATTAAATTAATCGAAAGTGAATTAAGGGGATGCTAATAAAATTTGTAAAAGTAATCAATTTATAGGACAGGGTGTCCTAAAAAAAACTGTGGGCGCCAGAAAATTTTTGAAGGATTAAATTTTCAAACCTTGAGGTAAAGAAAAAAAAAGAAGATGTGTTGGAATTCCCAAAGGGAAGTTTAATTAATTTTATTGGAATAATAGAGTGTCTGGATAAAACCGTGGTCGAAGCCTGGACTAAAACCAGAATCTTTTCAAGATAAAAAAAAAGAAATACAGAATTTCTTCCGAGGTTGGCAGGAGGCCAATTCTCGAAATAAAGAAAAGTTTTAGAAAGTGGAAAGTTAAAAAAAAAAAAAAACAAACATATTAGTGTGTCGTTTGAACACAAAGAAGAACTTATGGAAAGTTTCCGAAAGTAAAAAAAAAAAAAAAAAAAAGTAGAAATAGAGGAAAACGGTCGCGAGTCCCGCAATATCGGGAAAGAAAACAAACGGTAGGACAACGAAGGCCTAGCGGATCTACGTTTTTGCCCAAATAAGGCGAATGTTCGAAAAATCCTTGAAAAGTTAGGATTTTTCGAAGTGTAAAGGATAAGAAATAAAACAAAATACTTACCTTCTCTCCATCACTCTCCTGTAGCTCCTCAAGAAAATATCGTCTCCGCTCTAATCTCAATTATTCCCTTACTAGGAATTCCCAACTGGAATTTTTCCGCAAAAATCGGCTTAGTAGGGTATCTCCCACTCCAAATCAAATCAAAAATCTCGATTTTCAAAAAATAATCGTAATAATTCCTCAGAGGCTTTCTCCTAGATCTTTCTTCTTTTGCTGCCAAGAATCAAGCATTCCGCCATTAGGCTAGAATGTGCGAGTGAGATGTCACGAATCAACTACCCGCGGTCCTTTGCGTTCAGGTGATGTGATCACCAGTAGCCTAGTGGACGAGTTCAACCCCTAAAGAAAGACTTACTCCGAAAAATTATTGCATTCGCGCAAAGTCCCCAGTCCAAACCGGCCCAAACTAAAACACGAAGAAGATATTTTCTCGGAGAACAAAGAACAGGAAGAAGCTAAGTTTGAAAGTTCGAAGTACTGTCCGTAGACCTTCGTCCAGATCGTTAAAAAAGAGGAATGAGAATAAAATCGGAAACACGTCTCTAAGTGATTCTTCTTTTATGTCAATATCATTTAAATTTTAGTTAAAAGTTGATAGTAGGTTTAGGTTGGGCAGAAGGCCATACTAATTTTGTCAAAGTGACGTAAAACGTTGGGTAGGAATTGATCATCTACCATGGATGTTTGTATTGAGTGTTGTTGTGTTGCCTTGTGTGTTTTGCCAGGTTCCATTAGGCAGTTTTTGTGTTTTTCGTGAGACCGCCCGTCTGCACGTTCAACAATGTTCGTTGGGGACCGCCTTTTCTGGTCTAGCTTTGACCGATTTTGCCAAAGCAACCTACTTTGGATGTTTGTGCAGAATGCTGAGTGAGTAAACCATAGGCTGATGGAACCTTGGTTGCCCCTAACTCTCTCAGAATTATGCAGCCACACCCAAAAACAAAAAAGAGGTAGGGATACGAGAAAGGATCCGAAGGATACTTTTTGTAGCGGTAAATTTTACCGCGACAAATCCTACGAGTTCACGGACGATTATCAAATGCAAATCTGTCTTACAGTAAACGCCATCTTATCATCTTGCCTTACGGAGCAAAGTTTACCTAACTCTTAGTTGATTTCATTCCTGAACTTACACTTCATGGTGGAAACGCTTTAATGATGATTGGACAAACTTATTGGGTACCGAAAGTAACAATTCTTGTAAAATCTCATATTTATAAGTTTAAAACTCGTGCGATCCATAGAAAACAGTAAGGTCAAAAAAAGATGGCAGCTCTTCCTGATGAACGTTGTTATTACTCTCCTACCCTTACTCATACCGGAATAGATTTCGCGGGACCTTTCACAATCAAAAGCTTCAGTGGTAGAAATTGTAGTTTGACAAAGGGCTATTCATGCCTCTTCGTATGCTTTTCAACGAAAGCAATTCATCTGGAAGCCGCCAGCGATTTGTCATCGGCCGGGTGCCGACACAACATAAAAAAATGAGTTTAAGAAGCTCCATTCATCATTTCCAGAACTAACTTTAGCTAAATATGGGATTCAAGGCTTGAACTGGAATTTTATACCCCCAGGTGCTTTCCATATGGGTGGGCTCTGGGAAGCCGGGGTAAGGAGTTTCAAAACTCACTTTCGTAAAATCGGACTTCATACTCATTTTCTTTCGAAGAATTCGCTACTCGCATAGAGGCGTGCTTAAAATCGCGACCTTTATGTGCTATGTCAAATGCACCTACCGACCTATTAACGTTGATCCCAGGTCATTTCCTGACCAGAAATCCACTTTTAGCTTTTCCTGAACTGTTGCCAGAAGTAAAATCTTTTTCACTTTCATAGCTTCATAAACGAGCAAAATGGCGTTACTCTACTGAAGATTTTAAAATCAGTGATTTTGTCTTAATTAAAAAGGAAAATCAACTGATTGGTGTATGGGTGGTATCATTAAAGTATTCCCTGGCACAGATGGTAGACTGCGGGTGGCAACAACAAAAACGCGATTTGGTGAATTTACTCGCCCAATAGTCATACTTTATCGTTTGCCTGTAAATGATTGAACCAAAGAACAAATGAATTATCGTAATTCAATACATACATATTTTAGATGAAGTATCTATAAACTTATAAATATACATATTTTTTTTTTTTTTTATGAAGTATCTAATAGCTTAATATTAACTTTGTTTTTTGACGTCTAAGACAGCACACATAACTGAAAACAATATTAGAAATCAAATAAAATCAGATCATTGTTCTACAACCATTTTGTATTTTATAACCCTTGAATTGATTAATATATAATTGTATCTTAAAATTGTATGACTATAAGAAGTATGTTCAAATGTACATATAAATTTGTTTTGGCACTATATGCCAAGGGGGCCAGTAATGTTCACGCCATCAACGGCTAAGTAGTATGTATCACTCCTCCTTGCACATCTCGGTGCTGGAGTGAGTGATACATATTCAACGGCCGGCGTCCAATTTCGCGATGGTGTGAACACTGCCAACCTCCCCGGAAATGTCATCCATGACATGCTTTTTCTGTTCGCTTCTTGCTGTGACGATCAACCTAGAAAGATGTGTTTTTCATATTGACGAGAAAAAGTATTAAGATTGGATACAGTTCCTACAAATTTGTTCAATTGAATTTTAAGAAATAAAAAGAAAAGAAAATAAACAAAAAAAATCTCGTCAGTCAATAAAAAATGATAGTGGAATTCTCTTTGATGACATGGGCTGTTTGTGTTAGTTTACATCCAACTCAGCAGCTAGGTGTGAAGTCGGAGGAGAGCGAAGAGAATTTCGCCTATGTTGAAGAGCACAAGAGCGGTTATTATTTATTTTTTTCCATAAATGAAACAACACTTTGTTTAAGTTCTTCACATTTTAAATGAAAAAAATCATTGCAAGAAGTGCAGTTAATTTTAGGTTGATTGCGATAAATTCTTTTGTTACACTGACACGGCATTTTTAATATTCAAATCGTTTATAGTGACAGCGAAAAGACTTATTTCAGATTAATTGGTAAATAATATGAGCAAACCAAAACTGTGAAAAGACGTGACTGTGACTAGACTCTCTTTGAAAACAACAAACAATAAACAACAAACAATTAACACGAACAACAAATAACAAACAACAAACAACAAACAACAAAAAACAAACAACAAACAACAAACAACACACAACAAACAACAAACAACAAACAACAAACAACAAACAACAAACAACAAACAACAAACAACAAACAACAAACAACAAACAACAAACAACAAACAACAAACAACAAACAACAAACAACAAACAACAAACAACAAACAACAAACAACAAACAACAAACAACAAACAACAAACAACAAACAACAAACAACAAACAACAAACAACAAACAACAAACAACAAACAACAAACAACAAACAACAAACAACAAACAACAAACAACAAACAACAAACAGCAAACAACAAACAACAAACAACAAACAACAAACAACAAACAACAAACAACAAACAACAAACAACAAACAACAAACAACAAACAACAAACAACAAACAACAAACAACAAACAACAAACAACAAACACCAAAAAAAAAAACAAACAACAAACAACAAACAACAAGCAACAAGCAACAAACAACAAACAACAAACAACAAAAAACAAACAACAAACAACAAACAACAAACAACAAACAACAAACAATAAACAACAAACAATAAACAATAAACAACAAACAATAAACAAAAACAAACAAAAAACAACAAACAAAAAACAACAAACAACAAACAACAAACAACAAACAACAAACAACAAACAACAAACAACAAACAACAAACAACAAACAACAAACAACAAACAACAAACAACAAACAACAAACAACAAACAACAAACAACAAACAACAAACAACAAACAACAAACAACAAACAACAAACAACAAACAACAAACAACAAACAACAAACAACAAACAACAAACAACAAACAACAAACAACAAACAACAAACAACAAACAACAAACAACAAACAACAAACAACAACAAACAACAAACAATAAACAACAAACAACAAACAACAAACAACAAACAGCAAACAACAAACAACAAACAACAAACAACAAACCACAAACAGCAAACAACAAACAATAAACAACAATGTATAAGGATAGTGCCTTTTAGCCAATCCTTATACTTTAAACGAAATCTATCATTTCTCAAACCATTTGGTTTTCGTCTTTTATCAAAGCTCGCTAACAAAAAAAATTTTATTTATTTTCTTGGGAAGCTTAGTATTCTCTGGGGAAGTGTTAAATTCAGCCGAAATGTTTTCAAAAATGGTTTTGTTACCGTTCTTCTTTGTACAGGAGGTTCGATTTAAAGTAAAAAAACATGCCTTGCAAATTGTTGCAAAATGAAAACGTCACATATTCTTTTACTAGAAATGACACACTTTACAAGCCCTATATGATCATATTAAGATTGTTCAAAAAAAAAAAAAAAAACATTATCTTAAAGCACAAAAATTTAACGGCTTCACTATGAGCTTATTTACCAGACAATAAAAAGAGACACAAGATATCAAACATGAAAAAATATTAAAGAACATGTCGACTAATACATCTGCCTGTTTCTTCAAACTTAATTCTTTTTCAATTTAAAAATACATATATTCAAAATGGTGTTAGAGCTAAGTTTTAGACATTTTCTTCCAAAGAAAGTGAAAAAAATTAAAACTTGACTTTTCTTTTTTAATTGCATTATTTTGAACTTTAAGAAATACATAATTATATTTAGTCTGATCTGCGCTCATTTAGCTCTGCCAAACGACTTTTTCTTGTCCTGCTAAAATGAATATTATCTGTGTAAGTATATGGAGAAACGAGTGTGGCTTAGCTAATTTATCTTATGTGAAGACTCACCCAACTGTTTAGTAGAGGCTATGAACTTCATAACGCATTAATCTAGAACAGCATATAGAAAAACAAAATTAATTCTTTCATTTTTTTGATTGTTGACTTGAAAAAACTATTTTTAATTCATTTATAGGATTAAAATTTTTAAACCATGGATGAACGGAACTTGTATTACGTGCCCGAGACTAGAAATTAAAGATTCCAAATATACTTTCACTTTGTACGAAAACATTATAAAGGTGAGCAGAAATGAGAATATTTCGAAATAACAAACTATGGTTGAATCCTTTCTAGAAAAAAGAAGTAATTGGTTTGCTGAAAAGAATCCAGTGCTTGGCGAACGGAGTGGTAAATGAAGCAAAATTTTACGTACGAAGGTAGGCAGGAAAATTCATTAAAATGACATCAACATAAAAACCAATGCGTATCTATTGTCCTTTATGATATAGATTCAAAAAGTTCTTCGAACTATGGGCATATGACAAAGCTTCTGTGTGTGAAGTATTTGTTTATTCAGATATATCCCTTGAGCAATTTGAAGAAAAGCTTACGTTTTATGCAAATGTTATAAATAAACTTCACCAGATACAATCATACTGTGATATAAGATGCGTTCGCATTAATATTGTGGCATTATTAAGTAGTCTCTGTGGACATGCGTTTGGGTGGATATCTACGTTGGGTAAAATCATGGCTAACAAAACAAGACGAAAGTTAGCTTTACTCAGAGATGAAATCAAAGTAAGTTATTGTGTTTGTTTACGGTGAAGAAGTTTAGTTTTGAGATAGTTTTATAAATATGAGCCCAAAATGAAAAAAAACTGGTTATAGACTTGCATTTATCAATACAGTTTCATACATTGTGAGCCTAAAATGATAATAATAATTAGCTAACTTAGCTTTAATGAACGAAGCAAAACTTTTCAACGCTGAAGCTTAAAACAAAGTCAAATCATAAGAATATTTACCTGCCCTAAAAATGTAAGACCTTGTTTCTAAAGCATGTATAGTGGAGGACCGTAAGCTTTTTACCACAATGAAGTACAAAAACGGGCTCTGGCATGCATTCAAAACGAAGGGGGGCACTTCGAGCACTTGTTACAATTGTATTTGTATAAAATACATAAGAAACTACTAAAAGTTCCTATGTTATTGTTTTATTCAAACACACCTCAAAGCTAAAATTTTAATTTTTTTTTATTTTACCCATTTTGTATTTTTTCAAGTATCATATGTGTAAAAAATAAAGAAACTCTCAGTCGTATTTATAAAATTTGCTTAGAACATCCTTAGACAACTGTCCAGCTAGACGGTGTCTAAAGAGTTGGACAAGCCTTAGAATTTTTCGTATTTATAAATACATTCCAACAGTTGTCTAAGTAACCCCTCAAACTGTCCACTTTGAACGCAAAGCTAAATGGTGGCGATCATGATGTATCCGTGTAGTACCATTGTTTGTGTTTTGATATACGAGTACAACAACAAAAAGGCTCTGAAAGAGTGTGGCGTAGGACTTGAACTACACCAAAAAAACAGCTGATTTAACTTTGTGTTACAGCTTTTCCAAGTCTCAAAAAATTATGAAATTTGTGCAATTTATAAATGAAATAGTTGAAACTCGTATTTTTGAACCTCAAACTGCTTAATTTTTCGTGAGTATGTGTGTTTTATAACATGTTCAACAAAAATGTTTTTGTTGTATTAAATACCACTTTAGCCACAGTTTTTCGGTGTCTAACGTAAGACATTCCTTAGACAGCGTTGAAAGTGTTTATAAATACGATTTGGAGTTGGACACTATTCTAAGAGCTGTCCAAAGTAAGATATACTTGGAATGGGATTATAAATACGACCATCTATGTTTATCAAGCATTTTCTGAAAAAAATGACCTCAAAGGCAAAACTTTGCTTGGGGAAGAAAATTTGAACACCATTTAAAATTTATAATATGGCAACCTTAAACCTAGAGAAGTCCAATTTAAATACAGTGTTAAGGATTATCATTTCTCCAAAAAAATGAAGTTTATAGTTAGGTCTCTACCATCAGTATTGACAGAGAAATCGAATTTAACATATGTCAGGGTACACCAAAGTTAGCCTTTTCTTAAATTGTCAAAAAGCGATGTCAAAGTTTAGAAACGGACTTTAGAGTAAAACAACTTTTTTGTTAGAATATGACCAAGAATCACATCCCAAAGCATGTTACACGAATTACGGAACAGACTGTATATTCGGCTGTATTTTTGCCGACACGAGACTTCACATTAAATTAAAAATCACTTAGTTCAGCAAAATCATTGTTAATTTTGTCTTTAAAACTTCGAGGACGACGTATTTCACGAAATTGCATCTCAGATTCATCACATTCACTTGAAATATGACATTTGACGAAGGTTTCACCTTCCGCTATATGCCTGTATTGTCCTTTCGAAAACTTGTCTAGCCAAAGCGATGGAGTCCATCCGCTCTACATGTCACAGCCGAGACCTAACTTATTAAGTTGAAGATTAAGACACAGTTTGAGAGAGATCACCATAGGGTGAAAAAACCATTCAAATCATCCCTCATCAAAACAATTACAAAAATTTTAAACTTGAGTTGTCAAACGTTAAAAACAGAATAAAGAAGATTTTAAGACTTTTTTATATAAATTGCAAATTTTGATGAAGAAATCACTTCCTGAGAGGTTTGTTTTGTCATTCAAAAGTTTAGTGTCAACTGTTCCTCTGGGTTTTGTTGTTGGAAACCAATGAGCAATACACTGCTGAAATGTTCTGTGTGTCCTGTTTTCGGTTCATGTTGTTTTTGTTGTTGATAATATGCAGCGTCTCGAGAATGAAACGTTAAGATGCATGTCTCTCCGTTTCAAGAATTAAAATTTTTTAAAAATCTGGAATATGCCTTGTTTCTACAGCATGAAGAGCCAGTGCTGTCGTCCTCGAATTTTTTGATTTAATATCACATCTATGGTTGGAAATGCGTTGTCGAAGAAATTGTTTTGTTCTTCCAACATAGCAAAGATCGCAACTTTCATTATTATAATGCTGGCCAGCACTGCAGCATTACAGAGGCGGTATTTGAGTTCCTGAAAAGATTTCTCACATTCAGCTGACAGCAAAGTTCTAACGTCGGTAGTATGTGGCAAGACCAAGAAAGCTTCGGAGTTGATGTTTGTCCTGTGGTGTTGGCCAATTTTTGACGGAGTCAACATTTTCAAGATTAGTCTTCCCCACTTGGGAAGAGATAATGTGTCCCAAATTCTTAACTTCGGTTTTGAAAAGTGCATATTTTTCCGAATTCAGTTTAAGGTTAGCCTCTGGAAGTCTCTGAAACATGGCTTTTTATGTTGGTCAAATGTTTTCCCGTAATCAATGACATCGTCCAAGTAGACTAGGTAAGCTTTCCACGTCAGTCCTTGAAAAACGCACTCTATCTATCGCTCGATTGTTGTCGGGGCGTTGTATAGCCCAAATGGCATAACTTTGAACTGCCAGAGCCCATTACCTGTAGATAACGCTGTCTTTTCCCGATCATCAGGATGGATGTCAACTTACCAATATCCACTTGTTTTGTCGCCAGGACAATTAGCAAAGAATAAATAATGTTTTTTCTTTCCGTGGGCAAAGTACATATATTGCCGCGAAAAATAAGTCTGTCTTTTCACTTTAAAAGCAACACAAATTGCTTTATCTCGCCAAGATCGAAAGTCTTACTAGCGCCAGAACAAGAGAAAATAAAAAAAACCAAAAAGTTTGCTTAGTTCAATTGTTTTAATTTCTTTTACTTGTTTACCCAGTTACTATCGCAAGAGTGATTAACATTTCGAGTCCACATCCTAATAACACCTCGGTATTTGATTCCAGCTGGGCCATCCGTTAGTACCTCTATAAGGCATTGACTTGTTGCGGCAAGTCGATCGTCAACCAGCAGCTTCCCCCTTTCCTTGCATTTAAGTTTTCTTCTCTTCTGTGATCTCATCATCGAAAGGGAAATGAAAAAACATCGCATTGTGGGAGGTCCCAATTTTTGGGTGATGGCAACTCCCACTTTCGCTCTTTCAGTGAAATTACCAATTTTGGTAATTGATGGTATGTTTTGCCGTCGGTTGTTTAGCGATGGCATTGCAAGTGCCGTCGGCACTTGTATTTAATGAATGTGGGCTATCCAAGCCAATTATGCATTTTGCTGCATGTTGCGTTGCAACATCCTGCCGGGCCATCGAAGACGGAACGACGTCATCGAAAATCGTGCTCTGCATTTCATTCCGAAGAGGTTTAGGTTAAGACGTCCAGAGAGCCGGTACGTCATCGATGTTTAATTGTGATGTGGGTTCATGAAAATAGAAAAGTTTAGTGTGGTGAATGGTGTGTGGCAAAACTAGATTATAGATTATAATATGAGTTATATGACATATATATTAAAATTCATAGTACATTAAAGGTAGGTATAGTTTAAAATTTTATTAGATGGGAATATGGGTTTTAAGGTGTGTGTGTGTCGGTTGGTAAAGTTGAGTCGTTTAGCATAGGTAGAAAACAAAGTTTAGTGATCGGGCGTTTAAGTACGTTGGTTGCAGTTTTTATTGTAACAACCCGAACCTTTCCATCTGTTCCAGGATGAGTTTCGGTGATTCTGCCTAACCGCCATAGAGAAGGAGGTGTTTGCTCACCAGGCAAGAGCACCAGATGGCCTTAAGATTTGAAGTCGGTGTAAGCCATTTCGGACGTTGTTGTAGCCGAGCCAAGTATTCGGATTTCAAATGTTTCCATATGGTTTGCTGAATCTTTTGCATGAGTTGCCATCGGTCTAAATAATTGTCCTTTATTTCGGTGACGTCTTTTTCAGGTACCGTACTGAGTGATGCACCGATTAAAAAGTGTCCTGGGGTCAGAATTGATAGGTCGTTTGGATCCTCGGTGATAGGGCAAAGTGGACGTGAGTTGAGGCAGGCTTCCACTTGGGTTGAAATCGTTGCATATTCTTCAAACGTCAGAGTGTAATGTCCAATGGTCCGTTTTAAATGGTATTTCATAGATTTTACTCCTGCTTCCCAAAGCCCACCGAAATGCGGAGCAGCAGAAGGATTGAAATACCAATTAGTACCATTGGCTTGCATACATTGGGCAATATCCTCTGTCCATTTCTTTGGCATGTGCGACCTTTCCTTGTCCAGAATGTTTGCAGCTCCTTTAAAATTCGTTCCACAATCGCTGTACAGGTTGGTACAGATCCCCCGACGAGCAGTGAAACGTTTGAAAGCAGCGAGGAACGCTGATGTTGTGTAATCGCTTACCAATTCGAGGTGTACTGCCTTAGTACAGAAGCATATAAAAATGGCTATGTATGCCTTTGTTATTTTATTGCATCGCCCCCTCCTTAAGTTGGACAGGTCCAGCATAATCCACTCCGGATGTCTGAAAGGGTCGTGCCTGGGTGACTCGTAAAGTTGGTAAATTTCCTATTTTCTGCTGCATCTCAGTTGCCGTAAACCTGTAGCATTTCAAACACTTGTGAATGCATTTTTTTACTGTGGTTTTTAGATGCAAAATCCAGTACTCAGTTCGAAGTGTGGCCATCATTAATTGTTGACCTCCATGTAGCGATGTCATGTGGATGTCGTGAACAATGAGCGATGTCAGAAAGTTGTTTGAAGGTAAAATTATTGGATGCCGCTGGGAATAGGGTAGATCAGCGTTCTCTAATCGTCCTCCAACTCGAAGTATTCCCTCGTCGTCAATTTTTGGTGAAAGTCTTGCCAGTTTGCTCCGTTGCGAGACTGTTTCACCTTTAAGTACGCTTGAAATTTCGTCAGCGAAAAATTCTTCTTGAATCAAAACAATCAATCGCGTCCGAGCGGAATGTATTTCAGTCACTGACAGTGGACCTGATATTCTAGTTGATAAGTTTTTTGCTTTAAATCTTAAATTTACCATATAGCGACGCCACCACGCTGCAGCTCAAAATAGACGATTTAGCGACGAAAACCGAGAAAAAAAAGTTGTTTTGTTTCGAAGCAAGTGAAGTGAACGCATATCTGAAAAATACTTATAAAAGGGTATTCAAATTTGGTTTAAGCTATCTCCGACGCTTTTGTTTCGAGATCGGTGGATTTAATATCGGATGGTCGATGAAGTTTCTCATCAAACCCTTGTAAAAATGCTGGCCCATGCCACCATTGATGGTTTCTTATGAGGTCCTTCGGAGAACTTCCTCTGGATGCAATATCTGATGGGTTTTCTTTGGACAGAACGTAGTTCCAACACTGAGAATCAATAAGGTCTTGAATTTCTGCCACTCTGTTGGCCACAAATGTAGTTCTGATGTGGGATGCACTTTTAATCCAAGCAAGTGTGATTTGAGAATCACACCAAGCATATATTTTTGATGATTGCAGTTCCATCGTCTTAATCGTATGCCTCAACAACTGTGCTAACAACAAGGCTCCACAAAGTTCCAACCGCGCTATAGATTTATTCTGTAGAGGTGCCAATCTAGTCCTAGCCACGATTTGGTTGATAAATGTTTTAGTATCGCTGGTGATTCTTAGATAGATCGTTGCAGCATACGCCTTTTCGGATGCATCGCAGAATCCGTGAACTTCGACCTTCGATTTTTTTGTGAAGTTAATCCAGCGCGGTATTTCGATGGCCTCCAAAGCGCTAAATTCATCCTTCAATTTGTGCCACGCTGAAACGATTTCCACTGGGAGCTCCGAATCCCATGTATGGCTTTCTTTCCAGAGATCTTGCATTAAAATCTTACCGACGACAAAGCAAGGTGCTATCCACCCCATCGGATCGTACAGATGAGCCAAATCTGACAAGATGGTTCGCTTCGTAGTGGTTTTCGCATTTTGCAGAGATATTCTGACCATGAATGTGTCTTTTGCAGGATGCCATTGTATTCCAAGCGCTTTGATTGCATCTTCGTTGTTGAATGAAAGTGGTATTTGAACCTCCCTGTCTTCCTCTGAAACGGATGTGAATAGCCTTTCGCAATTGCTTGCCCACTTTCTTAAGGGAAAACCACCCCGCTGCAACATTATTCGGAGTTGAGATTGCATTTCTAAGGCTTCCTCAACTGAATCTGCCCCATGAATAACACCATCTACATAAAAATGGCGTAAAGCTATTGTTGATGCGATGGGAAAGTCGTCTCGTTCATCTGCCGCTAGTTGTTGAAGCGTCCAAATAGCTAAATATGGTGCCGAAGCTGTGCCAAATGTGACAGTGTTTAGACGATATATTTTAATTTCTTCTCCATCAGCGTCACGCCATAGAACTAGTTGGTACATTGAATCGTGGGGACTAATCCAAATTTGCCAATACATTTTATTAATATCGGCGGTAAATGCAATTTTGTGCTTCCCAAAGCGAGCAATGTGATCAAAAATATTATCTTGTAGTCTTGGGCCGGTGAAAAGATGATCGTTTAACGAGGTGCCATCCGATGTTTTGCAGGAAGCGTCAAAAACAATTCGCAGTTTTGTGGTGGAACTGGACTCTTTATATCACCGCATGGTGAGGGAGAAAATAATGAGGAGAAGATAATGCCGTGGACCCTATTTCAGTCATATGACCAAGTTCTTTATATTCATTGAATACATTTTTATACTCGTCATGGAAGGACGAGTTGGTTTTGAATTTTTTCTTCAATTGTAAGAAACGAATAAATGCTGACCTTTGGGACAAGCCTAACAACGGACGTGTTCCATTTTTGAAGGGCAGGTGAACGACATATTTGCCATCCACTTGGCGTTGATGACATCTGCTAAAATGAGTCTCACATTTTTTTTCTTCAGGGGACATGAGTTTTCGCTTTGGAATTTGTTGGAGTTCCCAAAACTTCAGCACTATATTGTCTAACGTTGTAGGTTCAGTTTTGATGTGGAATGATGATACTGTAGGTTTGCTACTAAGTGAAATCCCACCAGATAACACCCAGCCCAGTTCCGTTCTTTGCGCCATAGGGGAACCCTGTTCTCCTTTAAGCAGACCATCAAGGATAATAAACGGATAAACATCACTACCCAGTAAAACGTCAATCATACTCGCTTTATTAAAAGACGGATCTGCGAGTTCAAGATCTTGAAGATGACTCCAATCAGCCTTTGGAATTGTTTGCGCGGGGAGCAACTTTGTTAGTTTGGGTAAAACCAACGCATTAAGTTTCAGGCTAAAGTTTGCATTGACACAAGATAAAATGGTGAACGAAACTTTATATTTTGAAACGTTTGATTTTGTAAAATATTCCTTATTGACCGCAAGAAATCGATTGAAAATAAACAACAAAAGTCTCGGTTAAAAAACTCAAATTAATTTATTTTTAAATACATATCGAATGCATTTCGGACAAAATTATTGTCTGCCCATCATCAACGAGCGCAAAATATACACTAAACAAAAAGAGAAAAGTATAAGATAACAAAGTAAACTAACATTTTAGTTGTTGTCTAATTAGAACAAAGCTTAATACAAATACTTAGTTAACATTACAAAAGTGTGAGCAAATTACAGATAATTAACATTACAATAGTGTGAACATTATACAAATAGTTAACATTATGACAGTATGAGAGAAATACAAATGTTTAACATTACAGTATTGAGTTGTATGTATTTGTTAATGAGAGACAACAAAAAGTTTTTTAATGTAAACAAAACAAAAACAAAAGGAAATTTATGTATTATCTTTTAATATATCAAATAGAGTAGATTCAATCGGTCCAGGCTCTAAATTCATTAAATTTGAATGTAAATTAATATATATAGACTCATATGCGTCTAATTTGGATGAATTGGTGACCGTTTTTAGCAATTTAACATTTTGATCAAAAGTCCCAATGCTATGGCGTTGAGTATTGTTTACATCTAAACAGTGAGCGGGTATTGCTTTCGCTATTTCTCTCTTGTGTACAGATCGAAGATGCTCATTGTAACGTGTTGATATTGTTCTCCTTGTCTGGCCAATGTATGTCTTCTCACAGTTCGAGCATTTGACTTCGTAAATGCCACTACGTTCGCTCAGCGGTACCGAATCTTTCGTCGAGCCGAGAAGTGTGCGTAGCTTGTTGTTATTGATATATGCAATCCGCATATTGGCCTCCTCAAACGAATGTTTTAAATGGTTTGTAATATTTGGTGCGAATGTCATGGCGATGTGATGTTTACAAGTTGACTGTGTCCTTCGATTTTGTTCGTATAAAGTTGTGAAACGCTCATTTCTAATTCTTCCTGAGATTTTCCGTACTAATTTATCTATAATCAGTCTTTCGTATCCATTAATATCTGCCAAATGTAATATTTGTTCATATTCTTTTTTGTAATTTTTGACGGAGAGAGGAATTCTACACATGCGTTCAACCATTGATGAGAATGCAGATAATTTTATATGATGTGAACAGAAAGAATCATTTGTGATGTAGCGGTCGGTTGTCGTTGACTTTCTGTATATGGCAAATTGCACTTTTCGACCAATTCGTGTGATTTTTAAATCCAAGAATGCCAGCGAGTGATGGGTGTCGTGTTCACTCTCATAAGTGAATTTGATGCTATCGTATTTGCTATTTAGCATGTTCAAAACATCATCTAAATTACCTCTTTTTATGACAGCAAAAGTGCCATCCACATACCTCCACCAGATGCGTGGTAGGATTCCTTCTTTTTTCAAGTCGCATTCAAATTTACACATGAACGCTTCTGATACGAAAGGTGATAGGCTGTTTCCCATACTGCAACCGAAGTCACTTCGATAAAATGATTTTCTAAATTGAAAACAGTTGTGTTTCATGCATGTTGTTACTGCGTAGATGTATGTGTTTATTTGTTCTTCAACCAACTCAAATTTTTCCAAATGTTCACGTATGGCTACAACGGCTATGTCGATCGGTACCTACGTTAGGAAATAAAGCTGTGACGTCGAAAGAAACAATTATCTCGTCTTCTTCTATTTCAATGTCCTTAATTTTATCTACGAAATCAACTGCATTCTTCACAGAGAAACCATCGAGGGGCCCAAATTGTTTGAATTGTGATACAAGCCATTTAGAAATTTTGGTAAAGGGTGAATTTATGGAAGACACAATTTTTCGCATGCTTTCTCCTGGTTTGTGTACTTTTGGCAGTCCATACATGAGAGGTACTTGCGGATTTGAAATAATTAATCTGTATTTGTTGACTTTGAAAACTCTCACTAATTCTTTTATTACTGCACTGGCGTCTTTATTCATAGCAGTCAGAGGGCCTCTGCATACATTGAATTTGTCATCGGCAATAGAAAGAAACATACGTCGGTCATATTCTTCTTTATTCATAATTATGACTTGGTTGCCCTTATCAGCTTTCATGTAATAAACGTTGCGTTGTTGGAGATTTCGAAGAGCAACATTCCATTTACTTTTATTTCGATTGAGTGAAAAATTGTTATTTTCAGTGGTAATTAGTGGTTGTGCTTGTTCTCTGATCTTTTTCTTAACATCGAATGGTTTGTATTGGATGGCTGATTCGATATCCGCAATAATATCAACGGTTGGACATCTACCCGGTGGTATGGTAAAATTTAAACCGCGATTCAGCAAATCCAATTCATTTTTACTTAAAGTCTCCGATGAAAGGTTAACGACTAAATTCTCTACGGTTTTTACACAGGGTTTTGGTTGGATCACACAGTCTTTTATAAGGATCGACAACTTTTTGTTTTGTTTTACTCGTTTGTTGTGATAAATTAAATCGCCACGGCGTAAAATCGTAGATTGTTTCTGCATAAAAATATGGAAGTCATAATTATTTAACCGTTTAGTTATCTTCAAATGGAGTTCGTATATTTCTTTTTGTAACTGATCTAAACGGCTATAATGGTGTTGAATTTCCACTTTTATCCAGAACAATTTAGCATATTGGATAACTTTTTCTGTACGGTTGTTATGTACTGAACAATTCACCTTGATGAAGTTAGGGAACACTTTTTTGGTTTTGCAATCTTTCAAGAAAATAATGTCGGCTTTCACTCTTTTTGTTTTGGCTGTTAAGCGATTGTATTTGTTCCAGTCTTGTTTGGAAAACGGAGTTGAATCATTTTCGTTTAGCATTTTAATCTCTAAACTTGAGAACTATGTGTGGTCGGTTCTAAAACGTTTGATTTTGTAAAATATTCCTTATTGACCTTGTATTTAATGAATGTGGGCTATCCAAGCCAATTATGCATTTCAAGTCCAGCGTTGAATACCATTGGGCTCCCTCCATGGCATCCAGGGTATCACTGATTCTCGGCAGGCGATAACTGCCCTTCTTAGTCACATTATTCAGCCTTCGGTAGTCCACACAAAAACGAGTGCTTCCGTCTTTCTTTTTCACTAGCACCACTGGTGACTGACTGGTGAAGTTCAAGCTTGGATGAATTCAGTATTCTAGCTTTGATGTTTTTGAGCTCCTCAGGAGCTATAGTTTTTATTGGGGCTTCATCAGTGATCTTCGTAATTGCTGCAACGGATTCACAACGTCCAACGACTTCTCCTTTCTTCAACCTTACATTGTATGGTCTGGTGTTTAGTAATCGTACGGTGACCATTTTGTTTTTCGGTGCTACTAGAGTTTTCCCAATGATGACGCTTTTGGAGGAACACTATGGGCCTGGTTCCAACATAAGGTATCGAAAGCTTCCAAACTCACCTTCCAGTTTTGTCCAAACGAACACTTCAGAAGAAGGAGGCAAAATCAGATCTTCCGTGATAACAACCCTCAGTGTTTACTATTCATTCGAATAGGTCACTGGAATTTCTTTATTTTGGCACTTCAAAATTTTATTACCGATGTCCAAAATAACACCGTGCTGTTTCATAAAGTCGATTCCAATGATGCACTCGTCACATATATCTGCCACCAGGAATTGATGAGTAAACACTAGATCGGTCAGTCGGCTTAAAACATACTTCTCCATATACTCTTGCTGCTTCTCCCGTTGCGGTTCTTAGACGTTAGCTCGGTGCTCTTAGTTCGCAAAAATAAAATTTTTCCTTTCTTTCCTTAAATTCTACTACTTTCATTCAATATCTACTTTCGATATACAACTCGACTCATAATCACGTTTCAACCCTCACACTATCACTTTAAAATAAAAACTGACTCCCATGTTGCATCAGTGGACTCTTTATATAGCAGTGTGAAACATCTAGAGCTTTCTAGTAGTTTTGCTACGAGCCATGATGGCTAGTCCTTCCGATATATTTCTGCGCACACACACACACTCACTCACAAACAATGTCTTCGATTAGATGTACATTATTGTGTTGCCGCTAATGTTTTCGGTTGAACGTTTTCGATTAGGAAATTAGTATTAAATGTTGGGTGCACATTACAGTATCAATTCTTTAGTGCAACTATTGTCCAAAAGGATTTGTATGATCTTTACTTCTTCGTTTGCGGAGTGAAATTTCTGATCACTCAAGACAAATTCTTTTTGAATCAAGTTTGAAGCGGTGCGGTGTTGAGAATGATATGCTTTGACTGGTTTGAGCGAAGAAGAAGTTATTATTGTTATACGAGGCTGTTGGTTGTTTTGGAACCTTGGATTTTACTTGGTTGGGTAGTTAACACAATGCCCAACTTTGAGGGCCATGTACTTTGGGAGTCTAAGCACCAACAGTTAGCTAAAATCTTTTAAACTTTAATAGGTATATTTTGCTCAAACAGACTGCTTTTTCCATAACTGTTTTGAAAAGAGCACAAATATTAATTTGATATGATAACAGCTTTGTTAATTTAAAATCTTTCTATTCTATATACATTATTTACTTTGCATAGCTTCTTCAACATAGTTTAGAGAAAAGTCCCAGAAACTTGGAAGACTTCACGCTCGTGATAGCTGCAATCGTGAAGATTCAATCAAAAACACTATCCATTCAATCTCAGATTAAAGGAATGCAGCAAGCCTTCAGCCTTTTAAGTGAACAAAGCATTGAGGTGAGTCGTACTAGCCTTTTAATGACATGATGTATATATTAATCTGTACTTTTTTTTATTTTGTTTAAACACATAAACGCTTTCAATCAAACTTTCCGGAACTACGAACTTTGATTGTTTTAGGATGATATCAAGTATCGGTTAAATCAATGATTCTTTCATTTGAAACGATCATTTTTATTTAATTTTTTCCATTTCCGGTTATTTTGACTTATCATTTTGATTTTAATCAATTCGATTTTAGTAAATGAATGGACTGAAATTAATGTGCACATGTATTCGTTAAAAAAAAAAAACAAATTTCGAAATTCAATTGTGGATAGAAAGTTACAGCCAGAGTTAGCAGAAACAAAACAAAAAATAAAATTTTGCACAACTGGGCCGCACAAACTTTCGATTGTCTGACAAATACAGTACAAAAACCTAAAAGGTTACGTACAAGATTTAAGTCTTCGCTCTTCATAATATATTTGTTCGCATACGCTGCCAAATTCACATAAAATTTTGAAAATATTAATGAAACTAGATAATTCAAAGGGCTTAGGTTTTTCAATTTTTTGCAATTTTTATTAAATGTTAAAGTTAGAAATTATGTATAAATCATTAGTCTATTGATTATGTCGTAAAAAAGGGCAGATAAAGGAACTCGACATTGAGTGGACTTTTATTGCATGAATCGATTAATGGGTTAATTTTAGAGAAATAGCCGAAAGTGCTATTAAATTAGAGGGTGCGATTCGGAGATATAGGTTCTAAACCATCTTCATTCGTTTTTTCAATATATCTCGAGAACGAAGCAAAATTTTGATGCAATTCCGAGGACGTTTTTTGTAGAAAACAAATTTTCCCATCGAAATGCATCTTTTAAAAAATTATAAAAAAATATTTTTTATCCAAAATAATAAAATTCCCGACAGAAAAAAAGGCCATTTTTTTTAAATTTTTGAGTTTTGTCAGTTTTTTTAATGGCATTTCTTCCTGGTTGCAGATAGGTATAGGCAATGCTTCATAAAAAAAAAGTAAATAAAATTTCCTATAAAATGCTATTTTAGAAAGTTTTCTATGTTTGAAATTCACCGAAATATTGCCATTTGAACATAGACATTTATCGTTGTTTTTATCCTTTTTATAATGACTATGTTTATTTTTGTTTTGTTGAAAAAAAGCATTTTTTACTCAATGGAAAGGTTTTTGTTATAAAAAAGAGTATTTTACATATTTTTTTTTTTTTGCTCAACAATACAAGTGTATAGTTCTGTTACTTTTATGATTCTTCAATAACATTTTGAAGGTCGATATCGACATCAACATCTACATCTCCAAAAATGTCTTCTTCTCCAATATCGGCTACTTGCATATTATCGCAATTTACTCCCATACATTCCTTGCAAAATATTGAACAAGCAATTTGCAGTTTTCTGCACCCACAGCTTCCATGGCAACCTGTAGTGCAACCACAAGCCATTTTTTTAAGTAATATCTCTGGTGCAGGAGGTAAAATTGTGCGAATCGGAATCAATCCACATTTAGAATTTTCCCAGCCCCAGCTCAGAGGATTTAAGGGGTTTCCGTGCCACTGTTGTATTTGAAGATAAGTTCTTAGGCCATGATGTTTGATGGCATCGCATGTTGGTGGTATTTGTGCCAGCGAAAAACTTGCACTTTTTGATAATTTGCAAAAATATTGGAAACGACAGTTGCTCATTTAAATTTCATTTTTAATTTTTTATCTTGGTCATCACTTCTTTTTAAACCAGCTTTTATAACACTAGCAATACATCTTGCATTTAAAACTCTATTTCCTTTAGTTATATTAATATCTTCATCGCAAAAAAGACACTTTTCCATTTTTAAAAATAAACTTACGTGTGCACACCCGAGTCGCAAATTATAAAAGTGTTTTGCGATCGTCATACTATCTCACTTACTCTTGTACGGATATCCTATCAGATTTGGAGAAAAGTGTTTGATGAATTTACGATTACTTTGACGATTTGACCTTAGAGGGTCAACTTTAGATAACTGTTTTAATAATGTTCTACAAATCGTTTTCAAAAAAATATAATATTTTATATTTATAAAAAGTTGTATTCAAGTAAATTATTTTACTTACTATCAACCTTTCCATTGAGTAAAAAATGCTTTTTTTTCAACATAACAAAAATAAACATAGTCATTATAAAAAGGATAAAAACAACGATAAATGTCTATGTTCAAATGGCAATATTTCGGTGAATTTCAAACATAGAAAACTTTCTAAAATAGCATTTTATAGGAAATTTTATTTACTTTTTTTTTATGAAGCATTGCCTATACCTATCTGCAACCAGGAAGAAATGCCATTAAAAAAACTGACAAAACTCAAAAATTTAAAAAAATGGCCTTTTTTTCTGTCGGGAATTTTATTATTTTGGATAAAAAATATTTTTTTATAATTTTTTAAAAGATGCATTTCGATGGAAAAATTTGTTTTCTACAAAAAACGTCCTTGGAATTGCATCAAAATTTTGCTTCGTTCTCGAGATATATTGAAAAAACGAATGAAGATGGTTTAGAACCCATATCTCCGAATCGCACCCTCTAATTTAATAGCACTTTCGGCTATTTCTCTAAAATTAACCCATTAATCGATTCATGCAATTAAAGTCCACTCAATGTCGAGTTCCTTAAGAAATGACATAATCAATAGACTACATTAGAGCAGAAAGAAAATAGAATAAGAAAATCTAGTAGGTACCTAGTTAATTATTTACCCCTGAATCTTGTTTTTCTTAACCGAAGCATAAATAAATCAATGTGTAGTGTTGAGGTCATTCTATTTACATAATCACTGCTGCTGCAATTTCAAATCCTGAAAAACCTGCTGATAATGTTAAAAACAGGTAAAAACGAAACTTTTAAAAAACCAAAGATATTGTTTTGACAATATTCCAAAGAATCAAAATTAAAAAAAAAAAATTATTAAAAACCTGACAAGCTAAAAGCTTTCAAGTATTGTTACTCAATATTCTT
The DNA here is from genome assembly GCA_914767635.1 of Melanostoma mellinum. NCBI lineage: Eukaryota > Metazoa > Arthropoda > Insecta > Diptera > Syrphidae > Melanostoma > Melanostoma mellinum. Next base: position 107,356,800 of record OU612059.1, read on the forward strand.
TAAGGCATTAAGTGCTGTGTTCGTACTAAGTTCGAGTAAAACACAACTTCTTCTATTGGTGTTTGTTTATTAACTGACTACTTATATTATGCAATAATAGTAATCTCTATTCTAGGTTTGATTCAGGGAGCTGCAGTGAATTTCTCGTTTTGAAAATGCACTCACTTGTTCATTGCCTTTCTTACAATTCAGACACCATTCATCTTAATCCAAAGCAATACACACACTGCTCTCTCTCTCTCTCTCTTTTAGTCAACAAAACCGGTTCTCATTCTCATTCACTTAACTGAAACAATGGCAGGCAATGACAATATGTGTATGCGTATGAACTTGTGCAAATAGTGTCGAAGGCAACGAATCATCTACAAAAAAAAAAAAAAATACAACGAATAATTCAGAAGGCAACGAATACTTCACATTGCAATACTGTCATTAAGAACACATCTGTTGAACTGAAATATCTGAAAGAAGCGTATAATTTTTTTTTAAATATGAATTCCTTTTTAGTAGGTCGTAGTGTGTGTGGGAAATGTGTAAATAACACTGATGAGGATGTTTTATAGTATATGCTAGGTTTGTGGCTGTTGAAATCTAAATCAAAAACTCTTTTGAAATGAAATTTTTAAGAAAATTTAGTAGGTACCTAGTTAATTATTTACCCCTGAATCTTGTTTTTCTTAACCGAAGCATAAATAAATCAATGTGTAGTTTTGAGTTCACTCTATTTACATAATCCCCGCTGCTGCAATTTCAAATCCTGAAAAACCTGCTGATAATGTTAAAAACAGGTAATAAAGTATTTGTTTCAACCCTGCGTTTCTGTTACATGTAAAAATTCTCATATCTTTCTGGAATCAGGTATGTCATTCGCAATCGACCTGCAATGTAACGTACTCTCGAGGTGATATTCGAGGAATGACATCTGAGTTGAGGACCAATCACAGCCACATTACCATAAGTAAGGATGTCATCAACCCAACCCAAGATATTACCTTTTGACCATCCACCTTTCACACCATCGTTATTCCTCAAGGCAACAGGAACGCTAAGAAAGTCCTGATACCAAGGCAGATGGTTGTCGATGACTCACGACCGCTTTGCATGCTTGGATAGCCAAAACTAGCTCGTCGGAGGGGAGTTCTTGCATCAGAATCATGGACAGCCGTTAAGTTTTCATGCCGATGCTGTACATAAATTCGAGCGAAGCCTGACTTGTCACTTCACGCGTCGCCTGCCATCTTACGACCCGGGTGTCCTTGGCAAAGTCACATCCACTATACGGTTCTTATTTCATAATCAAGCTTATTTCAAATAAGCAAAGCAAATCTTAAAATCGGAAAAAATCGGAACACAGTCACTTCTACGACAGTATCTGAGTATTTGCGATCAATGATAAAACCATTACCGACGAAATGCACAAAAAGAAAAAAATACTTTCCAAAGCTTTAGCTCATTTCATATTCAATAAGAAAACATTTTAATTAAAGATTCATAGTAATAACAACAAAAATAAGCCTTAAAAATAATAGGCTACATATAAAATGCATTACGTTAAGTCAAATATGTAAATAAGAATAAAGGAAAATGGATTCACGTTACTGAAATCAAATTTCAACTTTGAGCTTTTAGTTTCACCCGCATTTGCGCCTACTCAGATTACCACTGATAAGAGCGTAACAATTTTAGTTTCTCAGACTTGATTGAGCTTTTGCTTATAGGTTTTTCTTTGGGGGTATATTTAATGAATATATATTTTGAATTCTATTTCTTTTTCGCAGAATATTCTAATATGTTTAAGCCATTGTATAAGTTTCCTTATACAATCTGGTTTAAGCAATGGCTAATGTCCTTGGTTCAAAATATTTTATAGCATACTTTTAGGATTACGTAAATACTGACATCTATATATATAAACTAGCTGTGCCCGCGACTTCGTCCGCGTGGAATAGTGACTTTCGGCAGCATTCTTAATTTTTTAAGCTACTTATTTTGCAAATAAGACACATTCATACGTTTTAGTAAACCATTGTTATATTATTTTATTTAAGTATATGTTTGCACACGACGTTCTTATTTTTTCCATCTTTTGCGAAATAAGAAGGTTTTGTGGGATTGATACACGTGATTCTGCCGCATAAAGTTGCCATGGGATTTTTTTCTAAGCGAATAATGAGCAATCAGTGGGAATTAAAGGAAAACGGGGAATCAAAACGTTTTGGATTTGTAATATTAGTAAGGATGTCCATCTTCATGTTCTAGACTATCTCTGTACCAAAATTCATATATATCGGTTCAATAGCTTGGGTTACCGCCCATATAAACAAAGAAAAACAGACAGACAGAGCTAATTTTGGATTTATAATGTTCCTAAAGTCTTCCATTCCCGTGGGAATATGGGGGTCGTGACTTAAATTTTATATTACTCGGGAATAGTGTAGTATTCTAAAGGTGGACCTTTTTTGAAATGTGTGCTGTATTTTCCAAGTTCCGTTTCCATGGGAATACAGGGATAAAACATATTGCATAACATATATGTCCATCCTCATGTTCTAGACTGTCTCTGTACCAAAATTCATAGTTCAATAGTTTGGGCGGTTAATGGTACCAAAGAGAAAAAGACAGACAGATTTAACTTCGTGCTTATAGTATTAGTAAAAACTCTCTATCCCGTAGAAACATGGTGACCGTTCCCTGAAGGAATATGGGGATGAGTTAAAGTTTATGTTATTTGGGGATTATGGAACATTCCAACGGTGGAAGATTTTTTTAAATCGGTGTTGTAGTGTCAAAGTTCCCGTATACGTTCTTGCTCCCATGGGAATATAGGGAAAAAATATATAGCTTATGTCTTTCCTCAGGTTCTGAACAATCTTTGTAAAAATTTCATTTAAATCGGTTTATTAGTTTGGGCGGGAGATGGTAACATAGAACGACGGACAGACAGAGCTTCTTTCACACCTATTATATAAGTAAGGACTCCCGTTCCCGTAGGAATATGTGGATGAATTAAAGTTTATGTTACTCAGGAATAGTGTAGCATTCTAACGGTGGAAAATTTTTTGAAATCGGTGTTGTAGTTTCTAAGTTCCCGTATACGTTTTCGTTCCCGTGGGAATATAGGGATAAAATATATAGACTATGTCCTTCCTAAGGTTCTGAGCAATCTTTGTACAAAATTTCATTTAAATCGGTTTATTAGTTTGGGCGGGAGATGGTAACATAGAAAGGTGACCAGACAGAGCTACTTTTGCATTTATAATAATAGTGAGGACCGGTTCCCGAGGGAATATTCGAATGAAATAAAGCCTATGTCCGTCCTTAAGTTCAGTCCAATCTTTGTACAAAATTTCATTTAAATCGGTTTATTAGTTTGGGCGGGAGATGGTTACATAGAACGACGGACATACAGAGCTTCATTCACACTTATTATATTAGTAAGGACTCCCGTTCCCGTAGGAATATAAGGATGAATTAAAATTTATGTTACTTTGGGATAGTAAAGCATTCTATCGGTGGAAAAATTTTTGAAATCGGTGTTGTAGTTTCTAAATTCCCGTATTTGTTCCCGTTCCCGTGGGAATTCAGGGATAAAATATATAGCCTATGTCCTTCCTCTGGTTCTAGACTATCTCTGTACAAAATTTCTTATCAATCAGTTTGGTAGTTTGGGCAGGAGATGGTAACATAGAAAGCCGGACAGACAGAGGGACTTTCACATTTATAATATTAGTTAGGATTAAAGTTTGGTTTTGTGTACGTTCGCTAACCAGCCAAACCGATTGACCGATTTTCTTTATTTTTTTTTGTATTAAAGAAGAGTAAGAGTAGAAGGCTGAGGACAAAAGAAATTTTTTTTCTTAAATAAAGTAAATTAGTTAAAAGAAGTAATTAAGTTTCAATTATTTCCCTATGCAAAATTACAACACAAAGAGCCTAGATGCATACAATGATTTCTATTTATTTTAATATAACTCCTCCTAGATGTATTACATTTTGCTGTCAAACAAGAACCTCAAAAATAGAAGCAAAAAAATTCTATTCTTTGCTAAACATGGTGTTTTTGTATTTCTAGGAGAAACAGATGAAAAATAAAATTATAGTAAAATCATAGTTCAGATTGGAAAACTCATTTCAGAACATATTATTACAAACCATACCGAAAGAAAAAAATCAAACATAATAAAAGAAGTCAGTGTCATAAAAAAAAAGAGAATCTGGTCAACCGAGCTAGTGAGCCGCACAAAAAACAATACATATACGATATACCATTCACAAAAAAAATCAGGTCATGTATTTAATGATCGACGATAAATTGGTGTTTGCTGGGAAAACCTATTGCGTTTCCTTCTGACATTTGCGATGGTCCAAAAGGGTTACTATTAAAAATGTTGACCTCCTTTCACTCAATGGAGGGTTTTTTTTCCATTGTTAAAATGGAGTAGTATGCGTTGCATTTGGGTAGAGAGTGTCTTTATTATTTAGTGTTTTTTTATTTAGCTGGCCACAAAAATAAATTAGTGCAGTGGTACATTTTTTTCAACTTTCTTTTATTCCGAAAAAAGGGCACATGCAATAATTGCAATTGACTGGTCAAAACACACCAAAACTACCAAAATTTTTGTGTTTGCAGGGGTGTCAAAATAGAAATAACATAACGAATTTAAAGTTGTTTTATTTTTATCTGAGGTGTTGTTTAACGAAAATTTAATTCCCCACGTTAAAAATAGGATTTTTTTGAATCATATTGTTATTTGATTCTGTCTTGCTTATTGTTATTATACCTAGATGAATAATGAATGGAAGCGCCAACATGTTACATTTCAAAAAGATAAGGAATGGCAAAAGTATTGCAGCAGTGTCAAATAATAATTATTTGGTACGAATGCACCATGGCACACAAGAAATCATTAGAAGCATTCAATCGTATATAACAAGGTTTGAGAGGTTTTTTCTGAGGTGCATTGGTGTTATTTGCTGGTGACTTTCGGCAAACACTTCCGGTTATTCCTCGATCTACTGCTGTTGACGAATAAAGTGCTAGATTGAAATCTTCATAACGTTGTGAAAATATGTGAAAACGGGTAAGCTTAGGCGAAGATGTCTTAATACCACGTTACCACGTATACCAAAGATTCCACCTGATCTACCATTTGAATTTAGGCGGTTGCAGTTGCCTATCCGAATTGCTTTTGGCATGACAATTAATAAATCTCAATGACAAGCGCTTGAAATCTGTGGTATACATTTGGAACATCCAGTTTTTTCTCATTGCCAACTTAATGTTGGTTGTTCACGTGCTGGAAATCCATCCGCTTTATTCATTTATACGACCAACTATGGAAACCCAAAAATATTTTTTATTAAAAAGAACAAGAACAAGAATTTTCAATAAAACACATTTAAAACAAAAAATAGGAATATTTTGCTTTTTCTTGCCCTGCGAAGCGGGCGTGATTTTGCTAGTTTGATATAAAAAATACTAAATAAAAAGATTCTCTAGAGCTCTTAATATTATCCAAGAGATCGTTCAAATTTGGAAAATAATAAGGACGTTAATAAAATCAAAGCCCTTACCCCGCATAAGCAACAAACAAAATCTCATATCTACCTTGCGTTTTTAAATCGACGTTAATATTCCTCCGATGGTGTGCACAGCATCGAAGGTATGGCGTTGATCATAATTATGAATATGTTGACATTGTTGGCATACATAATGTTTACGTACATATGAGATTCTCTTTTTTTTTTTTTTAGCTAGATTAAAATAAAAAAAAAAAAGAAGAGAAGAAAAATTTGAAGAACCTTAACACACTATACACTCGATCGTATTGACTTTAAACTATTGGATACTTAGCTTTTTTCAATTTGATATTGGCGAGAGTGAATTTTCAGTATGTAGAAAAAAAAAACATGACGTAGGGTGAAGCGTACTGTGGGCGGCTGCTGTGGTTACTTAATCTCGTTGAATTAACTAGGGCTTAGATGATGAGCATACATAGGTATATAAGTATGATTGATTTGTTGATCGATATAACATAATAGGTAAGTATGTATACAGCGGCTACTGATGATTTCATGATTTGGTTGCTGCGTATCAGAAGGTATTCTTTCTCCTATCGTTTTGTAGGTTTTTGGCATCTTTTGGAATGTTATGCTAGATGCGTTCTTAATTTAATGATCTCATGAAGTCTTCTCCGACTGAAGATCAGTAAATCAGGGACATCTTAGACCAGCAGATTCGTTTGATTTTGATAAAGCTTCGTCTTTAATTGGCTGCGTTGGGAGTCCGTGTCTTCTTATAGGTTTATGTTTGAATGGTTTTGCATGAGACGAGCATGTGCTTTGAAATTTATATTTGAGTTTCAGCCTGCGTGTTTTACTTCTTCATTTCTTCATTTCATATATATATGCTAGCAAGTATTAAAATAAACGTATGTCCGTGGATTTTTTATGTTTCAAGATGAGACTGGACTTACCCTTTAGCTTTCCTTTTCTTTTATAAATATTAAATATATCTCGTGAATGTTTTTCCTCCTCGTTTTCGTACTTTTGACACTGTCTGTTTTATATATTTAAACACTGTCATTTTATATAATACTAGCAAAACCACGCCCGCTTCGCAGGGCGAAAATAAAAAGCAAAATATTCCTTTTTTGGAACGAAGTTCCTTATCGCGCGCTGTGAAAGGGGGCTAGACGGAAAAAATTCTTACGAAAAGTTGTCACGACACTTTTTGCTATATTAGGCTGTGCGGCGTCGGATGTTTCTCTCTCTCTCTCTCTCTCTCTCTCTCTCTCTCTCTCTCTCTCTCTCTCTCTCTCTCTCTCTCTCTCTCTCTCTCTCTCTCTCTCTCTCTCTCTCTCTCTCTCATAGAAAGCATGCAAGATATTTTCATTTCTATTTCGCATTGAACAGTGTGGTGTCGCGACGATTATTTTTGTTGAGTATATACAGGTTTTTTGTAAATAATAAATAATATCGAAAGGAACTTCGTTCCATGTGGCCAACTAAATAAAATAATAAAAACCGTGTAATAAAAAAAGAATGCGCTCTAAAGAGATAAATTATTTGATATCTGAAAACCATTTTTACCAATGGATATCAAAAATAAAGACAAACCCTTCAATGAGTGAAAGGAGGGCAAAATTTTTAATAGTAAGTGGACGGACCATCGCAAATGTCAGAAGAAAAGGCAACAGGTTTTCCCAGCCAACACCATTCGATCATTACATTTTTACATTTTTTTCTGAATGGTATGTGTATTGCTTTTTTGTGCTGCTCATTAGCTCGGTTGGCCAGATTCTTTTTTTTTTTTTATTATGTTTGATTTTTTTATGATTTTATCTTTAATCTGTTTCTCCTAGAAATACAAAAACACCAAGTTTGGCAAAGTATAGGTATTTTTTTTTTGCTTCTATTTTTAAGGTGCTTGTTTGATAGCCGCAAAATGTAGTAAGGAATACATCTTGGAGGAGTCGTTCAGCAACTGCAAGAGCGCATAAACGTGTTGGCGACTTTGGCAGTATTCAATAAATTCGGTTTGTGATTAAGAAGTATTAAAATCAGTAAAATTTTAATAAGGGCAGTAGCCTAAGTAAAGAGGTGTTCGAGTTCGGTGCAGAGGGTCTCAGGATCGACCCCCAGCAGTGGCATTGAAGAAAGTTTTTTTCTTATTTCGTCGGTGTGGAGGAACACGATCTCGATCCCGACGCAAATTTAAAAGTGCATATCTTCTGGTTGAAGAAAATCGCCCAACAAAAGGAGAGGGAGCGGCTCCTCAAAGAATTTGAGGAGGCAAGTGGTACTTTGATGGACCTGTCCGGTCCATCATCGTCAAGAAAGTTGGAGTTGGTGGAAAAAACAACAACAACAAATACAGAAGCGGCAACAGCCACAGATCAGATAGCGGCAACAGCCGCTGACGAGATACGAGATAGCTGTATCAACAGCAACAACAGCAGTTACAACAACTGCAATTAAGAGGAGGCGGCGCTTAAAAGCGAAGCCGAACATGATGCCCAAGCAAAAGGCAAAGAAGGGAGCAGCAGCGGAGGTCGACGACGATGGAATGTCGACCAGCACAGAGTCCATAGTCAGTTTGAACTCAACATACGACTATGAGTCAAACGGTGGCGAGGGCCGATACAACGGTAGCGGAAACTCCTTCGCTGCACTAGCAGACGGAGGTGGTGTAGATGATGACGACGTAAATAAAGATAAGAACGAAGAAAAGCGATTGCAAGAGTTAAATGTAACAATACAGAAGCTTTTCGAGGAGATCGAAGCCATAAAAACAAAGCAAGAGGCCCGCAGGAAAGCGGAACGGGAGGCCAAGCAAACGTTGCAACCAAAACAACAACGGCAGGCAGCAGCAGAAAAAACTACCAAGCAACAGCAGCCAGCAACGGCAAAAGGCTGCTGTCAATAAAAATGCGACCAGAGCCACAGCTAAAATAGCTGTAGAGAGAAAGAAAACAGCTACATATGAGCAGCCACGGGGGACCGCAGCTAAAAAAGCTGCGCCATCGATCCCCAGCAAGAAGCAGTAGCCAGCAGAGGAACTGAAGCCGAAAAAGCAGCAGCAGCAACAACAACAGCAACAGCCAGCGCAACAACAGCAGCAACCACAAAAGAAGACCACTAACAAGAACAGGGTGCCCCCAATAAATACTCTAAAGATGGTATTCAACGACACAAAAAATTTATGTAAGTCCGCCATTGGCGATAGTTTTACTATTAAGAGACTCGGGGTTGATAGACTTGCGATCCAATGCAATAGCGTTGGTGACCATAAAATTGTTCGGGAGTTGTTAGCAAAGACAACCACTGAACATTTCTCGTATACTCCCAAAGAGGAGAAACCTAAATGCATGCTTTTGAAAGGGGTAGAGCCTACTTCTGATCCAGAGGAGCTCTTAACTGAACTCCGCAGGTTGGCGGGCGACGGTCTCGAGTTTATCGGGGTTAAGTCGTTCACCACGGCCAAGGCAAGACGGGAGAAGCGGCTATTGCTGCCGATGTTCCTCGTCACCCTATCACCCAGTAGCCGTCTGGAGAGTCTAAGGAAAATCTCCGTCCTAGACTACCAGATGGTAAGATGGGAAAAATTAAACAGGAACGGGGACATATTACAATGTCTTCGTTGCCAAAGGTTCGGCCACGCCGCGTTCAACTGCAATATGCAGTCGAGATGCGTTAAGTGTGGAGAGAACCAGAATAACAAAGAGTGTAAGCTTGGGGAGGCAAGGGTCGAAGACAAGACCCTGCTGAAGTGTGTTCTTTGTGGTGGAGATGGACACCCTGCGAATTATCGGGGTTGTCCTCGATACCAGACGATCAACAAGTCACAAAAAAGCTGCTCTAACAGCAACTAAGGATGAGGGAAGGCAACCAGCCAGACCAATTCCAAGGGCCGTCGTTCCCGAAGTCTCCTACGCCCAAATGGCGTGGGGGGCTGGGAAAACGGTACAGCCTCCTCAGAAAGCGGCTGCACAGCCATCTGTGTCTAAGGTAGCTGCTGGGGAGTCAGAGGTGATGGTCGCTCTGCGTGTCATTCAGGCACAAATGAGCGATCTATCACGGCAAATAAGTGAGCAGGCGCGTAGGGTAGATGTGATCTACCGTGCAATGCCTACGCTTGCGCAATTTTTAGGTTAACGGGTGCGCTGCCGGAGAGGCCTTTCAAGATCCTAGCCGTGAATGTGAATTCGCTAGTTAGGATAGAACGACGAACCAACCTCTTTGAGTTGTTAAGAGACCAACGTCCAGATGTATGTATGGTTAGCGAAACTAGGCTAAACCAGCACCACAAAATGACGAATAACAATTACATTATCGTAAGGAGAGACCGACCCAACTCGACTTTCGCGGGTGGGGTTGCGATCTTCATACGTAAGGGCATTGCTCATAAGGTAATATATAGTGGTGAAGAACGCCGATTCCGGTTGCTGGAAGCGTGTATCGTATGCATCCCTCTCCAACAGGGGAGGCGGTTGTATGTGGTCGCAATCTATGCGCCGGAGGCTTCTCAACCCTCATGTTTTATAACAGAGCTCGAATCACTTTTTCGAACTCTGAAACTGAACTCAGAAGAAAACTACTTCCTTTTGGCCGGTGATTACAATGCTAAACACCAAGATTGGGGAAATCAATTAGCCAATCCAAGGGGGACCCAGCTATTCAATTGGCTGGGGCTTCACAGTATTGAGTGTAGAGTCGATCTGCTGGCTACTGACAGGCCTTCATATCCTCGAAGTGGCTCATATTTGGATCTATTACTTTTAGACTCAATACTGAAACTGACCGACGACATTCTTCGACGGACGAAAAATTGTTTGACGACGGTTGAGTACGACAGTGACCACTGTAGACTTGCCGCCGTCATACTGCTTCCGAACGACCTTGTGGAACTGGAGGAGTACGTGCCGACGCACTCTTACAACTACGGTAAGACACGTATGCCGCGCTTTTCCGGTGCCGTCTCAAGGGAAATTCGCTCGAACGGTATTGCGTCGCCATGCAACAGGAATCTGTCGAACGTTGAGATCGATGGATACCTGCAAAGTATGGAGGATGCAATCCGTACTACAATGGACAGGACAATTCCTAAATATAGGCAACATGACTCTACGAATATGTACAGAAACGCAACAATAGATGCACTTTACAAACAAAAAAGTAGACTCCTGTCAAGACTCAAATTCTTTCACAGGAGGTTTACGGACCGACACGATTTGAAGATTTGAACTCTCAAGTCACAGATCAAAAATCTCCAACAACTTATTAAAGAAAACTATAGAATTTCCATTTCATGTTTCTGGAACAATAAAATTCGGGCTGTACAGTCCAACAACCCGAGTATGTTTCCGGAAATAAACAAAATTTTTAGGAGAAAAGATCAAAATGACCTTCAGAGTATTAAACTCCAAAGGACGACAGAAAACAAAGACTTACTTCTGACATAAGGAATAGATCCAGATGACGCCATTTTGGATGATGACCACTTTATAGTGGAAGATGCTCAAGAGAAGGTATAGACTGTGGGTGCTGTTTTCGAGCAAGTATATAAGGTGAATAAGTGCATTCGCCCTAATTACGACCTTGAGAACAGAGCCTTAATTGGACACCTCTAACTTAGAGACGAGATCTCGCATTGGCGATCTGAGAATCCTGGTTTCACTAGGTTCAATGACGACCGACTTGCAAATGCAGTCATCGCCGAGCGAAACGGGGATAACACCCTGTTCGTTTCTAAGATGGACCTCTTGGACATCTTTCACAAAATAAAGAAAAAGAAGTCAGCAGGAGTCGACGGCATACCCAATGTTGTGCTGCGAAACCTCCCTTCGGAAGCGGTGGACATATACGCCACGTTGTTCAACAATGCGCTAAATAATGCATATTATCCAGTGCGTTGGAAGACGGCAGTGGTCCATCCTCTCCTTAAAAAAGGGAAGTACTTTGTATTTATTATTATTATTATTTCATTAACTATACTCAGTAAGATACAAAATCTTTTTTAATTGAGTAAGTTTTTTTTTTACAATTTTTCAAATGTTTAATTAAAAAAAAAAAAAGACAACTAAGAATTACAATATTTGAACTCATATGATTATAGAATACAATTATTCAAAAAATAAAAAGTGGAGAAAAAAGAAAGAATGAAACAAGAAAAAAAAAGAAACAAAAAAGAAAAAAGGATAGAAGAAAAATTATTTTAAATTATCATCATTATTATCAAACATCATATAATATCATGGCAAACATTACAAACGTGTTACTAAGTATTGCTTGAGTTTCGATTTGAAAAGATTTGTGCAGCTCACCAATCTTATAAATCTTGGTAGGGAATTCCACAGCGCAACAGCACATATGAAGAATTGACGTTTTGAAACTAAGTATGTGTATCGTATTGGCACAAGATCACAGGTTCTGTTGGATCGCGGAAAAGTTATCTTATTAAACAAGTACGAAGGTTGACGTGTCTGCATTACACCATGAAGCAAAATTAAAGTTCTAAATTGTAAAAGGTTGTCGAGAGTAAGTCCATGAATTGATTTGGAAAAAGCAGAAATGTGGTCATACCTTCTTCGTCCATAGACATAGCGGGCGATACTATTATAAGCGACATTGAGTTTCCGTTTGTGCACGTAATCACAATTTGAAAAAATTTCACATCCGTATAAAATAATCGGAATAATCAATGTTTTTGCCAGAATCATTCTTGTTCTTATGGGAGTTATTTTTTGTGTTGTCCATAGCAAACGAAGTCCACCATACACTCTACCAATAGCTAACCTTATATGGTTATCCCAAGTAAGTGTTCTATTAAATACCAAGCCAAGGTTTTTGACAGTGTCAACAAACTCGATGTTGTTGTTGTTAATACATATTTTAGGGAAGTATGAAGTGTCCACATGCTTTCGACTTATTACAAGGCATTTCGATTTTAAAGGATTAATGCAAAGACCATTAGAGCGTGACCAGCATGCTATTCTTTGCAGGTCTTCATTCACTTCACAAGCTCCATTTTCAACGAGTCCTAAAGGAAAGCTTTTTCGCACCTGAACATCATCAGCATACATGTCAATTGAGCAGTGAAGTGAGCACGAAGGGAGGTCATTGATGTACATTGAAAAGAGCAATGGACCCAAAATAGATCCCTGTGGAACACCTCTGCACAAAGGCAGGAAATCAGATATGGTATTGTTAATGACAACTGCCTGATGTCTTCCATGTAAATAAGATGCAATCAAATTAATAGAAAAAGAAGAGAAACCGAACTGATTTTTAAGCTTATTACATAATCTTCCATAGTCGACAGTGTCAAATGCATTTGAAAAGTCCAATAGTGTAAGAAAAGTAACTTGGTTATCGTCAACAGCTTGTCTGATGTCTTCAACAATTTTTATTAAAGCAGTAGTACAGCTGTGTTGAGGACGAAAGCCTGACTGATTTTCACATAGAAGGTCATTTCTTTTAAGGAAGCTCCGCATTTGGTTGCTCATAATCCGCTCAAGGACTTTCGACAGATATGGCAAAAAAGCTATTGGCCTGAAATCATTATTGGTTTTTGGTATAGGAATGACTTTAGTCTGTTTCCAAGCGCTGGGAAAAATTCCAGTCATAAAAATAGTGTTAAATAAATGCGTAATGTATTTCAATGTGTATGGTAGAGTAGCTTTTATGAATATTGGATGAGTTTCATCAAAACCAACAGCATTAGATTTAATTGAAAGAAAACTCTCTAAGACATCAGAATCTTCAACTGGTTGAAAACAGAAACCATTTCTGGGATTCAAATCAAGAGGTATGGCTAATGGAACATCTACATTCTCAAAGGTCTCATCAGAAGGAAGAGTAGTGAATTTTGAATTCAGTTCATTGCAATCAATAGCGGACAAATTGCTAGTTAATTGTTTCCCTACGCCTATTTCTTTAAGATTTTTCCAAAGCTTATTTTTAGCCAACGATGGTTCCAGCCGAGAGGCATAATACCGTTTCTTTGCAACTCTTATTTCATATGTCACTTTATTCCTTAAAGCTCGATATTCATTAAGCAGCACATCTAGCCGGAAACGCTTCCAGCGTTTGTAAACTTGGTTGCGCTTATGTATTATATTTATAATTCTGGAGCTAAACCAAGGGCGAACATTTGAACTAGTCGGCATAGTTACGATTGGGACATGATCATTAAAAACATTGTTTAAATTATTCTGTAAAAACATTACTTGCTCATCAACCGATGTCATTTCATAGACTCGATACCACTCGATTGATTTTAAATTCTCTTCAAGACTTTCTTTATTAATATTCTTAAAATCTCTGAAGGAATATGTTGTGTCCAGTGAAATAGGTTCGCATTGGAAAGTTAAATGAATGAGGTCATGATTGGAAAAACAAGAAGCAGAGAGTTGGCTGTAGTGTAAAACTTTTTGCAGATGACTTACGAAGAATATGTCTAAAAGTGTACTATTATCTTTTGTAAAGTGTGTGGGTACGGAAGTGTTTACAGGAGTCAAATTAAGCGTCCCCATAGAGTTTACAAGAGAAGAGTCTACCAGTAGGTTACTATTTAAGTCTCCAGCTATAATAATAAATGGCGTTACATAAGATAATTCATCTAGCACGCTAATCAAAGGTGTTGTATTAACATTACGATTTGGTCTATATACGGAGCCCATAAGAATAACATTATCCTTACATTCTATTTCCACAAATATATACTCAATTGAACTCCCATTTGGTGATTCACGTATTAGTCTACAATTTAAACATTTACGTACATAAATGGCCACACCCCCTCCAACCCGGTCACTTCTATCAGAACGAAAGCAATGATAACCATCCAAACAACACATAGCATCAATTAGATCAGGAGCAAACCAAGTTTCGGAAATACAGATAACGTCAACATTCGAACCTTCGAATAAAAACCTGAATTCATCTAATTTTGGATGTAAGCTCTGTGCATTAATGTGACATACTTGTAGTCCACTACGATAACCACACAAAATGTTTAACATTATACGCATGTTATCCTCATAAACTGCAGTATGATCCGTGAATTCCCTCCTATTCCGAACACGGGGTCTAATCATTGATAATAAATATAAATGATAAGAGCCCCATGAGGCACTCAATAGTCACCGAAAAGGTAAGACACACAAACTGTTCCAGAAACCAAGCAAATAACAACGACACAGAAATAATGATGACAAGATATATAACAGAACTATCAATTATGATACAAAAAATAAGTAAGTACAAGGTAAGAAAATTGAAATGAATAGAAAAAATAAGAATAAAATGATAAAGAATACAATAATATAAGAAAAAAATAGTAAATACGTAATTAAGAATGTGATCAGCTGGGGCGAATTTCATCGAGATCAAAGGCATCATCATCAGTTGTTGTTTTTATTGTTGTCTGTGGTGAAGTGGCAAACTCAGCTAAGCTCCCAATGGTTTTAATAAGAACTGCATTCTGGTTAACAGTTTTCTTCACGTAGACAAGGCCGCGCATAGTAAACACTGAAAACAGTTTATGCTCTCGTTTCATTTTAAGTGCTTGGTTCAGAAGAGATCGATTTTTTACTGTTAGGCATTCATGAATGAAAACATATGCTTTCTTGTTATTGTCGCAGTCATTGAAGCCTAATAAACAAAGGTGAATGTTTTCTTTAGTTGTCTTCCGGTACTTGGCGATCGATCTTAGCACGTAGCTTTTGTCTTGTGGTGAACAAAACTTAATTAATATCGGCGGAGATAAAGTGTTTAATTTTGATTTAAGACGAAACATACTTTTAACAATAGGTGGTTTTATATTAATTTTAGTGCAGAGATTGTTGAAAAAGAGTGAAAGATTTTCCGTCGGTAGAATTGGAACTCCATGTAAAAGTGCGTCACACATAGTTGCTTTGATTTCTTGTTTTTCTTCGTTCAAATCAATACGCATAATAATATTTTTAATTTCCTTCTCTTGCTGTTTTACTTTTTCCATAAGTTCAAGATTTTCATTCTTTAGTGCGGCGAATTCATTTTGGGTTTTCTCAAGTTTAAGCAAACGGTTGTTGACGTCATCAATCGTGGTTTTCAGGAAGGATGGTTCCAATCCAGCAAATCTCCGGTCAATTAGTCTTCTTCCGAGTATCAGCAAGGTATTTGAGAATGTGCTCAATAGAGCTCTGTCCACATGGGCTGAGGACAAACATATTATTCCAGAAAATCAGTTCGGTTTTAAGGCGGGTCATGATACCATACATGCGGCGTCTAAACTAGTATCTGATATTCAATGGAACAAAGCTAAAAAGCAGTGTACGGGTGCATGTCTGGTTGACTTGGAGAAAGCATTCGATACCGTTTGGTTAGACGGTCTTTTCTATAAGTTGATCAGGTATGAGTAAACCACTGCTTTATATTCTGAATGACATGCTAGAACATTTGCTGTGAAAAGTTGCAATATAACTTCTACCAGAACTTTTAAAATACAGAACGGTCTTCAACTAGGGGCAGTGAATTCGCCTATTTTGTTTAGCATTTTCACCGGCGATCTAATAGGTTCTCTTCACCATGCTATAGCGTACGCCGATGACCTCATTGCGTACAGAACAGGTCCAAAGATCGAAGACATCAGAAGTCTCTTGCAAAGTGACTTCGATAAGATTCAGCAATATTGCGATGACTGGAAGTTGAAAATCAACTTTCAGAAATCGGAAACAATTGTGTTTAGAACGCCGTTGGCTCGGGCCTCATGGGATACGAGAAAGAACTGGCGAAAGCTGGTGATCGTTGATCTACATGGCCACCCACTGCCAAGCAAAGTAGTAGTCAAGTACCTCGGCATCTGGCTAGATCAGTATCTATATTTTAACAAACATATGGATGCGGCTCTGGCCAGGCCTAGAGGAGCTTTTGCTCTGACAAGGCGACTGTTTTATAGCAGACAACTTGATAGCAGAGTGAAAGTGATTTGCTACATGGCCCTCATAAGACTGATGATTGTCTATGGGTTCCCCGTGTGGTTCAACGTAACAGCGTATCAAATGGAAAAGATTCGGGTGTTTGAGAGACAGTGTCTGCGTACCTGTCTTGGATTGCACAGAACACCAGAGTCGGAGTACAAAAAATATTATCCCAATGAGGTCCTTTACAACGGGGCTCAAATAAACAGGATCGACAACGTCATTATACACACGGCAAGAGCGATGACCTCGACCAATGGCCTGATTTTTGGGGCTTATTACCCCAATAGAGAGTATATGGAAAGAACACGCTTCAGTGGATTTGTCCCACCGGAGGCTTTCCTCTATTTTGATATGGAAGGGCTGATTCAGGATAGGTTGGCGGTTCCGCTAATCTACCACGTCTGCCGTAAGTCCGTGGAACGACGGCTCCTTTATAATCGAGACGTCACCGCAGTAGGCGGAGACGTTGAAGAGATCCTTCGGTTCAGTAGGGCGGTCTCAGATCGCGATCGACGTGACGTTGTTAAAATGTCAAATATGTTCTGGTGGTTGTCTGAGCACGAAACTCAAAATGATACTGATAGCGAGTCGCCAATGGCTGGCTTACACAGGTTTAGCGTGTAGATCTTAGGGTATAGGGGGTGGGCACAGTGGCATACAAAAAAAAGACAAAAAACTAAAAAAAAAAAAATTTTAAAACCACAAAACACCAAAAAAAAAAAAAACAAAAATCAAAAAAAAAATCATAAAACATAAAAATTCAAAAAAAAAAAAATTAAAATCTAAACATTAAAAAAAATTAAAAAAAAAAAAAAAAGCTACTGTGGCTGCTCTAGGTTTAAGTAGTTTTAAATAGAGTTAAGTAGTTTTTAGTAGATTTAAGTAGTTTTAATAAAATCAAAAAAAAATATGATCCAGTTTTTTGTTTTTAAATTTTCTTAGTTCTTAACCATAGTTCTAGATTGTAAATCCATAAGTTATCATAAGGCCGAAAGGCATTAGAATTAAGATATTGAGTAATTTAGAGTACCCGCTTAGGGTCAGTAAGTTAGTTAAGTTATTATATAAGCTAGTTTTATACATTTTTGCTAGCTCCTAAGTAGATTTAAGAAAATGAAATAAAAAATGAATTTAAAACTGAAAAACTGAGTTATATTAAAAAAAAATAGAAAGCATTGTGAGCATCTAGGCTGTTTGTATTGTAATTTTACATGGGAAAGTAATTGGAACTTCTGTAACGTGCGCTTAGTTCGCAAAATAAAACTCCACCTTTCAATTTATTTCTACCTCTTTTATTCAGTATCTATACTTTCTCAACTCGACTTTTGGACTATCACTTGTAAACAATTTACTCTTCACTTTATCATTCTATAATAAAAAAAAAACTCTGGTTGCCTCGGGCGGGCTATTTATATCAAATGACATTTCATCTAAAACTCGCCAGTAATTTCCACATAGTCTCCACTCTCCACTATTTTGGCTGTCAAACATTTTCTCTCCTAGAATATTTCTACACTTACACTAGTGTTGCCGCTTGTGTTTTCGGTTGAACGTTTTCGATTAGGAAATTGGTATTAAATGTTGGGTTCACGTTACACTGCCCCCTCCTTAAGATTGTTCGTCCCGAATAATTCCATCTGCAGCCTCGCCACTATATCGATGCAGCCGGTCACAATGAACTACTTTTAACTTGCCTCTTAGTCCTCTTTGGATGCGGTAAACCACGTCGTTAATCCTCGTGACAAAAGTATAAGGACCTTCCCAGTTTTTCTGAAGTTTCGGTGACAATCCCTTTTGACGATGAGGATTATAAAGCCACACACGATCTCCTGCTTGGAATCCTGTCGTTGTCGCTTTTGTGTCGTACCGTGTCTTCATCCAGTCGCTATACACTGTGGCCCATGTTCCTGTTCTATTAGGTCTATCTGTAAGCCTACCCACCGCTATGTTTGAATCACAGACATAACAATTTCGGAACCACTTCTCCACGTCACCTCTAACATGCAGCCAGTAAAAGCGTTTTCGCACGTTCTCCAGCGTCTTGTTGACTCTCAGGTGGCTTCCTGTAGGGCTCCTATGCATCTTTTGATAAATAGCATCCAGGCAACGCAAATCTAAGGGATGTAGACCTACCATAAAACCGATCGTAAAACCGAGAAACAGTTTTACGATATCCTAAACCAACAATAAGAGAAACGACATCTGGCACATTAGGTTCGACCAATTCCAGGAAGGACTAATTATTATCATATTCACTACACTATCTTAACCAAACCAACCCCTAAGAAGAACGAGAACGCACAACAGCGGAGGAGAGGAATGATTTCGGCAGTCATAGTTAGAACACGAAGTAGAACAGTCACTGCTCTTGTAAATTTATATTAGTATTTTAAGTTTAAATAAAATTGTTTTAATTAAAAGTATCCGTTACATTAATTGGGGGCTCAACCGGGATCCTCACGCGCTAAACGATTTAAAAATAAAAAGTAAAATCAGTGTGTGATATCCTGTGCCAAAAAAATAACCAGCCAAAGTACCTTGCACAGACAAGGGAAAGCAGCAGTACCAGAGAGTAAAAGTCGTACTTTACCAAAGACCAGTATCCTGAGGAAAAAAACGTAGCTTTGAAATCCAGAAAGTATCCTGCCACAAAAGGAAAATAAAGTTTATTTTAGTAAGAACGTATTTTTAGAAATTATATAAAATTATTTGATAAGAATAGTGATTGTAATAAGAAGTATATGTGGAAAAAACATAGACATTACCAAAAAAAATCAGATAGCGGTGAGAGCTACCACTTAGACTCCTTAAAAAATATCAAACTAGAAATGGCCTTTGCTCCTGCTTTAACTGAGCAATTAATTGACGAACTTATAGCAATAGCCATAAAGCGCAATAATGAAGCAATTCACAGCGTTATGAAAGAAAAAGAAGGTATACACAAAAATGAGATACAAAAATTACAGAACCTCATCTCATCAATGGGGATTACTAGTTCCATTACGGATTATGCAACACAAAAAATAGATAAGACGATTACATGTAATGAACCATTGGACGTTATAAAATCTTTGCCAGAATTTTCTGGAAGTCAGACCTCATACGTGAGTTGGCGAGAAGCTGCTCACAACTCCATATCATTATACGACGTGGGTAGTAAGAAATATTTCGCGGCACTAACAATTTTCCGTAACAAGATCACGCAACACGCGAATGATATTTTAACTAATCATGGCACAGTGTTGAATTTCGATGCCATAATTTCGCGATTAGATTTTGCCTACGCGGACAAAAGACCAGTTCATATAATAGAACAGGAGCTGAGTATTCTAAGGCAAGGTTCAATGTCTTTAATAGACTACTATAACTCTGTTAATCAGAAATTAACTCTCTTGACCAATAAGACAATTATGACACATGGTTCCAATTCACCGGTCACGCTAGAACTTAATAATATACACCGACGAAACGCCTTGCGAGTATTTATTACTGGTCTAATTGGTCAGTTATCTAATATTTTATTTTCACAAAATCCACAAGACTTACCAAACGCTCTTGCTAAGGCACAGGAACTAGAAAGCAATAACACAAGAGCAAATTTCGCGCTTCAATTTACATCTTATAAAGGGGAAAATAAGAAAGATTCAAACATTCTTCGTTTTCCTACACGGAATAACCACGCACAAGTTCCACAACACCAATACAGAAATGATTGTAGACAATTACCACAGCGTTTTGAACCAATGGTTCTTGGTAGCTCTGCTAACAAACCTATTTGTTCTCAAGAGCTGAATAGATTTAAAGAAATACATCAGCAGACAAGTAATACCAACCCATTCCGTGCAAATAACACTTATAATTATAATAAGCATGGTAACAACTCCCGTTGGCAAAAACCTCAATATAACACATACAACAATAATACGCGTCCAATCTTTAAACGAGAAAGAGAACCGAGTGCAAATCACTCTATTCAACCACCTCCACAAAAAAATGAGAGGATCAATAACCTCAACGAAGGTAGTGATTTTTTAAGGCGAAGAGTGGGGCTACCCCACTTACGACGAAGAGTAAATGGTAGAAATATAAAGATTTTAATAGATACTGGTAGTAACTACTGTCAACCGAACATTTTAAGCAATCCCATTTCGTTAGCAATATTTAAACGAGCTTGCACTGTAAATGGGGAAACAATAATAAAAATTTGCCATGAAGCATTTATTTTCGATAGAGAAACACGTTTTTACGTTCTCCCAAACTTGGAGTACGAAATTTTAATAGGAGCAAATTTGCTCAGCTCAGTAAATGCGGAGATTAATTTAGAAAATAATACCCTTAAATATGGGAACAAAATAGATAAAATCTATTTTGACGAAGAAATAAGTATGATGATTAATCATATTGAGAATCATGGTACATTAGTGGAACCAATGGTGAAGAAAATAAAAAGTATTCACTCAAACATTGACACTACACTTCCGTTCAGGACAGATGTCGTAGCGGAAATACGCACAGTACAGGATAAGTCTGTCTGGAGCAAACAGTATCCATACCCTCTATCAGCTAATGAATTTGTGAATAAAGAAGTAATTAAAATGTTAAAAGAAGGTATAATAAGACCTTCCAAATCTCCATACAATAGTCCTGTATGGGTTGTACCAAAAAAAGGTGCAAATGAAGATGGCTTGCCTAAAAACAGGTTAGTCATTGATTACAAGAAATTGAACGAAAATACAATATCAGACAAGTATCCAATACCGGATACCAACGTAATTTTATCCAACCTTGGAAAAGTTAAGTATTTTTCCACGCTGGATTTAGAATCAGGGTTCCATCAGATAATGATGAAGGAATCCGACATAGAAAAAACTAGTTTTTGTGTTAATAATGGCAAGTACGAATTCGTACGATTGCCTTTTGGATTGAAAAATGCTCCATCAATCTTTCAAAGAGCAATGGATAATATTTTAAGACCATATATTGGCAAAATATGTCACGTCTATATAGACGATATCATTGTGTATTCACACAGTATCCAAGAGCATACAGAACATTTGGATACCATAATCCGTGTTCTTAAAACAGCGAATATGAAAATCTCTATTGAAAAGTCAATGCTATACCAAGAAAAGGTAGAATTCTTGGGTTATGTCGTCGGGCATAACGTTATAAAAACCAACCCGAACAAGGTAGCAACAATCAAAGAATACCCTGAGCCAACGACTCTTCGTCAACTCAGAAGTTTCTTAGGTTTGATTGGTTACTACCGTAAGTTTATTAAGAACTATGCAAGCATAGCTAAACCATTGACCAAATACCTTCAAAGCGATAGTGGGCAAGTGTCTACCCACATGGCAAAGAAGACGAACATTAAATTAGATGCGGAAGCTTTGCAAGCATTTAATGTACTTAAAGACCACCTAATAACTGAAACCGAACTTAACCAGCCCGATTTTTCAAAAAAATTTGTCCTCACTACCGATGCCTCAGACGATGCAATCGGAGCGGTCTTATCGCAAGATGGAAAACCCATAACTTTTATATCCAAAACATTAGGAAAAACTGAGAGAAACTTTGCGGCAAACGAGAAAGAACTCTATGCCATAGTTTTCGCTCTAAAAAACTTACGTTATTATTTGTATGGAGTTACGAATTGAGAGATCCATACGGATCACCAGCCTTTGACATTTGCAGTTTCACCTAGAAACCCTAATACTAAGATGAAACGCTGGCACGCTCTTATTGAAGAACATGCACCGAAAATGGTCTATAAACCTGGAACTACAAACGTAGTGGCTGACGCCCTATCTAGACAAAATTTAAACCAGATTTCGGGCAGTTCTTCTGAAGCCACTCAACACTCAGCGGAAAGTAGTGATGACTATCACTATCTAATTGAATTGATTGATAGACCTCTGAATCGATTTAACCTACAGATAATAAAAGAGAAAGTAATAGAAACTATTCACGAACATACTAAACCCTTCCCCAGTAAAGATAGACATATCATTACATATAACGACCCTTCCGACCTGATACCTTTATTCAAGGAATTTGTAAAAGAAGATGTAGTAGCCTTGTTTGCTACACCCGAAACAATCTATGATATTAAAAACATTTTGAAAGAACATTTCATGAATGGGTCTATGAAATAACTCCCACGAAATTAGTCCCACTTTTAAAAACGAAATAAGTCCCACCAAAAATTGATTAAAAAAATGAAATAACTCCCACGAAATAAGTCCCACTTTTGAAAACGAAATAAGTCCCACCAAAATGAAATGATTTAAAAATTTACTTGAAATGAAATAACTCCCACTCAAAATGAAATAACTCCCCCTTGAATAATATATTTCTTAAATGAATTAAGTCCCACTTTCATAAACGAAATAAGTCCCACTTTTTCATTGTTTAATGCGATTTCAAATAAGAAGTATTTGGCTCTTCGAAAAAAACACACGTCGAATAATATGAATAATCAAAGCAGAGGAATAATAAAGAAAAATCGTATACAAGCAAGAAGAGCCATGAGAGATAAGGACAAAAAATTATGGTTGTCCCTTTTACGAAATATTGGACATTTCGTAAAAGAGACAACCATAACTTTTTGCATAAGAAAAAATATAAATTTAGGGGTATGAAATAACTCCCACTTTACAAAACGAATTTATTCCCACTCAAAACGAAATAAGTCCCACTTAAAATAAAAACGCGTAACGAAATAAGTCCCACCAATTGACGAAATAAGTCCCACTTTTAAAAACGAAATAACTCCCACTTTCAAAATAGCAATTTTTGGTGGGACTTATTTCGTTTTTAAAAGTGGGACTTATTTCGTGGGAGTTATTTCATAGACCCTTCATGAATAAATTCATACAGGCAAAGTATTTTGCCCACGATATTTCTAATAAAGATGACCAGGTATCAATAGTAGCACAAACGCATACCCGTGCGCACAGAAACTTCAGGGAAAACCTTAAACAAGTTATTGATAAATATTATTGGCCTGGAATGTCAGACGAATTCCAACAATTTGCAAGGAACTGCGAGGTATGCAACGTAAACAAATACGACAGGCACCCTAATAGGCAACCAATTGGCGAGGCACCAATTCCTGTAAAAGAGGGGGAGTGCGTTCATATTGATGTAATGTTTGCAGAAAAAGTAAAGATTCTTACATGCATCGATGCTTATTCTAAATTCTTAGTTATTAAAATTCTAGAAAATCGCCAAGAAATGCAAATCAAAGTTCTTGAGCTACTGCAAGCATTTCCTGATTGTAAAAACTTAGTATGCGACCAAGATCCAACATTTACCTCGGCTTCTTTCGTATCACTAATGCAAAGGTCTGATATCACTGTATACTATACCCCAGCTAGCCACAGTACGACTAATGGTCAAGTGGAACGAGCTCAGAGTACCCTTCAGGAGATAGCCAGATGCGTTAAAGAGGAGTATAAATTATTAGATGTAGTTGAAGTATTCATCAGAGCAGCTAAAGAATATAATAAAACTATTCATTCTTCCACTGAAAAGAAACCCGCAGAAGTTTTGTTTAATAAAATTAATCACTCCGATCTTCCATTAAAATTAACAATGGTCCAAGATAAAATGCTTGATAATAATAAAGAAAGAAAATCTAAAGAAGTCAAACCCGATGATATAGTTTATCAAAAGACTACAGGTGCCCACTGGGGCAAATTGCAACCCAAGTATAAACCCCGGAAAGTATCCGAAGATTTAGGGAATAAAGTCAAACTTAAAAATGGTAAGATTGTCCACAAAGATAATCTTAAATTTTAATACAAACTCTTTTAGACCAACTTATGGTTTCTCGCTCTAAACGAGCAATTGAAACAATAGGAACTATATGGAAATGGATAGCTGGTACCCCAGACCATGATGATGAGATTATGGTAGAGAATAAAATTAACGATCTTATAATAAACAACCATAAACAATTTGTAACCAATTCTAAACTGTTCGAAGCAATACAATCTGTAAAACATACAATTAAAAGTGAGCTTATTTCCGCAAAATGTAAATTAATTATCTTTGAGCTTCAAAATTTGATGAACACACTCACTCTAGCTAAGTTAAATATATTGAATCCAGCTATCTTGAATATTAATGATATAAACAAAATTGTAAAAAATGAATTGATTAAAACTTTTACTATTAGTGACTTAATCGATGTTTCTAAATTTAAAATCTTACAAAAAAATGGAATTATTATAATTTATATTAAATACCCCATCATTCACAAAAATTGTAAGATATACGAAAGTAGGGCCATAAGCCAGAAAGATGGGAAGCTAATTTTAAGTAAAGAAATTGCCAAATGTAACAAAACATTCACGAATGTACAAAATTGCAAACATGAGTTAAAGTATACGTTCTGCGAAACAAATCAAAATAAAACATGTCTATCAGAACTACTAACAACCAAAAAACAGTATGTAATAAAATTAAGGAAAAGAATATAGACTTAGAATTAATTAAAGATGGAACCATTCTCCTATCCGGCGAACACACCGTGGACAACGAAACTTTAAAGGGTGTCTACCTAGTGAATTTTGAAAATAACACTGTTATTGATGGAATATCATACGAGAATCCTACACGCCTAATCCAGAATTACCTGAAGACCTACACAATCGAAAAATATGAAATTGGCCAATATATCGAATCACTTGACGAGCAACTAAAGTTTGATAATATAAACTTATTAGAATCTTTACAGATTGAAGCAACTAAAAGCCCTTTTATCTCTGCTTTTGGACTAGTCTCATTCACGGTCCTCACTACAACATTTATAGTTATTCTTTACAGAAGAAGAACTCCTAAGCTTACTCCAGAACAACATCTTAACCAGAGAGCCAACAGAATAGAAATGCTTGTACGGCAAAGTGAAGCTGCGAGGCGCGCTTTTTAAAGAAAAGGGGGAGTTAACATTCTAGTTCCCACGTTCCATAAATAGCATCCAGGCAACGCAAATCTAAGGGATGCAGACCTACCATAAAACCGATCGTAAAACCGAGAAACAGTTTTACGATATCCTAAACCAACAATAAGAGAAACGACATCTGGTACATTAGGTTCGACCAATTCCAGGAAGGACTAATTATTATCATATTCACTACACTATCTTAAACAAACCAACCCCTAAGAAGAACGAGAACGCACAACAGCGGAGGAGAGGAATGATTTCGGCAGTCATAGTTAGAACACGAAGTAGAACAGTCACTGCTCTTGTAAATTTATATTAGTATTTTAAGTTTAAATAAAATTGTTTTAATTGAAAGTATCCGTTACATTAATTTATATAATAAAACTATGGTCTGTTTATTGAGCCTTCCAATGGCAAGTGTCAAGGGTTATTTTTAAAACTCGGCGCGTATAATAATTATTTGAACTACAGCACTTTATAGAACGTCTGCTCATCAACTCATTACTATATTACTCCATAAAATTTAATGACTTACAATATTGGCAACGTTCATTGGTCCAATAGCAACGATTTGTTGTGAACTGTACTCGATTTCTGCGTTATAATTGAATGCACCTCGATAGGGGTTAAGAGCAATATTTCTATTTGGATTCAGTTCAACTGTATTTCGCTCGCATTGCTCGTTATTTGCGAGTTCTACGAATTAAGTTTGCACGTCTAATTGCTGTCATTTATAAAAACGAAAATTCAACTGTGAATCAATGAAAACTGTGGTATTATTCTTTATAACCCAGTATATCACTTGTTATATTAGTAACGTTCATGTTATTCTATTCAAGCTTACCAAAACTCCATATAAAATTGAACTTTTAGTATTGGTGATGTTGGTCCAATGAATAAAAACACAAATTAATAACAGTATTTATAATTCTTTTTTTTTAAGTTGCTAGGAGAGTTTGTTTAGTTCATATTAACAACTTAATATTTTTTTTAATAAAGTTGCTGTGTTTTTGTTCAAACTATTGCTATTGCTAAAAGAGAGACGATGTCAACAGTGTATGTCTTTAATTATTGAAGTCCGCTTAAATATCTGAATCGCTGTAAAATCATATTTATTTGCAAGAAATTGTGATTAATTCATTAAAAACTGGTGTCAAAAGTATGTAAATCATTAAAAAAGACTAAAAACTAACAATCATTGAAATTTGAAGCTATTCTAGAGTGCTTGTGTATTTAACTAAGATTAATATGTCTGTGGCCAATACAAATGCAGTGACAGCCTCCACTGTTTCTACCGTCATCACTACCAACGTTATGACCACCACACCCACTGCTTCTAAATTTTGTGATCCAAACATTATTGCAATCAACACACCCTCAAAGCAACGTTTCAATATTGAAACTGGCTCTCCTAAATTTCTTCAAATACCCAACTAAACATCGAAGCCGCAATCAGCATCCAACAAAGAACAAATTTATTGCTTCCACCGTAGTTGCCGACAATGAAGTAAACAACAAAAACAAACAACTCCGTGAGCTAGAAAAAAATCTTTTGGCAAATCTAACCAAGGCCTATGAGCTGTGATGCTTTCGGAGAAAAAATGAAGCAACATGTCAATGAAACTATTTCAGCTCTTAATGACCGCTTGTTTCAATGTGAAAATCAAATAGTTCAACTAAAAACTGAAAACACCAAAATAAGAGAGCAGTCAGAAGATTTTCAACGTCAACAACGCTTGAGTGATGTGATTGCTTGTGGCCTACCGAAAACTGAGAATGCAATTGAACTTGCAAAAAAAACTTGCCACCAAACGCAATCATACACTTGCTCCTCACTTTGATGCTTTTCATTTAAACACCAGTAGCAGAAACACCAGCAGCAGAAACAAAAGCAATGATAATCCGCTTCTCATTCGGTTATCATCTGCAGCCGAAAAAAAAATCATTACTTGCTGCTTTCAAGTCAACAAAGGGTTTAACTACACGACAACTATTTGATGACACTAATCACTAACACTACTCAATACTCATTCTTCGGTTCGTGATCGGCGTTTATATATCAACGGAAGTCTAACACTAACACCTCGCAATAGTTCTCTAATGCGGCATGCCATCCAACTATGGAAAGAGGGAATTTTATTCTCGGTGAGAACAATAAATGGATTTGTTTATGTTAAGAAAAGCAGGGATGACAATGAATTTAAGATTGATTTAAGTACTTTTCCTACTCTTTTCCCTTCTACTAATTAAATGTTTTCTGGAGCAGATCACTGCTAAATGTTAATTCAGTACTATAGAACTTTTTTTTCTGATATCGTTATACCTATTTCTGTGATATTTGTAATTTCTTAATACTGTTCTATTCAATATTTATTCGTTCTATTCTGCTATTTATTTATTTATTTGTTTAATCATGTCTGTCAGAATTGTACCAAATGCTAGCATAGAAATGGCGGCAAAATCCGTAATTAAAATACTCCCCAATGCGTGTGACTGTTTTTAGGTTTGCAGTCTCAATGCAAGAAGTTTAAACTTTGAAAAATTAGATTTTGCCAAGTATATTTTTGAATCATCGGGCGTTGATGCTATTTGTGTAACCGAGACCTGGTTTAGATCTGGCAATCCTAATCATTTGTATGAGCAAGGCCGTCTTTACCCTTTTGGGGGCCCTGGGCACTTTTTGACAATGGGGCCCCTGTATGATTCTTTGAAAATGCTAGGTTGTGTAGTAAAGGTATAAAGAAAAAAAAACACACAACTTTGAATCGATATTTCATCAATCATTATAAATCATTGTAAAAGTAAATAATTATTGAAGCATGTTTATAAACGTTAACATATACATAAATAATGTAAGAATTACAACGAAATAATAAATTTTTCAAATAAGAATTCAAAAATAAACAAAATTTAAAAAACAGAAAACTAAATTCAGATATAGTTTAAGGAATGTAGTTTAAGGAACTAAATTATTGATATACAAAAACATGGAAAGAGGAATGTGTATTGAAGGAGTCTTTTTCTTGATTTTTGATTAGTAAAATCATTGATTTTATCTACAAAATCGACACCTCTGAGGATGTCGCTTTCGATTGACATCAGCGACAGACTGATCAATCTTTCCTGAACCATTGTAGTTCTGAGCTAGTTTTTATTCATTTTAACTTAGAGAAGGAACGTTCACCACTGCAGTTGGTCACCTTCATACTTAAGAAAATTCTAAGTGCAATTTCAACACTTGGAAATTCATATTCCACTGTAAATACTTGTTTTTATAAAATAATTAAGTTCTAGTATATTGTCAGTTTTTTCATTTTCGTGTCGAATAGTTTTCCAGTATTCTTTTCAATTCAGGCATTCAGCATGTAGTTCATCTCCGTTTACATCTTCAGTGCAAAATTTAGCAAAACATTTGCAGTTTTCTTTTAAGTCTTCTGAATTCAGGTTTTTTAATCGAAAAAAAGTCAAAACTTTGGCCAATATTCTTATATGAACCTAGTCGCTGTTTCAAATCAACGCTTAGAGTGTCAACAATGGAAAGAAATGTTTCAATTTCGAACCTTTCTTTCCCAGTCAAAATCAATGAGGGTTCAGAGCCGTCAAAAAAAGTCTGTCCTACTCCTTTCAGAAAGGTTCTTATATTCGGAATCCGCTTTTTTTTGTCTGGATAGTGAATCGAAGTTATCAAAATTGTCCTTGAGCCCAATTATGAATTCATCGATTGCACTCAACTATTTAACATTGTTTTTACAAATAAGAGCTTCCTGTCTGGCATTTCGTGCCTGTCCTAAATCGTTAGCGATATGTATCAAAGCCTCTTCAATTTCTTAATGATCATTATATAAAGCGCTTAGTGCATCAGCTCGCGTTGATCATCTTGTTTGAGAAAATTTTTTGTTACTTTTTTGAACATAAATGAGCAGTCAACACACTCCATCTTTGAAATTTTAAAAAATTGAGTGCCGTTCATCCCAGAGTATATCTAATAATGAGAAGGGACACTCTTCACGCATGCAACGCCTACATTAACAATAGACAGCAAAAAATAAAAACTCTCAATTAGTGAAAATTAAGCAAAAATTATTAATAGCAACCCTTTCGGACCATCACATCGTAAATGTCAGAAGAATACACAAGAAGTTTTCCCATCCTCACAACACCATTTAACATCGATCGTAAGATACACGTATGGATGTTTATACTGACTGGATTTTAAAAAGTGCTCTGAAACGAACACAAGGTAGTGTATGGTTTCGTAGTCCTGATCTTTTTTTGTTGAATTCGAAGAAGGTTCTTGGATGCGCTTTTACTCAGTACCTTGATTCAAAATGTTTGATTTTTCTGCATAAGATAACTTATAAGGAAATGCCAACATATCTTTTTGTTAACTCCGCTTCGCGCATTCTTCTCGAACTTTAAATTTGATCACACCCTATTGTCGATATTAAAACTCATAAAGACTCATTTTTGTTTATGCCACTAAACTTTGGAACGATTTACCAGTAACTATAAAGTAAATAACTAGAATTCACCACTTTCAAAAAGCATTATTCTTGCTCTACCGTCAAACTTTTCAAGAACAGTAATTAGAAAAGAAAAAAAAAATTATATTATTATTATTTTTGTTATTATATTATTATATTTTAAATTGAATCATCAAATTATTTTACCCTATTTTAAAGTACTATAAAAGGCTTGATTATGTCTTATTTGTACCACCGATATGTAATAAATTGAAATTGAAATTTCAACACCTCCCCTTCCAAAAGGAGCTTAGCCCTATGAGAGTTCGTAAGATTAAATCCATTCTACGCTAAGTTACTGAGGAATTATATGGTATCACAGTGCTGAACGAATTTTTGAAATCTGTCCCTTAGTTTCCGTTCCCAACCCCGTTCCTGTGGGTTCCGTTCCCATGGAAATAAGTCAATGAAATGTAAGTCTACGTCTAATATCCTAGAGTTGAAAGAATTTGTATTTTGCTTTTCTCGGTCCTGTTTCTATTCCCGTGGAATTATAGGGGTGAAATCTGCGCTAAGTTACTGAGTGATAATGTGGCATCGTACTGTGAAAGAATTTTGAAATCTGTCCAGTAGTTTCTATTTTTTCGTTCCCAACCCTGTTCCTGTGGTAATCTTGCGTTTGCGCAAATTTTTTAAATGTTTTCTGTCATAAAAACCTTGCCCCGACAATAACAAACACAACAAAAAAAAATAAAAAAAATAGTGAAATCGGTCCAGACGTCTTTGAGTTATGCGCTTACCAACACATTTTGCGATTCATTTTTATGTTTAAGACAAGATATAGAATAAAGATTTAAATTAAAATTAAGATCACACGAATTTTTTTTTAACAGGTTTTTATAATGCTATTTAAATCACATTTCATATTTCACTTCCGTGAATAAAGACCAATCAGCAGGAAATTGGCGACATTTTGTTTTCTGGAAAAAGTGCCCTTGGTTTTTTTTTTTGATTTCTCTAAAACCAAGAAAATTTTTTCGTTCGGTGTTATGCTTTTGAGTTAAAATTAATAAAAGCATTGAATATGGAAAGAAAAAGTGGCCCTTAAAGGGGCAAAATTTAAATAAAAGATAAATTAAGAAAAAAATATTTTCTTTTTTCAAAATTTTGACTTTGAGGCTTGATCTCTCGAAAACAGTGATCTCAAATTAAAATTGTTATTATAGAACAAAGCATTAGCTTTCAAAAACACTTTTAGCTTTAGTAAATAATTATAATACTTTATTCAAACAAAAACTATTTAATATATAAAATGAGAATATAACAAATGTTAGAAGGTGACTGCACTCTACTGCTGGTTCTTGAAGAATGAGTCAAAGGTTCAGTTATCGAATCTGCTGATGTGATGTTATATGATGTGACGTTATATACTTCGGTACTTCGAACACGGTACCTATTTACATAACATAACGAAGCGTGTTATTTTTGTAGTGATGCTACAGACTGATGTATGAGAAAGTTATTCAGCCTTATTATGAGTTTCACGTGAACAGCTTTTCGCCCGGAACATTTTTGTTCGCCCGGAATTTTAAAAGCTATTATGAGTTTCACCTGAACAAAAGTCCAAACTTGCAACTTTTCCGCTTTTGTTGTTCACTTGTTCGCCTCACAAAAGTAAGTGAAATAAATTGCTCTCAACGTTTTCACATTTCACGGGGGGAAAAAACTCATAATAAGGGAAATTTTTCGAACATGGAAAATTTTTCCCCCGAAACTCATAATAAGGGAAAAGTGAAATGAGATCTTTTTCGGGGGGAAAGATTTCACGTGAAACTCATAATAAGGCTGATTGGCTTAGTTGATTTTTAATAATTTTTTATTATTGGGTCTCTCGCGCCCACACGGAGGGATATAGACCCCCTCCCATCAGTGGCGAAGCGTCCATATAAGTCGATTATTTCCGACTTACCTTTTGAAATTCACATCCGAAACATCTTTGACTTCATGCAACATGAATCAAACTTTATCATACACATGAACTCGCTGCCAACATTTTTTTAACAACTACCACTCTGCTTTCCGTTTTATTCTACACACATGTTGGCTCTTCAATTCACTTCATAAACAAACACAAAACTTTAGCAACATACAAGGTAACCCCAAATATTACGTCTTATAAAACATGTTGCTGGATAGAACAAATTTGTGTTCTCTCCTCTTTTTTCTTTTACCAAAAAATATGACGGTAGAACATCGTCTTATTTTTTTCCATAAGAAAGCATGTATTGAACAGAGTGGTGCATCTCTCTGTTCAATACATGCCTTCTTATGGAAGAAAATAACCCGGTGTTCTAGCGTCATATTTTTTGGTAAATCTGTTGTTTGTTATCCCTTTGTGCTCTGAGCACGTGAATATAGCGCCGGCGCAGTAGCCCAGTACTCATTTGCAGCATTGCTTCTGCACACTTCGGTGTTTGCATGATATTGGTTTTATAAAAGAAAAAAACGCTTTCCTTCGTATTTCTTCCCATGGACACATGCTTATAAACAAAAATGTATGTTGCAGCTTGCAGCTTGAGGTAGGTCTCTACTTGAAGAACAAGAAAATAACACGCTGCTCTCCGACTTATTTTATGAATTTGTATGTGTCTCTGCACTGGACTCATGTGTCAAAGCTCAAAGGTTGCCACTTTGATAACAAATATGCGTGGATATTAGATCTCATAGCATAAAGCATTTTTTTGGGAGAAAATGCAAAAAATAATGGGAATTTTTCTAAAGTGGCACAAGTGGCCTAAATCAATTCAGTTCCCAATGAGCCGTATTTTATTTGAAAAACGCTGTTTACCAGCAGAACGCAGTGCAATACTTATTTAAATTGATTTAGTGCTTTTGGTGATTTTTTTAAATATTACAAATTTAGGCTTTAAAAATTGAAAAGTGCAAAAAGTCTGAAAAGTTTTCCGATAGTAAGTTTCAGTGGTTTGATTATGACCTTAATATCTGTTGACTGTTGCTTAACTGATTTTCACTTAGAGGAAACAAATAGTTTTAATAATTAGCTTAGTTTTATAAAAAAAAAGTAATGAAGCTATACCTTATAGCAAAGTTGGTTTGAAATACTTGACTTTTTGGCTTGATGCCAAGACAAACATTCCACAAAAAAAAATTTCAAGTAAACTTTTTTTGTTGGTGACTAAGTTTCCTTCGAGTTACCATTTGGAATTATTCACCCCTCGCCACTGCCTCCCATACAATTTTTTTCTTGTATTGACCCAACTTATTCATCCTGACACTTTGGCAAACTGTATCTATAACTCCCTACATAAATAAGAGAAAATTCTATATGCTAATAGTTAATTAAAAAATGATTAAAAAATTGAGGGCGGTGAAATTTTTTTTAACTTTTTTCTATACGCTATTTAAAACACATTTCCCAAAAAATCATGAAAATCTATTGACTTGCCCTGGACTCCTAGGTTTAAAGCTTACGGCACTCTACTTATTACACCTATTTAAAAACAATTTAAACTATTAACAATGATTTAATGAGATGCGCATGTAATATCAATCTGCTATTTCCTTTTTATTTCATGAAAAAATATTAGTAAACCGCAAAGTTATTACCACAACAGTATGTACGAAACCGAAAAATTACAACAAATTGACAAAGATTTTTTTCATATAAGGAGAAAAAATTTGGAAAAAGAAAAAGCTCGGAGGTACATAAGTTGTATACATTTTCTTATCATAAAACCGAAAAGAAAAAAAGAAAAAGTTCACAAATACGGCTGCCCCGTACAAAATTTTTAATGAATCGAAATTTTCATTAAAAAATCAGCTTCCGGTCCCTATAACAGCACAAAAACATTTAAGATAGATAGATATTTATTTGTTCGTATTCATATTTACATTTGGTAAGCTACCGCACAGTATATAATACAGAGATTTGATATGTTTATATCTTTCTGCTGAAGTATTTTTTATAATTAAGAAGAAATTTGAAAATCAATGGAAAAAATGACTTTGAAGGAAAGTACAAAACATTCGATACAAAAAAAGAACTGGCATATTTAAATAAAAGGTAATAAACGAAGGCAGATACATTTCTTCTTAAAAAACTATGATTGTACTTGAATTTAAGCTTAATCAGTATTGCACAAAATAAATATATATATATTATTATTAAAATATCAAATAACTTAATAAATAATTACATAAATAAATTAATAAATAAACAAACAAATAAATTAATAAGTAAGTAATTCTGTTACTAGATCAATTTGTAGATAAATAAAGTAATAAGTATTTGAAACAAAAATTGAATTAAATCAGATGTGTTTAAATAACTTTAAAGTGTACATAGTTATTAAAAGAAGGAAAAGGATAATAAATAAATAAATAAATAAATAAATAAATAAATAAATAAATAGCAGACAAATAAGTAGATAACAAATAAAAAGCAAATAAAAAAATAAATTTGTAAACAAATAAAGAAACTTATAATAAGAATGTTAGCCAAGAAAAACAAATACTTCAATCACTAAGTAATTAATAGACCAACATTTAATATACATAAGAGTCGATACGCAAAGACAAAGGTAAATTATTGGGTATGGTACGTTTCGTCATTTTTACCTCGTTTGTTGTTTTTTCGCGAAAATTTTTACACCTCTAGCCTCAAAAATTGAACTGTACCGGTTATTTTTGTATTTGTATAACAGTTGGCCTAGCTTCTCATCAAACTTTATTGAAAATTGATTCGAACCATCAAAGATATATCATATTGTAACGCGAACCCAACATTTAATACCAATTTCCTAATCGAAAACGTTCAAACGAAAACACAAGTGGCAACACTAGTGTAAGTGTAGAAATATACTAGGAGGAAAAATGTTTGACAGTTGTTGTGGAGAGTGGAGACTATGTGGAAGTTACTGGAGAGTTCTAGATGAAATGTCATTCGATATAAATAGCCCGCCCGAGGCAACCAGAGGGCAGTTTTGATTATAGAGTGATAAAGTGAAGAGTAAATTGTCTACAAGTGATAGTCCAAAAGTCGAGTTGAGATCGAATAAAGTGTAGATACTGAATAAAAGTGGTTGAAATAAATTGAAAAGTGAAGTTTTATTTTGCGAACTAAGCGCACGTTACAATATTTAAAAAGCATTTGCAAAACCATTTAGTTAGAAATAATATCAAATTTAAAAATACCACCAAAACTGAACAAATCCATAATAATAATCCCATAACGAACGAAGTAATTGCATGCCAAAACAAAAGATTACCGTCGAGACAAAATGCGAAAAAACAGTTATCGAGATAAATAAAGTCTAAATAATCATTTGCAAGTTAAATGGAAATACGAAAAAAGGGTAAGCAAGATAAGAAATGCAAAGTAAAGCCTAGTACGCTGCTGAAGCGAAACGGAATTTTTCGTTGATCTCCACGAGCACGACGGAATCGTGAACGAACACTCAGCGGAAAATATTTTTGTAGTATAATGATAATCAGCTGTTTTGAAAAAGTGACAGTCAAAGTCAAGTCAAAAGTGTCACCAAGAGCAATAAAACAAATTAATATTTTTAACATAAAATGTGTTAACAAAACTAACTAAGAACCATATCCAGGAACTACACTTTCGAGAACTGTGCTTGAATATTTGTGTGGGTGAATCTGGTGATGGGTTGACTCGTGCCGCTAAGGTAAGCTCAGGACTATAAAGTGCATTAGTTGAATACTCAACGAATAAATATTTTTTGTGAACATTCAGGTACTAGTCCGGGATCCCTGGTCCTATTTTTTTGTGATTACTATCAAGCTAATTTTTCCTGAGTGGCTTCATTTTTTTGAGACGCATAACAATTTTCTAACAAAAACTTTCGACTGTGGTAACTAACAGAGGTAGCAAGGGTGAAATAAGTCGATTTCATGATACTAAAAAATTCATTAGTAACAGTTTCTTTCTTAGTTAAACTTCAAAATAATTATCTGAATTATGTAAGAAACTATTTGACCAACAGATTGTATGGTTTGATCCCAAGAGTCCCATTCCTCAAAAATGTATCGATTACGAGGTCAAAAAAAGTGATTAACAAGCTGATTTTTTGGTTTTTACTTATTTAATATTTATATAATCTAACAGTCGGATTGTCCTACAAACTCCGTAGTACGTTATCCCGGTCCTACGCCCAATAGTAGTAGTACAGATCCTTGATAAAAATAGCACGCTACTCCATAGCGGTGCTCCAATTGAATATATATGTATGTATTAGAAATTCATGAAATAAAAAATCTCAAGCGTGACAAGAAAAATGTTGACTTTTGGTAGATTCCACTTAACAATATGTTAAAAAATTAGTGAATGTCAACTTAACCTAAGGCAAAATATAACGAACACAAATTTGTTCCGCTTGGGTCTCTGTTAGTGTCCGACCGAAGCTTCAGCTTCGGCCACTGTTGAGGACCTACTATTAACACCTTACCACTGGTGGGGGGATATTAATAGCATGCACTCAATAACTTTATCAAACCTTTCTTTACCGCTGGTGGGGAGAACTTAATGAGAAAAAACACTAGTTTGATTGCCGTTCTAACTGCAAGTGCCTTTTATTCAAATAATATTCTTCTTTTATACTAATTAAACGCTTACGCGTTACTTAGTTTAGCTTAGGAAATAATATGTACATGTACACAAAAATCAAATTGCCTAGTAGACAGAAAGTGCAATTTGTGAGAAATAATAAATTTGATATGACCTGCGTTCGTGCATCGGTGCTGTTGAACTCGTTGTTCAGTTGTTGAAATATGATTCTGGAAATGCGTTTTCATATTTGAGTTGTCATCGTTTATTAGGATTGTGATTCCGAATTCATTCATATTGTTGTCACAACAGCCCAGATGCCTTGTCAGCACAAATTATGTACGTACTTGTACATTCTGCCCGGCCAAGTTTGGTCTAGACCGTGAAGTCTGAAGTCGAATATCTCCGTGCAGGTACGGGAACCTCTCGACTGTGCAGCTCGATTACAGTGTTTGCAGCTTCTGAATTTACTTCTTCGACATTGTTATTATCGATAATTTTTAGAGGACACAGTTTGCCTATAGGTCTCTTATAGATTTTATTTTTTGTCCTTACAGACACAACTCGTACCAAATCATCGTCTCCCGCATGGGTTTTCTCAATTATACCCAAAGACCACCTTGTTGGTGGAAGGTTGTCATCTTTCAGCAGCACAATGTTACCAGGACTCAGATTCCTAGTCTTCTGCGTCCATTTCTGTCTTTGTTGAAGGGTTGTCAAGTAACTTTGGCTCCATTTTTTCCAAAATTGTTGTTGCATCCGTTCCAATAGCTGCCATCTTGTCAGTAACGCTTCTTTCTCGTCAAGTCTATGTTTTTCCGGTGGTGCTAGTAGGGCTGCCCCGATTAAGAAGTGTCCTGCCGTCAGTACGTCTGGATCGTCTGGATCGTTTGAGAGTGGATAAAGTGGCCGCGAATTTAGACACGCCTCGATTTGCGTTAATAATGTTGCTAGTTCTTAAAATGTAAGTTTGTGCTCTCCAATGGTTCTTTTTAAGTGATACTTTATCGATTTTACCCCCGCCTCACACAACCCACTAAAGTGAGGAGCTCCAGGGGGTATAAAATGCCACTCCGTACTACAAGACATGAGCATATTTGACATGTCTTGATTGTACTTCTCTTGGGCTTTCACGTTTAGTTGGAGAATTTTGTTTGCAGACACAAAAGGAGGTGGTGCATATTTCTATGGAGCCTGGGCCCAGGGCGTACACCTATGAGACAAGTACCAAATAAAAGTTTACGTTCAGCCCAATCAGCTTGCCAAATATTTTTGAATTCGGTCTTGGTGATTTTGAGATAATTAGACTTGAAGTTGAGCGCCGGAAATGGGAAAAATCTGACATTTCTGCAAATAATTACGTATATCTCGAAAAGCATAGCACGTAGGACAATGATTTTGGTATCATATGAAAGATCATAAAAATATCTTTCATTTCATTCAAAATACAGTTTTCAAAATGCCTTATATTTCGAAAAAACAGACCTAAAAGTTGTTTGAAAAGAAACATTTTCGTGGACGTTTGCCAGCCAATATCTCGAAAAAATCAGTGATGACCTATAATTTTTTTTGCACCACTTTAATCCTTAATTGGTAAGCTTTAATTTGATACATAATTACGCTATCATACATAAAGCATATCACGTACATTATACACAATTCCTAAAAAAATTAAACAAAAAATATGTTCCACAGCAAATGCATTTTTTCATTTAATTTTTCACAGTTCCTACTTTGTTTTTTACTAAACATAAAAACAAAATACATTTTAATGCTGCAAATGAGAAAAATAAATGACTAATCTTCGTTTAGATCTATATCAAAATACCATCCAAAAACAAATCTAAAAAAACTGGTTGCTAGGTACCAAGCTTAAACATACAAGTCCGCGACCGTTAGGCCTAATTCATTGATAACTGATTGTTGGCTTGTGAGTAAACTATGTAGTGACACAAAAACAAGTAATTCACAGTTTCGCGGTCTTCAGGTGTTGTACTCCATTAACGAGAGAAAAATTGAGAAAAATTGTAGCAGCGCTCCAGATTTAAGAAAAAAGTGTTTTGAATTAAAAAGTGTGAAAATGAGTAATGCTAATAAATGTGCAAATTGTAGAGTTCGCTTGAATAACTTGATTCAATATCGAAATTTTCAAAGCCATGAAATGCGGTTAGTCTTAGCCTCCTGGATAACACCAGATGAAGTGAGTTGCAGTGTTTATTTATTTTCTTGTTTTTTAAATATCTTATTTAAATTAAAGATATCTGAGTCAGATTTGGTATGCTTGAATTGTTATCGAATTATTGAAAGGATCACTTCAACAAATCACCCTAATCCCAATCGCGAGTATGGACAAGATTTGGAATTTGCCTTTGCTGTGGATCTTCGTTAAGATCTCGCAGAAGCCGCAACCTACCTCTTAACTGTCGTCAGCGGTCTATCTTGAATCAACTGTTACCAATTAATCAGGTAAGTTTTAATTTTTTTTTTTTTTCAATTAAACCAGGTGCTTAAAAATAATTTCTTAGCATCGTAATTTGCAGAGAGTTTGCCTACCTTGTTGGCTCCGTGCCAACCGCTCTGGGCGTAGACGTCGCCGCGAAAATATGATTGAACTAGACGAAGCACCTCATATTCCCGACACTGTTGCTGAACAGCTACATGACCCACCGGTAGATCAGCTGTATACAAGCGTATTGTTGTGACTGTTCAGGTGAATCTCCAACTAAAATACGCCCTAGTAGGTTGCCACCCTTAAAGTGGAGAGTTGGAGATTTTCTTGAACATTAATCGGCTCGCGGCAAATTAACTTGCGGTGGCCTCTCCGCCGGCTAAATGAAATATATGGATAAAAATTCATTCGATTAACAGCAGCCACCTTTCACAAACCATAAAAGGTTAAACCTAAAAAAAGGGAATCTATAAAGTAAATTTTTATGAAGATCTTACAATAAAATAAAAAGGAAAAGAAACTCAACAAATTAAGAAGGGTTTTATGTTAAATAAAAGAAAAAGGAAGGAGGAAGCGACAAGGAGAAAAAAGCCAACACACACATAGTGCATTGGCAGATGCTACAGGTAATTCTGTGCCATTCAACAGTGACTGAAAGACGATGTATATTTCCTGGCTGTCTAGGATCTGAAAGGCTTAGAGTTCCAGAACTTATTCGAGAAAGATTATTTATGGACCATAAATTGTTTGTGCCGGGAAGTAGCAGGTTATGCAGTTCCCATCTTTCACTTCGCAACTGGACGTCATTGGTTGATATGGACAGCAATGTTTCTGACTTCACTGGAACGCAGATGGATGAAATGTTGTCGCTTTTAAGTAATACTTCTATGAGGGAATTGATTTTAGTGATATTAGTACTATCAATCCTCATTTATGTTATTATTGGCTTGGTATTACCCCTACCGAGTTTGCGGAACTGCAGAGCTATGTTCCAGCATTACGTACCATAGAGCTTTTTACCTATTTGGCAAAATTAAGGTCTGGCGATAGTGATCGTAGACTTTCCTGTCTCTTAAACATGGATCACACGACTGTAGGACGGTACTCAACAGCTGCAAGAACAGCATTGATGGATTATTTTGTGCCATTTAACTTGGGTTTTCAGCATATAACTGTTCAGGAAGTATCTAGAAGGAACAGACTTATTCCCAACGGACTGTTTGGAAACATCAATTTAAATGAAAATGATCGTCCATCTATAGTCATTTGCGATGGAACATATGTGTGCCTTCAAAAAAGTTCAAACTACGGCTTCCAGAAACAATCATACAGCCTACATAAGAATCAAAATCTGGTTAAGCCTTTTGTGAAGACCGCCAAAATGTGAATTACTTGTTTTTGTGTCACTACATAATTTACTCACAAGCC
This sequence comes from Melanostoma mellinum, assembly GCA_914767635.1. Lineage (NCBI taxonomy): Eukaryota > Metazoa > Arthropoda > Insecta > Diptera > Syrphidae > Melanostoma > Melanostoma mellinum. Next base: position 107,397,139 of record OU612059.1, read on the forward strand.
AACAATCAGTTATCAATGAATTAGGCCTAACGGTCGCGGACTTGTATGTTTAAGTTTGGTACCTAGCAACCAGTTTTTTTTAGATTTGTTTTTGGATGGTATTTTGATATAGATCTAAACGAAGATTAGCCATTTTTTTCTCATTTGCAGCATTAAAATGTATTTTGTTTTTATGTTTAGTAAAAAACAAAGTAGGAACTACGAAAAATTAAATGAAAAAATGCATTTGCTGTGGAACATATTTTTTGTTAAATTTTTTTTAGGAATTGTGTATAATGTACGTGATATGCTTTATGTATGATAGCGTAATTATATATCAAATTAAAGCTTACTAATTAAGGATTAAAGTGGTGCAAAAAAAATTATAGGTCATCACTGATTTTTTCGAGATATTGGCTGGCAAACGTCAACGAAAATGTTTCTTTTCAAACAACTTTTAGGTCTGTTTTTTCCAAATATAAGGCATTTTGAAAACTGTATTTTAAATAAAATGAAAGATATTTTTATGATCTTTCATATGATACCAAAATCATTGTCCTACGTGCTATGCTTTTCGAGATATACGTAATTATTTGCAGAAATGTCAGATTTTTCCCATTTCCGGCGCTCAACTTCAAGTCTAATTATCTCAAAATCACCAAGACCGAATTCAAAAATATTTGGCAAGCTGATTGGGCTGAACGTAAGCTTTCATTTGGTTCTAGTCTCATAGGTGTACGCAATGGGCCCAAGTATGCACCACCTCCTTTGTTCCGTTGTCACTATACAGATGCGCGACATGACCTCTTCGCCCACAGAGTCTTTTGAAAGCTGCGATGAATGCGTTCGCCGTTAGATCGCTCACAACTTCAATATGTATAGCCTTTGTTGCTAGGCATATGAAAATTGCAATGTATCTCTTGTATGATTTGTTGCCTCTTCCCTTTGACATTCTGATGTCTATTGGTCCAGCATAGTCGACACCGGTGTGAAGGAAAGGCCTGCTTCGATTTACCCTTGGTTGAGGAAGATTTCCCATCAATTGTTTGCTTCTATCTGATTTATATCTGAAACAGATAGTACATCCGTGAAGCCGTTGCTTAACTGCACTGGACCCATTGAAAAACCAAGTAACGCTGTCGTATATAGGAATGTGTTAACTGTCTTCCTCCATGTAATGCTAATTTGTGAGCGTCGTCAATGAGAAGCGTGGTAAGATCACTTTTGTGTGGAATTATAATTGGATGTTTTTGTAACTCAGAAAGTTTGGCTTCCGTCAGTCTTCCTGTAACTCGAATAATTCCGTCTTCGTCAATAAATGGAACAAGGCATCGTAATTTGCTCTTCTTTTCTACATCTTTTCCAGCTTTAAGACTTTTTATTTCAGAACAAAAATGTGTATTTTGGGTGTTTCTTATTAGAAGCTTGTTCGCACTTTCTATTTCATCACTCGATAAGGGTCCCGATCTCCTGTTTTGGCTGTGCGATTTCACGTTGTACAGAAATCGTTCGCAATATGCAAGAATTCTTGTGAGACGTTTGAGCGAACTGTGTCGTGTTGTCATTTGTCCTATTAAATCTTGCTTATTTTCTTGTACGATCATCATCGCACAAATGTTGACCTTTTTAATTTCTAGGTCGGTACTGTGTATGTTGTTATCATTGTATAATACTTCTACATGAGAGAGCCACTTCGGACCATTCCACCAAAGAGGATGATCTTTAAGCTGTGATGGGTTTATACCTCTCGAAGCACAATCTGCTGGGTTTTCATTACCACTAACGTGATGCCATTTTGTTGAATCTATTACTTTCAGTATAGTTTCGACTCTATTCGCGACGTAATTTTTCCATTTAAATGGATTTCCATTCAACCATGCAAGAGTAATCTTCGAGTCGGTCCACGCGTGTACTTCAAATTCATCTATTGAAAGCGCCACCACCGTCTTTTTAATCAATTTTGCTAGCAATACTGCTCCACATAGTTCCAGCCTTGGTATTGAAACTTTTTTAATCGGTGCAACTTTTGATTTAGCGCACAATACATTTACATGAACAGTTCCAGCCTCTGTTATCACCCTTGTATAAATAACTGCAGCAAACGCTCTCTCTGATGCGTCACAAAACCCGTGCAGTTCAACTCGGTGCTTCCTTTCGAACTGATTCCATCGTGGTATCTTTATGTTTTCTATGCAACTCAACTCGTTTTTGAATTTTTTCCAACTGTTTGTGATTTCTTCAGGTAGTGTTTCGTCCCATTCTTTCTCTTCCTTCCAAAGCTCTTGCTGCACTATTTTGCCTTTTATGATAATAGGGGTTAGCCAACCCAACGGATCAAAAAGTCTTGCTGTTTCTGATACAATAATTCTTTTCGTTATTTTTTCGTTGGCTGTTTCTAGATGTGTTTTAAACTCAAATGTATCAGATTCTGGGCGCCAGTATATGCCTAAGGTTTTGACAGGATCGTATGCATTTAATTTAAATCTCCCTTGGTCTTGGTCTTCGGTTGCAATGTTTTTTAATATAGTTTCTGAATTAGCGGACCATTTTCTAAGTTTAAATCCACCACTTGTCGTTAGTTGCGTTAGCTGTGTACAGGCTTTTTGCGCATCTTTTATTGCATCTGCTCCCGATAACAAGTCATCGACATAAAAATCTTCACGAGTAAGTTTTGATGCAAGTTCAAATTTTTCTTCTTCATCCAACGCTAATTGATGAAGAACCCTTGTAGCCAAAAACGGAGCGGAGGACGTTCCGTACGTTACGGTTTTCAGTCTGTATTCCTTAATTTTTTGTGTTGGTGTATATTACTCTTATTAAAATAAAACACGGTAAGAATTTTGTTTGTGTGAAAAATATACAAAAAACACACAATTTATTTTCTCCGGTTTAACAAAAAGCAATACACGTCTTGTCTATCTGCCGGACATAACAAAACTAAAAAACTACCCTTTTCTCTTATTTTAAAGGATATATTTCAGAGACACATAATTAACTACTGCATAGTTCTAGGGCTCTTCATAACACGAATGGTTTAAGTTGCCATTCGTAACAGTCCCAGCAAAAACCTCTGTTTTTATACTCCTGTATCTTAATTGATGATCTCCTGAACAGTGGTGTCCTAGTGGGATGTCTCCTGACTAACCGGTAAAATGCAAAGTTTCTGAACTGGTCTCTTTAGTATGTTCGTTGCTGTTTGAACCAGGACGTTTCGAACTAGGCCGTCCTTTCCGGGAATAAGCTCACATATCCGTCCCATAGCCCAACTGGCCGGTGGAAAGTTCTCACTCCGGAGAACTACCAGTTGTCCAACTTTTAGATTTTCCTTCTCTCTTCTCCATTTTTTGCGCTCTTGTAAAGTAGTCAAATATTCCGTCTGCCATCTTTCCCAGAAATGCTTGATCATCTGGTGTCGTTCCTTCCAGAGCTTTGCGCCTGTGGACTCTGACTTCTTGGCAAATCTGAAAGGAAAAGGTAAAATTAATGGTTCACCTACCAAGAAATGTCCCGGCGTTAGGGCCTGGACATCCAAGGGATCGTCACTGGACTCCTTTCTTATCCAAAAGAATGCTGGACTTGAATCAATCCACAGAACATACTCCGCCGTGGGCCATTCCATTGATTCTCTTATTTGTTTTACCAATTTTGCCAATAGATCTGCTGCCGATAATTCCAAACGGGGTATAGTAACCATCTTTAAAGGCGCTACTCTTGTCTTCGATGTTAGTAGTTTGCTTGTAACCACCCCATTGTTATATTCTATCCTAACATAAATAACTGCCCCTAATGCCAGCTCGCTGCTATCTGAGAACCCATGTATTTGTATCTTGGAACACTTTCCTGTTCCTAACCATCTATCAATTTGAAAGTTCTCTAAAAAGGAAATTGAATTCCAAAATTCTATCCATCTGTTTTCTAGATCTCTAGGTGGTCTTTCATCCCAATCCACTTTTAATCTCCATAAATCTTGAATAAGAATTTTTCCTATAATAGTCACTGGAGAAATATATCCGTTTGGGTCATAAAGTTGCGCTACATGACTAACTATTTTCCTTTTTGTTATGTTGTCCTCAATTTTAGGGTTTTTAACAACAAATGTAAACTTGTCGTCATCTATCAACCATTTCAATCCCAAAATGGTTGTTCCTTCCCCCTCTGAAAACAACAATGTTTTTTCAGATACGGAATCCATCTCCTTTATAATCTCCAGACTATTCGACTTCCATTTACAAAGTTGAAACTTTGCTGTTTTTAAAATAAAATCGATTTCCTTCGCTAAATTGATCGCTGATTCAATTGTGTGAGATCCTGTAACACAATCATCCATATAAAAATCTTCCTCTATTGCTTTAGCAGCCAGTGGGTATTCCTTCTTTGCCTTCCTGGCTGATTCAATAATTGATCTGACTGCAAGAAATGGTGATGCTGTTAAACCAAATGTGACTACTGTGAGCCAATACTCTTGTAGCTTTTGGTTTGAGTCCTCTCGCCAAAATATCCTTTGTAAATTCCATTGACTCCTATCCAGCTTTACTTGGTTAAACATTTTTTTAATATCTGCATACACAGCTACTTTGTGCCTACGAAATCGCATTATAATTTCGTGTAAATCTCTTTGTAGCTTTGGTCCCAGCATTTGTATATCATTTAATGACAAACCTTTGTCGGTTTTACAACTTGCATCGAAAACGATCCGATTATCCTTTGGAATGCAATGATGCGGTATGTAATACACCATTTCTTCTGGTTTTGGCCTTTCCGTTGCCAAAGTAAGATGTCCTGTTTGTATTTCTTCTCTCATTTTATTAATGTAAATGGCCTTAATGTCCTGATTCTTCGCTAATCGTTTTTCTAAGTACATGAAACGCCTTAACGCTATTTCCCTAGAACTTCCTAATTCTTTAATATCACTTTTTAACGGAATTTGAACAATAAATCTGCCTGATTCATCTCGTTTAAAAGTTCTCTTGAAATGGTTTTCAACTGATGTTTCCTCATCAGTCCATTGTGGGCATAAACTTATTTGATCTTTTAATTTAATTTAATTTAATTTATTTCTACAAGCAGTAATACAGCTAACAGAAAACAGCACTCCAAGAGCTATTAAAAAATGAACAATAATAATATTTCAGTTTTAAATTGAGTTCGGCTAAGATTAAACAAATCAACATTTGAAGATACTTCATTGAAATTAACAACAGATCTAGATATTGTTTCATTACTACCATAAATAGTTCTATGAGGTCTTTGAAATAGAAAATATCTTGTTCGCATTGGTCTAGCGGGAATATATATTGGTACTAACGTAAGCAACGCAGGGCATTTTATGTGGTAACAAAGTAAGTCTCTAATGAGCATAATGCTATGGACTTTACTTCGAGTCTCCAAAGACTTTATCCCAAGTAACTGGCATCTAGCTTCGTATGTAGGACTGAAGTCCCAACGCATTTTCCTAAATACATATATATTTAGTGAACCGTCTTTGAATTTTTTCAATCCGGTCTGAATGAACCTTATATGCGGGACTCCAGACAACACTTGCATATTCCAAAAGTGGCCTGACAAGAGATGTAAACAAGGATAAGAGCGTGAATGGATCTTTGAAATCTTTTCCGTTTCGTTTTATAAAGCCCACCAATGAGTTTGCTTTAGGGACAAGATAATCGAAGTGGCTTTTGAATGAAAGTGAAGAATCAAGAATTACACCTAAATCTTTAATATTTGAAACACGAACTAATGTCTGGGACTCAATTACGTAATTAAAAAGCAAATTATTAGACAATCTAGAGAACGAAATTACATTACACTTTTTAATATTTAATTTAAGGCAATTAATCTGACACCATGTTGTGAGAGAATTAAGATCAGATTGAATGTGTTCGCAATCAACCAGACTCGCCACTTTCAAATACAGTTTCAGATCGTCAGCATATAATAGGCATTCGCTATACTTAATGACAGAGATTATGTCGTTAATGAAAATCAAGAAAAGGAGGGGGCCGAGGTGACTACCTTGGGGCACGCCTGATATGCAATGTATTTTTCTTGAGCAAATATTACCAATCTTAATAAGTTGTATTCTATCAGATAGGTATGAGGATAACCAACAAAGAATATTGGAATGAAATCCAAAAATTTCAAGTTTCTTTATAAGTGTTTGATGATTCACAGAGTCGAAAGCCTTGCTGAAATCCGTATAAATTCCATCGACTTGAAATTTTTGTTCCATAGCTTCGGTGACGTATGAGGTAAAGACGGATAAATTGGTAACAGTAGATCGACCTGAGACAAAACCGTGTTGTAAATCTGACAAATACTCACACGTCAGGAAAACGAGCTTATTTTTGACTATGCTTTCAAACAATTTAGGAATTGCAGATAATTTAGAAATTCCCCTATAATTTTCAACATCATTCTTCGAACCCGACTTGTAAATAGGAATCAGGTAGGAAATTTTCCATTCTTCAATGAAATTGCCCTCATGGAGGGATTTATTAAATATTTGGAGTAATGGAGTCCCCAATGATTCGCAACAATATTTAAGAACAGCGGGTGGAATAATATCTGGACCTGCACTAAAGTTTGGTTTAAGAGACTTCAACGCGGAGATAACATCTGTATAACTTAATACGATGGATCCAATATCAATCCTACTTGTGAGGTTATTTAAGGAATTGCTATTAAACTCAGAATGAGAGTAAATTGATTTAAAAAAGTCAAAAAACAATTCAACGGTGGATTCCAAACTCGATGATTCAACACCTTTGAAAAACATCGTATTTGGAATCCCTACTGAATTTCTCTTGGAATTGATAAAGGACCAGAATGATTTTGAATTATTCTTAATATTGCTTTCGATATCCAAGATGTATGCCTTATATAAAAACTTACTTAGAACCACAAATTCTTTCCGTAACTTACTAAAACGATCGTAATCGATTTGATTTTTTGATTTAGTGAAGGTCGAATATGCTTTACGCTTCTCTCTTTTTAAATTGCGCAACTGTTTATTAATCCACGGCGAATTCGAAGATTTTTTACTAGAAGAGTGAGGGACAAATCTATCAAAACCTGTTATTGCAGTTTCAATGAAGCGGTTATACATAGTTCTTAGATCAAGTAACATAAAAATATTTTGCCATTCAATACTAGAGAAATAATTATTCAATTCAACAAAATTTGCCTTTGAAAAATTATAGGATTTTACACTTGGTTTAGCATCATTTAACAAATAAGTATAAAACTCAATTTCAAAAAACAGTTCTTTGTGATTAATAGAGTCATTTAACAAAGAAAAGGGTACATTAGTTAGATTGACTTTAAATTCATCACAACATATAAAAACTAAATCTAATATTTTATTTAAAGAGTTTTCAATATAATTCACTTGATTTAAGTTTAATGAAAATAAAGAATCAATAAATATAATTTCAACATCTTTTTTCATATTTAATGGGAAAAGCATTTTATCTGATTCAGACCATTCCCATTTAATCTCACCCAGATTAAAATCACCTACAACACAAATATTATCACCTAAAGAACATAAATTATTTACGAAATCAATGTTATTTAAATGCTTTTCATAAAGTTCTATGGGGCTGCTTGGAGGCACATAACTAACAGTAATGAATAGATTTGTTTTACACAATATATCAGTTTTGACAGAGATACAAAGTTGTTCCTGGTCCAAAGATGGCAGAACGATTTCCTTACAGCATAAATGAGATCGAACAGCAATTAAAATTCCTCCACCACGTTCACTTGATGATTTGCAACGATCTCGACGAAAAACATTGTACATGTTGCAATTGAAAAGTTCTGAAGATGCGATTCCGTTGTAGAGCCAAGATTCAACAATCACAATGACATCATAACATGCAATACATGTGTTTTTAAAAAGATCGATAACTTTGGTTCTGAGACCGCTGGCATTGTGGAAATAGATTTTTAGTGATGAAAGACTTTTAGGTTCATAAGGATATTCAATATTCGTTAGGTCATCGTTGTTTTCGTTGCATCTGAAGAGTTTTTTGACTTAAAAACAAACGGTCTAATTTTGACCCCTATTGGCCAAAAGTTTTCAGCATAAACCAGAGGCGCAAAATCAACGGGAACTCCAATTTTAAAGTTTATGAAGCCACGTTTACGCTCAATGTCTTCGAATTTTGATAAATTATGGCACAAAAGACGTGATTCATCAACTTCCAAGCTAGCTGACATAAAATCGATAACTTCTTTTGTAGTAGTAGTATATCGAAAACTTCCAATATGGAAAAATTTGAATCTATGTGCTACTCGAAGGCTACCACACGATGAATTTCTGCCAAAAATAGTATTTTCTGCTTTGTGCCTGATACTACTTGCCATGCCATCAGAAGACCCAGAATTTTTATCAACATTGGTAACATCGATAACCTCAGTAACATCGATAACATCAGTTACATCGATAACATCGATATCATCTCTAGTACTTGCATGAACATCCCTAGTACAGCACTCAATACTAACACCTGGTACAGCAATATCATTAACAACAACAGCACTATCAGATAAGCCGTTGACGTTAGTTTTAACTCCATACGAATCATCAGCTCCAGCAACAACAACAGCATTTAAGGTTTCAGCAAGAGCACCAACATTACGGGTTTTATCAAACTGATCACCAGCAGTGAGATTTGGACTTGATGTTTGAAGACTTTTAATACCTTTGTTATTGCTCATAGATTTGCACCTTATTGCATCTGCATTTGGATTTATTTTACCTTTCTTAGCATGATGTTCCAACAAAAAGGGTGAGAGTGTGCAATCCTTAGATGTGGGTTTTTTGGCGTTATCCACAGCTTTCAATTTTCTTTGGTTGCGAGTGGTATCTCGAATAGAGCGACTTACGTTTAAAGAGGATACCGGCACTTTCGTCAAACTTTGTTTACCTTTTGCGTTGGGCGGTAATTTATTATTGTTCAAGAGAGATTTCATATTCTCTTGCATAAATGCAAAGAGATCAGAAATCTTGTGTGCGAGCAATGATGTGTCAATGTTTTTGCAGTTTTCACACTTATAAAAAATGTTTTCATTGTTTTTAATTAAACTAACAATATTAAAATTGAGTTTTAAACACGCATCATTTTAAACCACAAATGCCACACGATACAAAATCGGAGTTTGGTATTGAGTTTAAGCAAATGGAACACGATGAATTCATTTTACTACATCAACAATACGTGTGTCATAGACAAAGATCAAACAGTGACTGATCTTGCTGCCAAAGTCTTTCCAACAGTTTATCAAGCTGTTCTTCTTCCTTGTATTGAATACATGATTTTGATTGTCCTGTCAAATTGTCCACCATATCCGTTTGTGTTCCACACGCTATAATTCCTACCTGAGTCTCCATAAGCGTAATACCTTTCATGTTCCTTACTATGACTGACATAATAACCTTTGCAAAAAATCCTACCCCGAAAAGTATGTGGATTGGACCAGGTTTCCAATATTCTGGGTCCGCCCATGGAATGCTTGTAGGGTTTTGAATCAAACTGGAGTTCAATTCTATCGCTGGGACTTTTGGTTCCCAATTGCTATGTTTTGGGAGAACCCAAAAAAAAATCTTGTGTGTACTCCTGTACATTCGTATTATACCATGGCAGAGTTTTCATCTTAACTTTCTGTGAAATCTGGAATTGATACCTACAGCCTTCCTACTAGTGCTCAACGTTTCAAGTTTGTACTCCTGTACTAATTTATGGCTAATGACATTTGGTTGTGAGCCCGTGTCAAAGAACCCTCTGATAGGTCCATATCTGATACCTTCTACCTCAAAAACCACCACAACTGTCGGTAAAAAACTTATTTCTATACCTTTGAAAAATTAGAAAAATGAAAAGAGAAAGAAAAAATATATAATAATAAAAAAAATTTAATTTGGTATCCTCCGAGATAATTGTTTATTTTCTTTTTCTTTTTTGATTACCTTTATTAACATTATCAAAACTGTTTTGCTTCAATTTCTTCCGAGGCCCTCCTCCTAGTCAGGCTTTCCTTTTCGTATCCATATTGTCTAGCTTCGCATTCTCCATCCTTAACGCCAAGACATTTCCCAATTCCTGCTTCATCGGACACAGCATACTATTGTGGCTTGGATCCTTTTAGCAGTTTTCATTCCTGCACTTAATTACCGTACAATTCTCCTTACGATGGCCTTTCTTTAAACAGTTTGCGCAGATGTTTCTCTTATACACAAATTCCCTCCTTGCATTCCAATTGAGAGCAAAAAACTCCGGACATTTGAACAGCGGATGCGATCCTTCGCCACATGCTTCGCATTTCCCTCCAGTGTATGTTGACTTTGTTGACGCGGCCGATCCACTCCGGTATGTGTGAGATGTCCTAATTCCTGTTGACGTACTAGGCTGATTCCGGTGTACCGTCCTGGGAGACTCCATGGCTCCTGTCTGTCTATCCAAAAATACCAACAGTTCTGATAGTTTTGGTGCTTCGGAAGTTCTTGTGAGCTCCCACTGCTTCTTAGTCTCCATATCCAGCCGTTCATGTATCCCGAAAATGAACACTAAGTCCCAATGCTCCACTGGTACTTGTACCGCCCGCAGTTGACGTACCGTCTCATAGGTGACATTTGTCATCCGGAACAACTCACTCGCTGTTGGCTTCTCCTGAAGCGTTGGTAGTCTATGGAACTGGGCCATATATTCCCTCGCAATGTGGTAGGGTTTTTCGTACAATTGGACAAGTCTGTCCCATGCCTCCTGGTAACTGTCCTCAGTTAAATGGCTTTCTCCTAAAGCCTTTGCCGCACTGCCCACCAACGATTTTTTCAAATATGAATATTTATAAGCGTTCGAAACATCCTTGTTGTTGTGGATTGCTGCCTGGAAATGATCTCTAAAACCCATCCACTTCAGAAGTGATCCATCGAACTCCCCCCAGGTGTTTTTGATGTCATGCTGTTGCATGGGTAGAGTCACCTTCACTTTTATGCCGCTTGATGGGTCCTCTTCGCTAGCAGCATTTCCTTGGTCATTTTTCCCAAGAATGGCTTTTTGGCGTCTAAAAGCCTCCGCTGCTTGAAAGTATTGCTCTTCCATTTGCGCCATTTCATCCTCCAGTTTGGTAAGTTCGTCCATGTCAGCTGCTTCCACTAACTCCTGAAACCTGTCGTTACTTTTTTCCCATAATTGGGCCAAGCGGTCGGCTCTGATACGCAGTCCCTCCTGGGATGCCTCTTTAAATTCCTCGGACTTGGTGTAAATCAAAGTTCGGTGGACAGCTCTCAGCATTGTGCCGAACATCTTGTCTCCTGACTTTACAGCTTCGCTAACCTGAGCTGCCTGCTCTTGATTTTTCTTCCCTTTATTGGATTAAATGAATATATTGTTTAATTGACATTTTATTTTAGTTTCCTACCTAAATTTTTTAACCTTCTACTTTTTAACTTGAGTGCAATGTGAGCGTGTGTGAAAGAGGAGAGAGAAGAAAAAAAAATTTCAAACTTAATACATTCCCTATTCTCTTGTCCTCAAGAGAAAGAAGGAAACTTTATAAAATCTTGTTTTCAAGATAAAGGAAATCTTTTATCTTTGCGATTTTTACTTGATCGCCGGAAATTTGAGTTCCACTATATTCGTTCAACCATAGTTTCAATTCTTCCCAGAACATACAACTGAATGAGTTGTTATGGTAACTATAGGGTTCGACCTGAACACTTTTCCTTTTCCTTCCTACCTACATATCCATACTACATAATTTTTCAACTTCTTTTGAAATTTTTTCCCCCGTCCTCGGTAATTTTGATCAAAATATTTGCTTATTTCTTCCTAGAAATGTTTTGACTTGTCCCCAAGAAATTATATTTTTGCTTTGTGCTAGCGGTCATGGCACTATTTGTAAATGCTCGCACGTAACACTTCCTTTCCTTTTCTAGCGCTAGAAATTTCCTTTCTAATCCTTTAGAATTCTCCTAAATTCTTCCTAGAATATTTTTTAATTCTTCCTAGAATATTATTGCATTTATGTGACCGACGCGTCACCGTGCTCTCCCTGAACATCATATTTTCCCAATGAATTGTTTCCCATAAAACATTATATTCTACCACTTCCTTATTAGTGGAGGACCGTTAGACATAAAAAAGGCAAAACCTAGGAATCCAAGGCCAGTCCATGGATTTTCATGAAATTTTCGGAAATGTGTTTTGGATGGCGTATAGAAAAAAGTTAAAAAATAAAATTTCACCGCTCTCAATTTTTTAATTATTTTTAAAATTAATTATTAACTTTTAGAATTTTATTTTATTTATTTAGGGTATTTTAGATAAGGTTTTCCAAAGCGTAAGGATGGATAGGTTTGGTAAAGACAAAAAAAAATTGTATGAGAGGGGGGTCTATATCCCTCCGTGTAGGCGCGAGGGGTAATTTTATATGAAATTTACTTCATTTTTTAAAAAACTATTAAAAATCAACTAAGCCACTTACTTTCTCATACTTTAGTGTTTTTGAAAGCTATTGCTTTGTTCTTTATTAAAATTTTAGAGTTATATTTTAATTATATTAGTTTTAAGTTAAATTTTAAAACTTAGACCTATAAATTGGTCTCAAAGGACAGCACATATACTGATTTGTGCTCTAGATGCTATTTCTGGTCAAACGTGTTGATGGATCCAAATAAATATGGTTTTTTGCCAAATAAATACTCGCGAATTTTTCTACGTGCGTTCAGTATGCAAACAAACATATATCAATAAGGGATGCATCAATTCTTATATAAAAGAAAGAACTACACATCAGCATGCTCCCCACCTAAAAAAAAACTTCGAGCCGTTAATTTAACTGATTTAAGTCTCTTTGAATTGTTGAAAATTCAAAATTTGGCAAAAAATCACATTTTTTCGGTTCCATCAACTCGTTTGAGAGGAAACAGCTTTTAGAGCACAAATTAGTATATGTGCTGTCCTTTGAGATGAAATTTCAAGTTTGTTATAGGTCTTAGTTTTAAAATTTAACTTAAAACTAATATAATTAAAATATAACTCTTAAATTTTAATAATTATTTATAATTTATATTAAAATTAAGATCATACAAAATTTTTTTTTTTAACTTTGTTTTATATGCTATTTAAGACACATTTCATATTTCACTTCAAGGAAAAAAGTTCAATTAGCGGGAAATTAACGACATTTTGTTTTCTGGAAAAAAGTATCTTTCGTTTTTTTTTAATTTCTCCTAAAGCAAGAAAAATTTTTGTGTTCGGTTTTTTGCTCTGAGTAAATATTAATAAAAGCATTGAACATGAAAAGAAACAATGACCCTTTGTGTGGCAAAATTATGAAAAAAAAAATCAATTAAGAAAGAAATATTTTCTTTTTTCAAAATTTTGATTTTGAGGATTGATTTCTCCAAAACTTTTCATTAAGTGAACTCAAATTAAAATTTTTATTAAAGAACAAAGCAATAGCTTTCAAAAACACTAAAGTATGAGAAAGTAAATGGCTTAGTTGATTTTTAATAGTTTTTTAAAAAATGAAATAAATTTCATATAAAATTGCCCCTCTCGCCTACACGGAGGGATGTAGACCCCCCTCTCATACAAATTTTTTTTGTCTTTATCAAACCTATCCATCCTTACGCTTTGGAAAACCTTATCTAAAATACCCTAAATAAATAAATTAAAATTTTAAAAGTTAATAATTAATTTTAAAAATAATAAAAAAATTGAGAGCGGTGAAATTTTATTTTTTAACTTTTTTCTATACGCCATCCAAAACACATTTCCGAAAATTTCATGAAAATCCATGGACTGGCCCTGGATTCCTAGGTAAAAAGCTTACGGTCCTCCACTAAATGTGATTCTCTTCCTAACCCTACAATCAGATGCTATTCAATTAACACATGAATTATTCGTTCACTTTAAATTACAACATCTTTTTGACCCGCTTTCACTCCTTCACCTACTCACTGCACATTGAATTTTTTTTTTTACTTAAAATAATTCTTACCTCTCGTAGACATTATTATTTTGATTTCAAGATATATTAGATGTAAGTAATTAGTATTCCAAAAATTTAATTTTTTCTTTTCCTTCACTATTTGCTTGTAGGTATGTATAACTTCACAGCTTGATACTTTTACTTGCAATGAAGAATGAAATGACAAATGACCCCCACAGAACCAAAATTATACCGGTGGAGATCAACAACGTTATCTCGCCGGCAACCAATTTCATGTATATATGTATTGATGGCTGTATTTTGCACACTGTTGATCATAGCAATGCACCGTCGCGTCGCTGTCGTTTGCATATGATTTTGCTTTTCCTTTTGCTTTTGCTTTTGCTGTGTGCTTTGTAAAAAGAAATGTGTTCTGTGCTGTCCGCAGCTGCACTAGAGGCTGAGCTGAGAGTACAGTTTTTATTCTTGTGTGTGGAGTGGAGAGAAAATTATTGTCGTACTTTTCTTCCAATTCATATTCATAATGTGGACGAGATGTTTTGCGTGTCTCTCATACAATTTTGTTTGGTTGCGCTGCTGGCTGTGGTATTTTTTTTTTGTGTATGTACATAGCACTATGTGGTGGTTGTTTATACTCGAAACGTTGGAATGTACCTAATTCCGCGCTTGAGTTTACCAAAATAAATACTAATATGCCTACCTACCTAGCGATATGTGGTGGTTGAATAAGCGAAACGTTGTTAGTTCTACGCTTGTGTGTACCCTAACAATATAAATACATATATATTTAATTTATGTACCTACCTACTAAGCGATATGTGGTGGTTGTTAATCACCGAAAAATGCTGGAAATGGTGGTTATGATGCACCGAAAAGTTTATTTATTTTTATAAATGAATGTTATTATTGTTCCAAATAAATAGATGCTGCTTGTTAGCTGCAAATATCCCTAAATGCAGTGTTACTCACCACTTACCATCTGTTCGCGTGCTTCCATTTGTTGCGCTCCTGCGTAGATTCTTTTGCAGAATTTCTTCCTTGTAGGTACCTCCTGGCGCTGGTTTTAATATTATTTACACTTTTCACTTGTCGCAGTTCCAGCTTTAGTTGAACCCAAACCAGTCACTGATGTAAATGTTTTCCTCTTCTTCAGTTGCAGCCGTTGCACTGCATCTTCCGTGATAAAAGATGACTGAGAGCCTTGGTCAACTAAAGCTCTCAGAACGCATTCTCCACCATTCCAATTTGTTTTTATTAAGGCTGTGGCCAAAAGCACCGTGTTTTGAATTGTATCCGCAAAGTTTGAGTGTTGTGATTGCGTATTTCTTCCTACCTCTGCAGCGTGAAGAAGCGTGTGATGCTGCCCCCTGCAGATTTGGCACATCTTGAAAGATGTACACATTGCTGTGTTGTGTTCACTCTTAAAACAATTTCTGCACAATTTTTCCCTCTTAACAACTTCTTGTCTCTGTGTGGTCGGCATCGTAACGAATTTGTTGCAGACATGCAACCAGTGAGGTCTTTTGCATAACCTACAACATGGCGTGGCGACAGCATGGTAACTTCTGTTCATTGGCTTTCTGTACTGCAATTTTTGAGCGTAATTAGGTTGTTTCAGTTCTTTCGTGTTTTCTCCTTTGTTTTTTCTTCCTTCTAAGTTTTCAAGTGCGTTAAATTTATTTTCTAGGAATTTCAGAAACTCGTCAAGACCCTGTAGATCTTTAGGGTTGCTTAACGATTGCTCGTATGCTTTTCTGGTTTCGTTGTCCATTTTTTGTGAAACTATGAAGACTACCATTGGGTCCCAGGTTCCAGTATCAATTGTTAAACCTTTCAATGCATTGACGCATTCTGCTGTAGTATCGTGTAATCGCCTCAGGTGTTCTGCTGACTCGAATGGACAGTCGCCTTGATTAAGTAAAGCCTGTATTTGTGCATTTACTAGAAGTCTGGTGTTTTCATACCTATTTATCAGCATGTCGCGCGCCATAGTATAGTTGGTGTCAATTATCTGGAGATGTTGAATCATTTTTGCTGCTTCTCCCGTCAGATTCGTTTTAAGGTAATGTAGTTTTTGTATACTTAGGTTTTCATTTTTGTCGATGGTTTGTTGGAAAAGATCTATAAATGATTTCCATTTTTTGTAATCCCCGTCAAAAGCTGGTATTTTGATGGTTGGCAACTTCAGCTCCTTTTGTTTTGGGAAATTGTTGGAGGTTGGTTCACTTTTATCGTTCTTTAGCAAATCGTCAATGTTTTCTTGTAGCTTTACCATTATGTTTTCGTAAATTTGTTCGATTTCTTCATGGTCTCTTAACAGCTCTGCATAGTAAGTATCATCATCTGCGTGCTCAATGATGTCGTTATGGGTTTTGGTAATGATCTCCCACAAGTTGCTTATGACTGCCATCTTTTGTGAATAATAGGCTTTGGAAACCTGCCCCGCTTGGTCCATACGTTCCAATGATCGGAAGAACGCTTGCTTTTGTTCCTCGTTTGGCTCGTACTTATCGTTTCTTGATTGTCCCTGGCTTGCAGCTGCAATCATTCGTTTTTCTTCTTCATCAAGCTCCTTCATTTTTATGTTGAGCTTATTTTTTTTTTCCAGCACTGTCTTTTCCACTTGTTCAGTATATTTTGATTGAACATATGGATGTGCTTTACTGTAATCCGTGTGTTCCGTTATTGCCGTATGCCTTTCTTGGAAGTCCTTCCAATGAAATCCCAGATTATCCAGTCGTTCTTGAATGAAATTACGTGTCCGCCTGACTTTTGGTTCTTTCGTATACTTTTCCGATACCTTCTTTATCCATTCAACAGTTTCTTTCTGCTTCTTGATAAGTTCGTCGAAAGTATCCATGCTCACTTTTTGTTATTTCGCCTTTACTCGTTGTTTTTCGTTCACCTGTCTTCTTTTCTCGTTCTCAACTCGTTATTATCGTTCACTCGTTCTAAACGTCTTCTTTTCTCGTTCTTAACTTTTTTTTTTTTTAACACTTTTCACTGATTCTAAATTTTTTCGCGAAGGACCATATGTTGAGGACCTACTATTAACACCTTACCACTGGTGGGGGGATATTAATAGCATGCACTCAATAACTTTATCAAACCGTTCTTTACCGCTGGTGGGGAGAACTTAATGAGAAAAAACACTAGTTTGATTGCAAGTGCCTTTTATTCAAATAATATTCTTCTTTTATACTAATTAAACGCTTACGCGTAACTTAGTTTAGCTTAGGAAATAATATGTACACAAAAATCAAATTGCCTAGTAGACAGAAAGTGCAATTTGTGAGAAATAATAAATTTGATATGACCTGCGTTCGTGCATCGGTGCTGTTGAACTCGTTGTTCAGTTGTTGAAATATGATTCGGCTAAAAACATTACAATCGGCTAAACGGGTCTATGAAATAACTCCCACGAAATAAGTCCCACTTTTAAAAACGAAATAAGTCCCACCAAAAATTGCTATTTTGAAAGTGGGAGTTATTTCGTTTTTAAAAGTGGGACTTATTTCGTTACGCGTTTTTATTTTAAGTGGGTCTTATTTCGTTTTGAGTGGGAATAAATTCGTTTTGTAAAGTGGGAGTTATTTCATACCCCTAAATTTATATTTTGGGTCTATGAAATAACTCCCACGAAATAAGTCCCACTTTTAAAAACGAAATAAGTCCCACAAAAAATTGCTATTTTGAAAGTGGGAGTTATTTCGTTTTTAAAAGTGGGACTTATTTTGTCAATTGGTGGGACTTATTTCGTTACGCGTTTTTATTTTAAGTGGGCCTTATTTCGTTTTAAGTGGGAATAAATTCGTTTTGTAAAGTGGGAGTTATTTATTTTTTTCTTATGCAAAAAGTTATATATTGGACATTTCGTAAAAGGGACAACCATAATTGGTTGTGGGACTTAATTCATTTAAGAAATATATTATTCAAGGGGGAGTTATTTCATTTTGAGTGGGAGTTATTTCAATTCAAGTAAATTTTTAAATCATTTCATTTTGGTGGGACTTATTTCGTTTTCAAAAGTGGGACTTATTTCGTGGGAGTTATTTCATTTTTTTAAGCAATTTTTGGTGGGACTTATTTCGTTTTTAGAAGTGGGACTTATTTCGTGGGAGTTATTTCATAGACCCTTATATTTTTTCTTATGCAAAAAGTTATGGTTGTCCCTTTTACGAAATGTCCAATATTTCGTAAAAGGGACAACCATAATTTTTTGTCCTTATCTCTCATGGCTCTTCTTGCTTGTATACGATTTTTCTTTGTTATTCCTCTGCTTTGATTATTCATATTATTCGACGTGTGTTTTTTTCGAAGAGCCAAATACTTATTATTTGAAATCGCATTAAACAATGAAACAGTGGGACTTATTTCGTTTATGAAAGTGGGACTTAATTCATTTAAGACATATATTATTCAAGGGGGAGTTATTTCATTTTGAGTGGGAGTTATTTCATTTCAAGTAAATTTTTAAATCATTTCATTTTGGTGGGACTTATTTCGTTTTCAAAAGTGGGACTTATTTCGTGGGAGTTATTTCATTTTTTTAAGCAATTTTTGGTGGGACTTATTTCGTTTTTAAAAGTGGGACTTATTTCGTGGGAGTTATTTCATAGACCCCGGCTAAACATTCGGCTTCGTCCAAAATCGGCCGAAGTTTTGCTTGAAGCTTCGGCCGATGGTTGATGTTAAGCCGAATAATCTGTTTCGACTTTCTTTCGTTAAGGAAAAAAGAGACCTTTCAGTATTTTGAAGAAAAATAACATGTTTCAAGAGGCTTTTATTCAACTCCTACGAATTGAAAGTACAGCATTTACAACATCGAATGAGGTATTTAAAATTATTGAAGAGTATGTATGCAGAGTTTATTCATTAAAAACAAAAAATGATATTAACAAAGGACGGTATGAATTATAAACCAGAAAATGAAAACGAAGCTATTTTAAAACAAAAAATCGTAGGATATGATCATTCCAGTTTGGCAATAATAAAACAAGAATTGTTGCAAAAAATTAAAAGAACTGCGTTTATCTGCAATGTATGGTGTAATACACACAAGCGGTGCCCCACGAAAAAATTGCCGGAAAATTTTGGATGGACAATAATTGATGGCAAATATGAATATTATTCGTTTGATGGTCCCCAAAGTCCATCTTTTGAAGAAATATCTTCTGACATTCAAGGTACCCTATTGTTATTTTATGATTGACAATTCATTATTATATTATGATTTACTTAATTTTTTTATGTTATTACAGAGTCAGATATCACGAATTAAGGAAGAGAAGTAGATGCCGATGACAGCGATAGTTGCGATAGTAGCGATAGCAGCGAAGGGTTGTCTGATGAATCTGAGGAGGATTAATTTTTTCTTAAATATAAAAACCGAAATCTCTGTGCTTAATTCACTAAAAAATAAAGCTAAATATTTAAAATTGAGCAAGATTTTTTCACTGTAGGTTTGTTTGTTCGTTGAAGCCCCAGGGTTTACATAGGTTTTCCCTCCACTCGCCCCAGGTTTTTGCTGTGGCGAGCTGAGGGCTGTCAAATGGCATGTATTTTTTTTTTAATGACAGAGATGTGTGTGGATTTGTGGTTTAGCGTTTTTTGAGGACTGGAAAACACGGGTTTTTTTGAACACTCATAGGGTTGTCAAAAAAACCTGCGTCATTCCTGGAGAAAGTTCAACGAATGGACCTTGTACCATATGTTACAAATAAACAAACAAAAAAATGACAATTCTTGTCGGACTAGCGATGCATACATGTTTTCTTGTAGGACAATGTTTGAATTGGGCAGATAACACACTAACCTATAATGTAATATTTTTGTCCTACAGTTAGTAATGAAAATAGTAGTCTGGTGGTATTGACATTTTCTGAGCGTAGGACTGAAAAAACGTACCACGGAGATTGTAGGACAATCTGATTGTTAAATTAGATAAATGTAAAATAAGTAAAAACCAAAAAAATCAGCTTGTTAGTAATCACTTTTTTGACCTTGTAATCGATACATGTTTGAGGAAGGGGACTCTTGGGATCAAACCATACAATTTGTAGGACAAATATTTTATTATATTATTCAGATAATTATCTTGAAGCTTAACTAAGAAAGAAACTGTTACTAATGAATTTTTTAGTATCATGAAATCCACATATTTCACCCTTGCTATCTCTGTTAGCAACCACAGTCGAATGTTTTCGTAAGAAAATTGTTGGGCTTCTCAACAAAACGAAGCCACTCAGGGAAAATTAGCTTGATAGTAATCACAAAAAAAAAAAGGACCAGGGATCCCGGACTATATCGGAACCAGTGTTTTCAAAGACTCGTACGTTCTTTCGGCATAAGATGTAATGAAAAAATCACTGTTCACTGCACAGATCGTGGCACTAAGGCCGAAGAGATTTTGGAGCGTGGCCTTAAGGTCCGTGCATACGAGTTGAGGAGGAACAACTTCTCATTTACAGGAAATCTCAGTTTCGGTATCCAGGTGGTTCCAACAAAAATACGACGGAAAAACTTGAACAGCCCGAAGTAAATTTCCAAGTTTTCAACTGTTTTTTAAATAAAAGATAAGAAATCCAAAAGTAAATAAACCTTTTAATTCAGTTTTCATTGATTCGGTCCATATTTCGACTACAATAAGTGTTGGTTGCTGGTGTAGCTAAGCATTCAAAATTACTTTTTCAAAGTCCATCTTCACTATTCACACCCACTTCAAAACTACTTTATCTATTTATTTCAAACTTTGTTTAAATTAAATTCTTCTTTTTTCCATTTTATAAAATTCTATTGAAATGGCACAATAAATACACAAACCAAAAAAAAAAAAAAAATAAAAAAATAGAACGGTCAAAATTTCGCAAGCATTTATTGTGGTGCAGGGAAATAAGTCCACAGGAACTAAGTCCACTGAGGGACTTAATTCTCATTTGTACACTGAAATAAGTCCACAGGAACTAAGTCCACTGAGGGACTTAATTCTCATTTGTTCAGGGAAATAAGTCTACAAAAAAAAGATCCACTGAAGGTCTAAGTTTTCACTTAAGGGGACCCGGTGGCCTAGAAATTTCAAAAAATCGATTTTTCGTTTTTTCAATATTTCGAAAGTATAGTATCTTAAGAATATACTGTGAAATTTTCATGCGGAAATTCCCAATATTATAGCTTCTACAGCCCATTAACCAGGTAGAGAGCGGTCCGCGCGCTCCTATACCTCAAATTTTAAACTCATTTATCTAGAAACGACTTTTTTCAGCACGCCGGGGGTGAAAATAAAAAAACTATTCAACCGAATAACTTGAAATTTGGATATGTTGTTCACAACATGAATGGCTATCGTCGGAACTAGAATAAGCTGGTGCATGCTCCTTTCCAACTGGTTGCCAGCTGCCTTGAAAGGTTATGGCAAGCTTAACTTCCTCTAGGTCCAGAAGACGGCATTCTTGATCATCGTCCAAGCTGAATGGGGCAATCTGCCTGACAGTGGAATTTGTTTCCTGATCGCCCGCCGTTAAGCAGTCTGCAGACATGATATGGTCGGAAGAAAGCATGCCCAATGTATGGGACCTCAGTATCGTATGCCCGATCCTAAAGAAAGGAGACCCTCACAATTACGCCAATTACAGTGGGATAATATGTGAATGTCTGTCACCCCACGTCAACAACTCGATAGGTCCTTAGATATCAATGTGGTTTAAGACCAGGTCCGGAGCTGACCTGCTAAACTAGTAAGTGCGAGTGTTGACAAAGGAGTGCGGAACAAAAGAATTGTGATCAACACTATAATGACTGACTGCCCGAATCTGAGTGGCGTTCGAAAGCTTTTGCGTAAATGTTCCAGCGGATGAATTCGAATGACAGAATCAACGGTGGACTTCAGCAGTCAAAGAGCAGAAACCCCCGAAGGAGCTACTCCAACATATTTGGCTTTAAGGTCTTTAAGGTCTTTCAATACTAGGTGCGGATGAGCTCCTGGTGTCCAAACGGCAGCACTCACACCCCTGCAGCAGGGTACTGACACTGGATATTCCAGCCCTTTATGTCCGAAGGCATCCAAAAGGACCTGGTCCTCCAGGTTGGGGGTTGTGCGTAGGGTTAATTACCCAACCACGTAAAAAAGACCTTGTTCTGAAACAACAAACAGCCTCGGGTAACGATTATGATTTCAAAGTTGGCGACCCTAGCAAACGAAAAAAAGACAATGACCTCCGGATCTGCACGTGGAGCGTTAGATCTCTTAATTGACTACGTTCAGCTGGAGAATGAGCGGACGCCCTGAACTGCTGCAAAGCAGACATAACCGCCATCTAAGAAGTGCGATGGAGTGGACCGGGCATAAAGAAGATGAAAAACTGTGACATCTGTTATGGCGACTGCTACAGACAATAGAAACAACGCTTATTTGGGTGCGGATTTGTCGTTAGAGGAAGACTCAGGGGTTAGGTTAGGTTAGGTTGAATGGGGGGTGTAGCCACAAGTAGCAACACCTCACTCGGATCTCGAGGATCCATTGTGCTCCCCGAAGACTCAGGGGTTAAGGTGATTAGCCAAAATCCAGTTAATGAGCGTATAATGACCATCCGCATCAGGGCTAAATTCGCCAACATTAGCCTTATATGCGCCCATGCCCCCACAAAAGAGAAAGACGACGATTCCAAAGACTGTTTCTACGAGCTCCTCGAAAAAAACATATGAGCAGTGCCCTAGACACGACATCGTTCTTGTTGATTTTGATGAAAAACTAGGGAAGGAGGACATCTTTGGAAATACAATCGGTAAGCATAGCCTCCACGACAAAACCTCCGAAAACGGACTGAGGCTTATCGATTTTGCCGCGGGGCTAAATCTTGTTGTAAGTATTACACGCTTCCCGCATCTCAAAATTCATAAAGGTACATGGCGATCCCCAGATCAATTAACCGTCAACCAAATTGACCATGTTGCGATCGACGCAAGGCACTCTTGCAGAGAGTGTTAGATGTCCGAACTTTCCAAGGGGCCAACTTTGACTCGGACCACAACCTTGTAGTAGCCATGGTACGAATGAGCATATTTTGTTCACGACCTGCACCAACTATCTCTGTGAAGAGATATGACCTCGGAAAGTTACAATCGCAGGCAAATGCAGCCAAACAAAAAGCACGACAAATGCTGATGCAAAAACGAACAAGGGCTGCCTACGATCACTATAACGAGATTTACAAGGAGAAAAGAAGGGAAGAACACCGACTTCTCAAAAAGAAAAAGAAGCAGCATGAGAAGCGCTAATTATGTGGTGCATCTATCGGTATTGAAAGAAAATCGGTCAATTATAAAAATTTATATCTACGATCATGTACCTATTTTGATGCATTTTGGTATAAGAAAATTAAAGTTAGTTAAGTTTTTTTTCTGAATAAAGCAAAATTTTGTGATTGTGCAAATGAAATATCTGGGGTGTTATTTAGTTTTTTTCTAATTCATCTTCCGCTCGTTCGATTCTTTCGGGAAGATTGTTCAGTTTTTATCCATATAGGTTTAAGATGCGACGGCGAAACATGATTATGGATTAAGCGAAGTTCTAATTGGTGGATGTGGCAATCATGAAGGAAGGTGACAACCGAACGGATGGGGATAAGTATGTAGGAAGATCAATTCTTTCTTCTTTTAGAAGATCTGAGGATACGATGCATTCTGTTCCGGGTGAAGGTTAGATTTTTTTGTAAGTACATTATGTTGCAGATTAGGATTGTTTTTTTTTTTACAGGTTAGTATAAAATTAGATTGAAGAGGATGAACCTTTAAGTTTTGAGATATAATAGTTAGGGGCTAATATAAGCATTTGAGGGAAATAATAGCAAGGCCGTGTCATTACGATGCGTGGGTGGACAACCTCGAGAGTCATTAACATCTCTGACTCTCCTCACAGGAGGAATGGGGAAATTATAAATCAAAGGCGAATTTGGGCTCCTTATTTAATGAACCCGATTTTTTTTAATTTACTATGGCATGAAAATCGTAACAATCGTTCAGAGTTATACAACAGCAAGAACCCCCCCATCCGACGAGCTAGGTTGTGCACTACGCAAGCATGCCAGCTGTTGTACCTTAACACCCTTTTCTTCCACTGCCGGGATCAACCCTCTATCCCTGTAAATAGTGGGCGGTAATGGTGGTTAATGGATGGAATGGTTAAAGGACTTCTTGACCAGAATCGTTTGATAATGTGCTGTCGTGATTATGATTCTAGGGTTTTAGCACCTCTGCTGTTGGAGAGAGTTACAAATAGTGGTAGAGAGTCCTTGCCGAAAACTCGGTTCCATTACAGGTGGCACCCAACGTCTTAATTTTCCATCCCGTATAAGTTGAATATAAGATACTGTATGAATAAGGTTTTTGATTAGCAAGAATCTTGAATTGTTTTAGTATATTCTGGTTTGAAAGGTAAATAGTTTTCCTTAGATTTATAAATGGAAGTTAGGATCGGATCGTCCAGTAAATGGGTTGCATTTTTTATCCCCGTTTAGTCTGTTATTTTCAATTATTATCTAATGTATCAATTATTTATTAATTATTATGTATATTTCAATTATTATCTAATTAAACCGCAAAGTTCTTTTGCCTTTTGAATCCGTATTTTCAGGGTGGTACAGGACTTCGTCTACCTAGGATCCGCTATAGACACGGAAAACAACATCAGTGAGGAGATCAAACGGAGAATAACTCTTGCCAACCGTTCGTTGCTTCTGTGGTTGAAGAAGGCTATTGAGAAACAAAACCCTATCTAGAAATACCAAGATAACCTTATATAAGACCTTGATCATCCCAGTCCTGCTTTACGGCGCGGAAGCATGGACCTTATCGAAAGCTGATGAGGAAACCCTTGTCGTTTCGAAAGAAAAATTCTCCGAATGATCTTTGGTCCCGTATGCAAAGACAATGTGTGGAGAAGAAGATACAACAACGAGCTGTATGAGCTGTACCGCGACATGGGCATAGCCAGAAGAGTACGCATCGCGAGGCTACGATGGTTGGGCCATGTAGAGCGGATGGACCCAAACGCTCCGACTCGTCGGGTGTTCGGAAGCACATTGCAGGGAAATCGCGGAAGGGGAAGACCTCATCTTCCTTTCGCTCGCCCGCTCGCCCGAAATCGAAGTCGTTATAGAAGGATGTTGGTTGAGGCCCAGGTTCACCCCGAACTGTAATGCCCACCTAAGTAATTAACTATTCACGATATTTACGAAAAACATTATACTGATTCGTATTAAACATCTCAGCATCATTATGCTCTTTATTAAGCCAAGTTTCAGTAGAGGCGATGATATTAAACTGCGAAAATGACGAAAAGAGAAGCACCCGTTGCAGTTTAGTCCCAAGCCCTCCAGTGTTGTGGTAATGTATAGAAGGGGGAAGGAAGCTGGTAAAATTGACTGTCAATTAAGAGACGGTTGTTGTAGCTGTGTTGAAGGTGGTGGCAGTGGGGGATGTGATGTTGATGTTGAGGAAAAAATTCCCGCAGGTTGAGTGAGAGGCGTTGAAATCATTTCGATGTTGTTGCTTTCGCGTGAAACAAATTTTTTTACCTGAACACAGCATGGCCTGGCCATACTGAAGAGTCCATTATTAGAGATAATTTAGAGGCTGGTATACTTAATTTAAAAGTTACAAATTTAAGTTTTGTTAAATCACAGTCTTTCTTAACTAAGGAATAGCATTTAAATTGGTCTGCTGGTATGCTATTTTTTTGAGAGATATGACTGATTATATCATTGGGTGTAGTTTTTAATCTGGCGTACTATTTAGTAATAGTATAAGTAATCAGTGACTAAACTGTGCTACAAAATAAGAAAAAGTTTCATTACTTTTGATGTGACTTTGTTTAGGTTATTGGTATGGTTGAGTACATCATATTTATGCACTAAAACAGCTTTTTACATCAATATGATTTTCCTACTCAACCATACCAACCACATCAACCGAGTCGCAACAAAAGTTTTTTACTTTATCACAGGCACAGTGTGAGTACCAATTTCATACTGATGCCGAAAAGTATGATTTACTAAAGAGTTTTGAAAAAAATTTGGGTGTGGGAGAGTTGGTTTCAAACCCCTTTGCTCCTACCCTTGGCTACGGCCCTGGTGCTACTATAATTAATATACCTACATACTGTTGTGCCCCACACCCAATAACTGTAAACCAAAAACCCAATTCTAAGGAATTGCCCCGTCGCTTCTTTAACGTACGACATAGTTTCGATTTCGATAAGTGTGTCATGGATTGGTTATGTCACAACAATAACAATGCATGTCAAGTGAACCGAAATACGTTAACAGAGAAAGCGACGAGGAACATACTGTGTAGTGTCACATTGCAGACCAAGCAATTGTGAGAAATAGCACACACATAGTTTTGCATATGGTGGTTGCAGTTTGTGTGGCCCAGATTGCGTGGTTGACCTGGAACCAATAGTGACGATCATAGGTAATAAGTACGGAGTGCGAAAGAATGCAAGACGCACTCTTATTCGAAACATCAAACGTGACTGGCGTTTTTCTTTGACTTGTTTTTCCCTTTGACTTGCGTTGTGTACAAGCGCAAACTAACAATACAAAGAATCAATCACGATTGACACAGATCAATAAAATACAAAAGTTCTGAAGAAATACAATGTACTTCTTCATGACAATTATGGGTGCTAGTGAAAATGCCTAGTTTTTAATGTTATATGTATATGTATATTGTTATAGCAGTCTTTTTCTCTTAAAAACGATGAAATGAATAATTGTATACTCCTTTTTAACAGCTTGACTATAATGATATGCTCATGGCACATCAATTGGAAAAAAGGTGGAAAAAAATTTACCGGTCCTCTCTGCTTCGATCTTGTAATTTGAGACAGATCAAAGAAAAGTTTGCTGGGATTGTGAGAGCAGAAATAAACGGATTTCTTGTGGAGGTAAAGGCAATTAATTTCTTATGCATATCACTTCTCAAAAATGTTATATTCAAACAAATTTTATAAACTAAGGCTGTGCATGAACTGCGTTAAAATTTTTCATCTTGGTTAAATTTTGACATTGGTTGTGAGGTGGATTCAGATGTTACATTTTTGCTGTGTGAATTGCGATAAAAGGGACTATTACAACACAATTTTTTCTGAAACTCCTTTGTAATTCAAAAATTATTCATGGAAACGGAAAGAGGTTTCGATACCTGTTGTTTCCGTTGCCAATAAACCTACGAATAACCAAATTAGTTATTAGCTATGTGTTAAGGTACTTTCAAGAATTATCAAATGCAGTCATTACTTAGACACCAACTGGATAGCATTATTTCTCTTGGAATTAACTCGCGTGTCTTTGAGTTTTGAGAGGTTCTCATGTTTTGTTCAGCGAGCCGTTGCAAACGCTCGGTACTCGACTCTCTGGCACGCGATTGTGCCACATATATTCTCTCTGACTTAAAAGGCGATTTTCAGTTTCAGATGAAGATGCTTTATTTCGACATATTTTGTTGGCCCTGGCCTGGGAATTGTTTCTGGAAAGTTGAGATCTTGACCTTTTGGGCATTTTTAAATGATAAAATAAAACAAAATGCCCTTGAACTAAATAATTACCTGTCATATCCTTGAGCGTCTATAACAACGTACACAACTACTACCCATTCATTAAAATTAAATCATAAAAATTATTCAAGTCATTTCTTAGGATAACTAAATGTTCAATATCTGTGCTATATATGGTCACACAATAAATCATTTTTATAAAATTAGGTTAACATATCCATATATTAAATACAAATTACAACAAAAGCAGAATTTGTTCAAATTCTAAATACTTACAATCACAATCATTAAAAAAAAACCAAAGAAAATAAATTCTAATATAACAATTATAGTCATTTCCTTAAGAAAAAATTAATAATATATTAAGTAAGTGTGGCCATATAATTAAGTCACCTGAAAAAAATAAGCAAAACATGATAAAAAACATAGTTTTTTTAACCGCACAGTTGATATTTCGTAGGATAGCCTTTCTGTTTTGATACAGCGGATATTCTCCTTGGCATGGAGTCCACCAAACCTTTGCATTGCTCTACGCTACTTTTTTTTCACTCTTTCTGCAAAATACTCCAGAGAGTAGTCTTGCTGGTTGGTTTTTTTTCCGCAACTTTTTTTTTTTTAGAATGTCCCCAAATTTCCAATAGGGTTTAAGTCCGGTGACTTTGCTGGCCACCCCAAAACATTCACCTTACGCTCTTCAAGGAAAGATTTCAAAACTCTTTACTTGTGTTTGGGTCATTGTCGTGCTGACCGACACACCATGGCTTGTGAAACACGCCCACACCATTATAGAATCGCCGCCATGCCTTAAGGTCTTTTTGGTGTTTCTGGGGCTCAGCTCAGCATTTCTCATCAACAATTATTGTGTGAGGTGAAGGTCAACATTTATGGAAATGATGGCAAACCGTATGTTAGACGTCCCAGAAATGCTGAGCTGAACCCAAGTGTATCCAAAAAGACCTTAAGGCATGGCGGCGATTCTATAATGGTCTGGGCGTGTTTCACAAGCCATGGTGTGTCGGTCCGCTGTATCAAATAAACTGTAAAATGACAGGTATTTACTACCGGGATATACTGGACACAAATCTTCTCGGTGACTGCCAGTACCAATTACCCCAATAATGGATCTTTCAGCACGACAATGACCCTAAACACAAGTAAAGAGTTGTGAAATCTTTCCTTGAAGAGCGTAAAGTGAATGTTTTGGGGCGGCCAGCAAAGTCACCGGACTTAAACCCTATTGGAAATTTGGGGACATTCTAAAAAAAAAAAAAGTTGCCGAAAAAAAACCAACCAGCGAGACTACTCTCTGGAGTATTTTGCAGAAAGAGTGAAAAAATAGTAGCGTAGAGCAATGCGAGGGTTCGGTGGACTCCGTGCCAAGGAGAATATCCGCCGTTTCAAATAGAAAGGCTATCCTACGAAATATCAACTGTGCAGTTAGAAAACTATGTTTTTTATCATGTTTTGCTTATTTTTTTCAGGTGACTTAATTATATGGCCACACTTATTTAATATATTATTAATTTTTTGTTAAAGAAATGACTATTTTTATATTGGAATTTATTTTCTTTGGTTTTTTTTTTTTAATGATTGTGATTGTAAGTATTTAGAATTTGAACAAATTTTGCTTTTGTTGTAATTTGTATTTAATATATGGATATGTTAACCTAATTTTATAGAAATGACTTAATTGTGTGGCCATAAGTGTATAGTCTAGTTCTTAAAAGAACTTTTTGAATGGCTCTAGTTACCAACTAAACAAATTACTACCAAGCGATAAAATATTATCAAGCGAAAATTTTATTTAATTCCGCACACGACCATTCAGTAGGGAACCGACCACGCGAGTGGAGCTGCGCGGCATGATTATTTCGTGATCTTAACCCACCTCCCGTACCTCCGTGCCCAAATCGGTACAGTAGTTTCAGAGCCTATCCGAGACAAACAAACAAACAACCAAATATATTATACATATATGTAGTAAGATTATTATTAGTTATCTTAGTTTTGGTAAGGAACTCAATTTTTTTTTTGAAATTTAAGTACATATAGCCTTTGTCACTCAAGGATAGTGTAGCTTCTCAACGGTGTAAGAAATTTTCAAATCGGTGCAGTAGTTTCGGAGCCTATTCGAGACTAACAAACAAGCAATCAAACCTTTCCTCCTTATAATATTAGTAACATATTGAAAATGAGGATTTAATATTTCGTTCCAAAATAAATCAAGAATCTCAACTTTGTTTAATTTTTCTCGTTCTTATATTATCAACAGCCCCGTATCTTGTAAAAAAAAATCCCATTGCACTTGTATTTACAGTGGCACTGACATCAAAAAGTAATTGATTTGAGTCCTGTTTACAATGAATATCAATTTAATTAAATATTTTACATAAACTCTATTAATTCTTTAGAAATATCAACGTGTCTTAACAATTAATTCTATATTGAACCGAAAAGAAAAATTCAAAAGTATATTTAAAAATAAACGGAATTCCACCCAATGAACTCTCGATTAGGATGAGTTACCATCCCAACTATGTTTTGGTATTGCATAGTAATGAAACAGCGTAAGATATGGCCAGCTTTCCATGTCCTTCTCCTTCGTTGGGAAGGGACATCATTGCCAGAACCATCACCAGTGTGTTGTGCGAAAAACGACTAGGGTCAAAAACAAAATTAAAATAAACCGATTGCAATAATGATTCAGAAAACTACATACCTTATATTTTTATGATAAGTTCGGCAACACGTCTACAGTTGTAGACTAAAACATTTTAAGCAATAATTTAATAATTTTTTGTGAAGTAGACAGTATCATCGAATTTGCACTTACTGTCTTACCGTACTTGCGGAGCACTTTGTTTCATTTGATAAAAATTAGTCAAATCAAAATTATTATTTCAAATGGAAAAACAGGAAGTACGTTTTTAGATCAAAAAATACTATTTGATATTTATTGAATAAATATAATTTGCAAAATACCTCCATCCATCATTCATGTTTGCATTTTTTTACGTAAATATGTTGTCCAGCTCAATTCGGATTTGAATAATATTATTATAATTTTGAAGGTATGTTTTTCGATAAAAAAATTCAAACTTACATTTTCTGAAAGCTTTTCGCGTAATTCTTTCTTTTTTCCTATTTTCCGTGTGTCATCCTTACTGCTAACTGCTTTGTTTACCGTTTCAACAACAAAAGTATAAATGTGAATGCAACCCAGAGTAGCAAGAACTAAACAGGTAAACATATCTCTCTTTCATGACTAAGCAAAGCAGATGTCTCATTCTTTGAAGAGCAGGCTAAATTTGATGCCATCTTATTCACCACACTAGTGTCAAAATTTAACCCATTTAACCAAATTTTAACGCAACTTACACACAGCCTAATGTGCTTATCTGTTCCAAAGTTATTTATGTAATAGCTACCTACTTAATGTCAAGTGAAAAATTTTATTGTTTATAGTAAACACTATCCCACAAACTCTTCCGTAACAGTTACAGGTCTTTGTTCTTAAATTCGAGCAAAATGGACCAAGCACAATTGGAATAGACCTTGACAGAGGAGAGGAGCTCGCGAATGCTTACGTCGTGAAATTTCAAAACTTGGAAGATCGAAGGATTGAGCTATGTAACTCTTTGAGAATATACTTTTAATTGCAGGTTTAAATTTACCAATAATCTTTTAGCAAATGCAGAAAAACTTTTTGACATTCCAAATGTCGACTACAATAATTTTGTAAGAGCCAAAATTGATTTTGATGGAATGCAACAAGTAGTTCATATAAACATATATCCATTATTTCTCATAATCATATTTTTATTGTTTAGATTTATAAGCTGTATAAACAACAAAAAATAGCTCGAGACACTTGGTCTAAGGCTTTATGGGCTAACTTAGACCCCCAAATTTTGATTGATGGTATTGAAAGTTATTTAAAAGAGTTTCGAAAATTTCCAAAAAAAGTAAGCTATACTTTTGAATTTGTTGTTTCTATTTGAAATAATTCTCATTAACCAGGTTCGTGATCTGCAAGCTGGCCAAATGTTCGAACTGCAAATGAAACAGTTTAAAAATTCTGTTCCACTTATGGTAAGCTTAAAAAGTGAGGCGTTGCGTGAACGACACTGGCGTTTGTTAATGCAAAAAACTGATATGGTGTTTGATATAGAACCTGGTTCATTTACTTTGGAAAATATGTTTAATATGCAGTTGCATAAATATCAAGTGAGAGCATATATTAACATGAAGATTCTTGTCAGTAAACATTTTATTTATATTTTCAAGGAAATCGCTGAGACAATTCTTAGTAATGCAAAAGAAGAATTATTTATAGAAAAAAGCATTAAGGACGTTGAAGCAACGTGGATGACTTTGCCTTTTAAGATTCATAAGAAAGATAATGATCAAGGATTTATACTGGGCTCAGTAGAAGAAATAATGAAAATTTTGGACGATAACTCCACAAGTCTTCAATCAATGTGTGATTCACAGTAAGCTTTCAAACAGATAAAATTGAGCAATGCACTCTTTTGTAAATATTTTAGTTGAGATAACAACACCTTTTTAACTAAAAAATTAAAAGTAAAGTTGAATTGCTACAAAAAAGTATTGATTTCTAAGTTGCCGTCAGTAGAGATATAAGAAATGTTTAATCTATCTATTAGAGCTTTGTCCTTATTTAAATATTTTCGTTTAATATGTATATTAGGGTGGAGCGTAAATTTTTTTTTCACTTAACGGACATGTAATAGCAAAAATTTTGTGTCTATTAGGCTCATATTTAGTTGGTTAAAATATAATATGGATCGACTGAGAGTAACTGCCTCCGCCAGGTCATTGAAATTTTGGAAGATCTTGATTTTACACGAAACTTAGTTTTTTCTCATTCGATTTCAGCAAGATAAATCTAAGTTCCCTTTTGCACTTGGTGCATTAAAACGCAGCATTTTCTGTCAACTCTCTTTAGGTGTTGCAGGCACCTTTTCACATAGAACTTTTCAACGCCTTTTCAACCGCAAAATATCATCCATGGCAACCAAATGCACAAATAAATCGTAAATACTGGAAAAAATGGTGGTGTTATAGGCCTACTTGAAACGAGGCTGCAGAAACCACTTCAGCGGATAATTTGTTTACTCCACATGAATGAATTGCCATTGAGACACCTTGTTCCTCTACCTTGATGGATCAACTTCAAGACCAGAAATTTACACTGGACCTTTGGGAAAAGCACTTGTACGACATTGTTTCAGCCGTACTCTAAGGAGATTTTCAAGTAGATCTAGGAAATAAGTTCCCCGAAAAAATGTCTCATGCTCGCTAACACGTGCCAACCGATTTCTACGTCTAAATGTAGCCACAGCTCCATCGTCAGCTCCATATCGTCGTGCAAAGATGGCACGCGACATCTCTACAGCATGATTGCAAGGCTACCTCTAGGTATCTCTCAGAAGACCTGATCCAGTCATTTAGCGAAATAACTACTTTGCGCATAATGTTTTGCTGGCCATGATTTATGACGAAAGAAAACACGTTTGTGAACTGGAAGCTCGACGAATGCTGAAGACCTGCAGTGTGCCTGAAACATCAACTCTAAGGCATTTTGAAGTGCCATTGGTAAACTTCAATACATCCGATTACATGGACATAATTGACTGGCAGACGAGAGTAACTGAACCACCGATTTTGAAGAAGTTAACAGCAGAGGAAATAGAGAACATCGCACAATCGGGTGGAAAAGGCCAACTAATCTTTTTAAGGCTACCATACCATACTCAAGCTGTGGAGGAAGTTGTGAAAATAACGACTGAAGCTTCAATTTTTCAGTGCACAAAAATGGCACGTTTGGGTGCAATAAAGGTTACCATAATAACCGTGAAATAAGGCCAAGTGAAATAAGGTAAAAATGAAGGATTTGACCTTATTTCGCTTTCTAAAAGTGAAATAAAGCCAAATTTTAACGTTTGGCAATTATTACACTTTAATGAAGTGAAATAACATTGAAAGGGAAATAAGGCCAAATGAAAAATGCCCTCGATTTAGATTCC
Source organism: Melanostoma mellinum (assembly GCA_914767635.1). NCBI lineage: Eukaryota > Metazoa > Arthropoda > Insecta > Diptera > Syrphidae > Melanostoma > Melanostoma mellinum. Next base: position 107,430,682 of record OU612059.1, read on the forward strand.
ATACTGAAAAAAAAATAATAGCAACAAATTCACTGCTATTATTACTTTTGCAGTAAGGAAACTAATTTTTTCCTTGCTGCGAAAATAATAACAGCTAAAAGTTCGCGCGAATTTGTTGCTATTATAATGGAATGGTTTTTGTTTTATTTTGGGCAATCTAAGCAATCAAAAGCGAAATAATGCCAAATTACCCTTATTTCACTTTGACAAAGTGTAAACAACATATTTGTGAAAGACTTTTCTTCTTTTTTTGATAAGTCTATCTTAACATGCCTTAATTATAAATAGAATACTAACTTACATCCTTTTATAAGCTAACTATAGTACATTGAAACATCTTGGGTTTCCAAAAAAAAAAAAATCTTAAAGTTTGAGGCTAAAGCGGAGGCAGAAGATAGTATTCAAATAATAAAAAAAAAGACATGTCTTTCTGTTTTAGTGCAACACATATAATTATCACTATTAGAGCAACAAATTACACGTTCAAAAAATCCCCATACATCCGTGCTCCACCCTAATGTATATGTACTTTTTAATGGTAACGTTCATGATGTATTCGTGCTGTACCATTGTCTGTGTTTTGGTATACGAGCACAACAACTATAAGGCTCTGAAAGAGTGTGGCGTAGGACTTGAACTAGACCAAAAAAACAGCTGACTTGAATTTGTGTTACAGCTTTTCCAAGTCTGATAAAATGATCAAATCTGTGCAATTTATAAATGGAATTGTTGAAAGTAGTATTTTTGCACCTCAAACTACTTATTTTTTCGATCTTAACACTCTCAACAGTGTCTTATAACATGTTCAACAAAACTGTTTTTTGCTGTATCAATGGTCACTTTAGCCATAGTTTAGACAACCAATTTCGGTGTCTAAAGTTTGACATTTCTTAGACAGCGATGAAAGTGTTAATAAATACGATTTGGAGTTGGACACTGTTCTAAGAGCTGTCCAAAGTTAGACATACTTTGGAATGGGATTATAAATACGACTGTATGTGTGTTCGCTTAGAGTGAAATGGCAAGATTAAATTGAGTCAAAACCATACAAAGCTACGATAGTAATATCTCACAGATCGAGAAAGGTATATTGTAACAGTAACGCATAGCTGGTATTCTTATTTGTACTATTTCTTTGAGTTTCAATTTTCGTAAATTGGATACGGGAAAAACTTTAACTAGAGAAGCTTAAAGTAATTCACAGCAAATTTTAAGGCACATCAAGTTGTACTTCTTTATAAGATAGGAACTAGTTTTTAGAAAATCGTCTTTGATTTTTATATCGACATTAAATTAAGTTCAAAACATGGTTGTTTTTTGTTTTACAAAGATATTCTTTTTAAATCTCTACTTTATTTTCTAATTGCTATGGGTAGTACAAACTAGTTAATGACTTTTAATTTAATCTATACATAGAAACATTTCTATTTACAGTTTTTTTCTTTTTTTTACATTTTTTTTTTTTTTTTTTTTTAATAGGCTGGTTGCTGGTGGAATATATAATGAGAGTTGACCTTCCTACTTCCTACCCTCTGTAGTTTTCGGCTAAACCTTTTTTATAGAAAGGAGAGAAGAATTGGTTGTCTTCCTCTTGAATTTGGAAACAATGAACAATCAAAGAAAACTTACATTATAAACGAGATTTTTAAAACATGTTAAATAAACAAAGTTTGACAAAAATAATTCCGAAGCTGGAATATTGCACTTCTCTTTATGAAGATTAGTCTAGGTTTAACAAAATTTAACGGATGGGATAACAGAGTTTATGTAGAGACAAGAGAGCAGTATATGGACGAGATGTTTTGAGAATCTTGTTTACGATTCATGTTGTTCTTGTTGTTGAGGATATGTAAAGTTTCTAGCGTATATCTCTTAGAGATATGTTTCTCGGTTTGGAGAACTTGGGCACCGTCAAAGTCTGGGAGATGTTTATTTTCGATGGCATGTAATGCGAGAGCTGTTTTTGCTGGATTGTTGTTGTTTATGTCAGATTTATGGTTAGATATGCGTCGACGTAAAAGTTGTTTTGTGGTGCCAATGTAGCACAGATTACATGGCTCGTCAGCCTTTCCTTTACAATCAATTTTGTAGATAACGTCCGAGCACCTATCTTTTTCTGTTTTCATCTAAAATTTCGAAAAAAGATTTCGAAGTGTGTGGTTTGGTTTAAGTCCCAGTTGTAGATATAGGGAATATAATTGTTTCATAAACAAAAACACAGTACACGGAAAAAACCTGACCTAAAAGCTAATGGATTTTTCAATAGCCTAGTCTACATCCCAAGGCTGACAGATAATTTTAAAAAAAATTGTCAAAAAGAATGTACCTGATATACAACTGGACCTTAAACCTGTGACGTGTTTTTAGTTTTCCAGCCAAGGTAATGCTCACGGCTAGCCAAGGTCAAGTGAAGAAAAACACCAAACTTCACAAAGGTCAAGAAATCTCTTTTATTAGAACTCACTATAATTCAATTATAATTAACAAACGAATTAATTTATATATATGTCGCAGCGCTTGCTGTAAAGCTTCTGGTTGAGGTTATCGTACCGTAGCTGGTATCCTTCAGGACTTCTACGGCTCTTTTCAGGTTAGCCGTCTCGGTCTAAGAAACCCTTCTGATCTCACGGTAGCGGCAGGATCCCTTCTGACCATTCGCCCTATAGGCAGTCGCAGGTAAATCGGAGCGTACAGGCGTCGTAAGACCCTGGCAGGTGAATTTACGAGCGTCCGAAGACCTCGGTGGGGTGAAACTACGAGCGTCCGGAGACCTCGGTGGAGTGAAACTACGAGCGTCCGTAGACCTCTGTGGGGTGAAACTACGAGCGTCCGGAGACCTCGGTGGGGTGAAACTACGAGCGTCCGAAGACCTCGGTGGGGTGAAACTACGAGCGTCCGTAGACCTCGGTGGGGTAAAACTACGAGCGTCCGGAGACCTCGGTGGGGTGAAACTACGAGCGTCCGAAGACCTCGGTGGGGTGAAACTACGAGCGTCCGTATACCTCGGTGGGGTGAAACTACGAGCGTCCGGAGACCTCGGTGGGGTGAAACTATGAGCGTCCGAAGACCTGTGTGGGGTGAAACTACGAGCGTCCGTAGACCTCGGTAGGGTGAAACTACGAGCGTCCGAAGACCTCGGTGGGGTGAAACTACGAGCGTCCGTAGACCTCGGTGGGGTAAAACTACGAGCGTCCGGAGACCTCGGTGGGGTGAAACTACGAGCGTCCGAAGACCTCGGTGGGGTGAAACTACGAGCGTCCGTATACCTCGGTGGGGTGAAACTACGAGCGTCCGTAGACCTCGGTGGGGTGAAACTACGAGCTTCCGGAGACCTCGGTGGGGTGAAACTACGAGCGTCGGCAGACCTCGGTACAGACAGTAGCTGTGGGATCAGCAGGTATTAGTCTGTGCCCCTGGTGGCACAATACGTAAGCAAATATAGTTTTATTAAAATAAACTTACTACGTCTTTACCTTTACCTCGCGCCTTTCCTCGGTTTCCTTCTTCGGACTGGAGACTATTTGGTTTCGGATTCCTTCCCTTTAGCTCCAGGGAGATGTGTACCACTTGACTGGTGCCGGCGAACTATATTTTCTTCGAACTGAGCCGCTCTATTTATACCCACCAGGAGCAGCGGTAACCTGTTCAATTCCCATAAATACTCTAATGGGATATCCCATACTCCCATATAATCTTCCCAATTACACACGACATACTCATATGCCTGCCTATGTGACATTCATTATGAAAATAAATACTACCTCGCATATCCATATGCTTGCCTATGAGATATTGCTAAGAAAATAATAATAACTCACCATCGAGCTCTGTCGACCGTCGTCGCATGCACTGCTTGTGCATGGGGAGTTGGTTGTTGGGTGGTATTACCACCTACCCAAGCTTTTTACCTCCGTGGTATAACTTGCATACTTTCCACCACCAGGTACTATGTCTTGGCTACGAGCTTAATTTGTGGTTGTTGTTTTGGGTGAACTTTTCTTCTTTTACCTTGGCACTAGATGGCGGCTCCCTTTTTTTTTTTTAATTTTTTAATTTTTACTTTCATTGTCTTAAATCTACTTAGGGGCTTGCAAAAATGTATAAAACTAGCTCATATAATAACTTAACTAACTTACTGACCCTAAGCGGGTACTCTAAATTACTCAATATCTTAATTCAAATGCCTTTCGGCCTAAAGATAACTTATGGATTTACAATCTAGAACTATGGTTAAGAACTAAGAAAATTTTAAAACAACAAACTTAGTTTGCTGGATCATATTTTTTTTTTTTTTGATTTTATTAAAACTACTTAAAACGACTTAAAACTACTTAACTCTATTTAAAACTACTTAAGCCAAGAGCAGCCACAGTAGCTTTTTTTTAAATTTTTTTAATGTTAAATTTTTTTTTTTTTTTGAATTTTTATGTTTTATGATTTTTTTTTTGATTTTTGTTTTTTTTATTTTTTGTTTTTTTGTGGTTTTAAAATTTTTTTTGTATGCCACTGTGTCCACCCCCTATACCCTAAGATTTACACGCTAAACCTATGTAAGCCAGCCATTGGCGACTCGCTATCAGTATCATTTTGAGTTTCGTGCTCAGACAACCACCAGAACATATTTGACATTTTAACAACGTCACGTCGATCGCGATCTGAGACCGCCCTACTGAATCGAAGGAGCTCTTCAAAGTCTCCGCCTACTGCGGTGACGTCTCGATTATAAAGGAGCCGTCGTTCCACGGACTTACGGCAGACGTGGTAAATTAGCGGAAACGCCAACCTATCCTGAATCAGCCCTTCCATATCAAAATAGAGGAAAGCCTCCGGTGGGACAAATCCACTGAAGCGTGTTCTTTCCATATACTCTCTATTGGGGTAATAAGCCCCAAAAATCAGGCCATTGGTCGAGGTCATCGCTCTTGCCGTGTGACCACGAGTCAGTTTTATAATGACGTTGTCGATCCTGTTTATTTGAGCCCCGTTGTAAAGGACCTCATTGGGATAATATTTTTTGTACTCCGACTCTGGTGTTCTGTGCAATCCAAGACAGGTACGCAGACACTGTCTCTCAAACACCCGAATCTTTTCCATTTGAGACGCTGTTACGTTGAACCACACGGGGCACCCATAGACAATCATCAGTCTTATGAGGGCCATGTAGCAAATCACTTTCACTCTGCTATCAAGTTGTCTGCTATAAAACAGTCGCCTTGTCAGAGCAAAAGCTCCTCTAGCCCTGGCCAGAGCCGCATCCATATGTTTGTTAAAATATAGATACTGATCTAGCCAGATGCCGAGGTACTTGACTACTACTTTCTCTACTACTCGCCAGTTCTTTCTCGTATCCCATGAGGCCCGAGCCAACGGGGTTCTAAACACAATTGTTTCCGATTTCTGAAAGTTGATTTTCAACTTCCAGTCATCGCAATATTGCTGAATCTTATCGAAGTCACTTTGCAAGAGACTTCTGATGTCTTCGATCTTTGGACCTGTTCTGTACGCAATGAGGTCATTGGCGTACGCTATAGCATGGTGAAGAGAACCTATTAGACCGCCGGTGAAAATGCTAAACAAAATAGGCGAATTCACCGCCCCTTGTTGTAGACCGTTCTGTATTTTAAAAGTTCTGGTAGAAGTTATATTGCAACTTTTCACAACAAACGTTCTACCATGAAGCATGTCATTCAGAATATATAGCGGTGGTTTACTCATGCCATACCTGATCAATTTATAGAAAAGACCGTCTAACCAAACGGTATCGAATGCTTTCTCCAAGTCAACCAGACATGCACCCGTACACTGATTTTTAGCTTTGTTCCATTGAATATCAGATACCAGTTTAGATACCGCATGTATGGTATCATGACCCGCCTTAAAACCGAACTGATTTTCTGGAATAATATGTTTGTCCTCAGCCCATGTGGACAGAGCTCTATTGAGAACCTTCTCGAATACCTTGCTGATACTCGGAAGAAGACTAATTGACCGTAGATTTGGTGGATTGGAACCATCCTTCCCTTTTTTAAGGAGAGGATGGACCACTGCCGTCTTCCAACGCACTGGATAATATGCATTATTCAGCGCATTGTTGAACAACGTGGTGTATATGTCCACCGCTTCCGCAAGGAGGTTTTGCAGCACACCATTGGGTATGTCGTCGACTCCTGCTGACTTCTTTTTCTTTATTTTGTGAAAGATGTCCAAGAGGTCCATCTGTGCATCTTGGACTGAACAGCCCGAATTTTATTGTTCCAGAAACATGAAATGGAAATTCTCAAGTTTTCTTTAATAAGTTGTTGGAGATTTTTGATCTGTGACCTCAGAGTTCTAATCTCCAAATCGTGTCGGTCAGTAAACCTCCTGTGCAAGAGTTTGAGTCTCGACAGGAGTCTACTTTTTTGTTTGTAAAGTGCGTCTATTGACGCGTTTCTGTACATGTTCGTTGGATCGTTTTGCCTATACTTAGGAATTATCCTGTCCATTGTACTACGGATTGCATCCTCCATACGTTGCAGGTACCCATCGATCTCAACGTTTGACAGATTCCTGTTGCATGGCGGCGCAATACCGTTCGAACGAAGTTCCCATGAGACGGCTCCGGAAAAGCGCGGCCAACGTGTCTTACCGTAGTTGTAAGAGTGCGTCGGCACGTACTCCTCCAGTTCCACAAGGTCGTTCGGAAGCAGTATGACGGCGGCAAGTCCACAGTGGTCACTGTCGTACTCAACCGTCGTCAAACAATTTTTCGTCCGTCGAAGAATGTCGTCGGTCAGTTTCAGTCTTGAGTCTAAAAGCAATAGATCCAAATAAAAGCCACTTCGAGGATATGAAGGCCTGTCAGTAGCCAGCAGATCGACTTTACACTCAATGCTGTGGAACCCCAGCCAATTGAAAAGCTGGGTCCCCCTTGGATTGGCTTATTGATTTCCCGAATCTTGGTGCTTAGCATTGTAATCACCGGCCAAAAGGAAATAGTTTTCATCCGAATTCAGTTTCAGACATCGAAAAAGTGTTTCGAGCTCTGTTATAAAACATGAATTTTGATAAGCCTCCGGCACATAGATCGCGACCACATACAACCGCCTCCCCTGTTGGAGAGGAATGCATACGATACACGCTTCAAGCAACTGGAATCGGCGTACTTCACCACTACATATATATTACTTTATGAGCAATGCCCTTACGTATGAAGATCGCAACCCCACCCGCGAAAGTCGAGTTGGGTCGGTCCCTCCTTACGCTAATGTAATTATTATTCGGCAAATTGTGATGCTGGTTTAGCCTAGTTTCGCTAACCATACATACATCAGGACGTTGGTCTTTTAACAACTCAAAGAAGTTGGTTCGTCGTTCTATCCTAACTAGCGAATTCACATTCACGGCTAGGATCTTAAAAGGCCTCTCCGGCAGCGCGCCCGTTAACCTAAAAATTGCGCAAGTGACGGCACTGCACGGTAGATCAAGTCCACCCTACGCGCCTGCTCACTTATTTGCCGTGATAGTTCACTCATTTGTGCCTGAATGACACGCAGAGCGACCATCACCTCTGACTCCCCAGTAGAAGCCTTTGACACAGATGGCTGTGCGGCCGCTTTCTGAGGAGGCTGTACCGTTTTCCCAGCCTCCCACGCCATTTGGGCGTAGGAGACTTCGGGAACGACGGCCCTTGGAATTGGTTTGGCTGTTTGCCTTCCCTCATCCTTAGTTGCTGTTGGAGCAGCTTTTTTTGATTTTTTTATAATTTGGTATCGAGGACAATCCCGATAATTAGCAGGGTGCCCATCTCCACCACAGAGAACGCACTTCAGTAGGGTCTTGTCTTCGACCCTTGTCTCACCGAGCTTACACTCTTTGTCGTTGTGGTTCTCTCCACACTTGACGCACCTCGACTGCGTTTGGCAGTTGAATGCGGCGTGACCGAACCGTTGGCAACGAAGACATTGTAAAATGTCCCCGTGCCTGTTTAATTTTTCCCATCTTACCATCTGGTAGTCCAGGACGGAGATTTTCCTTAGACTCTCCAGACGGCTATTGGGTGATAGGGTGACGAGGAAGATCGGCAATAGCCGCTTCTCCCGTCTTGCCTTGGCCGTGGTGAACGCCTTGACCCCGATAAACTCGAGATCGTCGCCCGCCAACCTGCGGAGTACAACTAAGAGCTCCTCTGGATCAGAGGTAGGCTCTATCCCTTTAAGTAACATGACTTTGGGTTTCTCCTCTTTGGGAGTAAAAGTAAAATGTTCGGTGGCTGTTGTTTGCATTAACGCCCGAACAATTTTATGGTCACCAATGCTTTCACATTGGATCGCATGTCGATCTTGACCTAATCGCTAAATTTTTAATTTGTCGCCAACAGCGGACTTACATAGATTTGTAGTGGCTTTCTACTCCATGTTGAGGGTATTTATCGGGGGCACCCTACCTTTCTTTGTGATCTTTTCTTGTGGCTGCTGCTGTTGTTGTGCTGGCTGTTGTTGTTGCTGCTTCTTTTGTTTCTCTACTGGCTGCTGTTTTCTGCTGGAGATCGTTGTCGTGGCTTTTATAGCCACGGTCCCACGGGGCTGCTCTTCTTTGGCAGTTTTTTTATTTTGTACAGTTGATTGACGTTTCTGTCAAATTTTGGAAAGTCTATTTTAAAGTTACTCTAGTAAAAAGTTTGATATTTTAGAATTTAAATAGTATTTTGTTTATCAAAAGTTTGTAATTTTGGTGCTGATATCCTTATCTTACATCTTTTATAAAGACAAGTGAGTTCTAGAGCTATAAGAAGTGCAATTGTTTCTTTTTAGTCTGAGTGTAGGCACAGGCACACACATAACCTCACTACATGACCAAGAACAAAAGAAAACTTTGTGAAATATCGCCCGAAAGTTCAAACGCACATAAAAAATTACAAGCCTTTGATAAAATGTCTGAGGATTTAGTAGGATCTATGAAAAAATCAGAGCTTTATAATCTGTTTTGCGATCTATTCGAAAAAAAAATGAAAGATACGGCCAGTAAAAGCGACGTTGAAGCCATAATGACTGCCAACAAACAAATTATGGAGCTGAATGTCCAATTGACATCAAAAGTAAACTTCCTAGAGAAAAAATACGAGCTTCTTGAGTGCCAGATGGAGAATATGCAGAAAAAACAAACAGAAACCAATCTCATGATACGAATTACACCACATGAAGGGCAAGATGGTAAAAATTATGTCAAAGATATTTGCACGAGTATTATTCAGCCAACACCTTCCACTGAAAACTTAAAAATTAATGAAATAAGATCCAATAATGCAAATGTGAAAAATTTTATTGTTAAACTTGAATCAAGAGAACAAGTGATGACAGCGCTTAGATCTTCAATGACACTACGAAACACAGGTGTTACTATTTCCAAAGATCTTCCACCGGCAGTGCGTCAGAAAAGAAACAAACTGCTGAAAATAAGAGGTTGTTTGAAAGAAATTAATCCGCGAATTAATGTTTTGGTTCGTGATGATAGGATGTATGTGGAAAAAAAAATAATTCACTGGAGCTCTACTCTGGGATTATTACAAAACAACAACAATGGAATGACAGTGCTAAATGACATCTACCAGGCCGATTTGAGCAAACAGCTGTGTTTTGATCGTGAAGACCATATAACACCTAATGTCAGAAATAGGGTTGATACAAGTGCGCCATCTGCACGTTCAACGGGAAACCACGAAGGAGCAAGGACATCAACCATTTCTTATTATCATAATATGGTTTAGGATAGAGTTGCCGTCTGTCAAAATAAAGTAAAAATAATAGAAATTAAAAAAATTAAAATATTAAGTTATAACATTGCAGGACTTAGTAATAAATCCTTATATGTTAAGTTTTATGAATTCATTAATAATTATGATATTGTGTTCATGTATGAAACATTTTTAGTAGAAGAGGATTTTAAATGTTATTTTGATCGTTTTAAGAACTTTAAATTCGTCTGGATTCCTGCTATTAAGCAAAGTACGAGAGGGCGAGCAAGTGGTGGATGTTTTTTCGGATACAAAAAAACATTGAGCAGCAGTACATATGAATTTGAAATAATAGATGAAGTTAAAATTCTGAAAATAAAGTTGGACTCAACGAAACTTATTATATTGCCAACATACATTAATTGCAATCATTGGGAAAGGGACTTTGCTACATTATGTACATTTCTTGAACACAACAATTACGACAATATAATGATTATCGGTGATCTTAACGCCAGAATAGGACAGGAAGAAGGGAGAGAAAATCGATTAGCAGGTAAAGTGAGAAAATCAAAAGACCATATCAAAAATTCAAGAGGAAACAAACTGTTGGAGCTTTGTGATTCACTAGGTTTTCGCATATTGGCACGAGCAAATTGGACGAGAATGGAGAGTTTACTTTTGTAGGTCAATAGGGTTGTTCAGTGGTGGACTATTGTTTGATTAGAGGTGAATGGATTTCCTTAATGACAGCATTCAACGTCGTGGCACAACAATATTCTGACCATCTTCCAATTGTAGCAGAATTTGAAACTGTGCCATCAGAGTGCAACGAAACGAGAATCCTGCAAGCTCCTACTAAGCTACAGTGGAAAGAAAATAAAGCAAGCGAATACAGAAACAACCTTGAGAATAATTTGAACACAGATATACAGATGACCTTGAGTGACATTGAATATATAATAAAAAGATCATCTCCTTATAATATGCAGACTCAAAGTAAAACTCTAGCGTATAAAGAAAAATGGTTCGGCAAAGAATGCGAAACAGCAAGGAACAAATCTTTTGGATGGCTCAAAGCATTTCGGAAAATTGGTAGTATGGCTTTCAAACATCTCTATATTCAAGCGAATTCTTCATTTAAAAGAATTTGCAAAGAAAAACGAAGAAAATATATTGAAGATGAAGCTCTTAATCTAGCATGCTGCAAAGATACAAAACAATTCTGGTTAGCGATCAATAAGTTCAATGGCAAAAAACCAAAAATCGGAATCCATCTAAATGCAAGAATACTGACCGATCATTTTCGAGACCTTTTGAACCCAACATTAAACCAACTACTTATGCATTATGCAACACCATGGCATACCAATGAAATATTGGACGCGCCGATCACACAGGCAGAAGTTTCGAGGGCCTTGAAAAATCTTAAGGACGGAAAGGCAGCTGGAGCAGATAGTATACCTGTAGAGTTTTTTAAGTACGCAACTGAAGAACTTATTCTTAAGACAACCACCGTATTTAACCAAATTTTGGAAACAGGTGATATTCCAAAAAATTTTAAGGAAGCTATTATATTTCCTATACACAAAAAAGGTAATATATCTGACCCATCAAATTATCGAGGAATATCCTGCCTTAACTCATCGTATAAAATATTTACAAAGATATTAAATAATAGAATTGGACAGTGGATAAAAAGCCAAAAACTAATTAATGAGTTCCAAGCTGGATTTCGTAATGGTTATTCAACCGTTGATAACATATTTGTGCTGCAAAACATCGCTGGTACTTTTATAGAACAAAAGAAGAAATTATACAGCTTTTTCGTTGATTTCAAATCAGCCTTTGATACCATCGACCGAAAGACATTATTTTTCAAGCTATACAATGCAGGTTTAAGCCATAAACTTGGAAAAGTGCTGGAAAACATATACAAAGAAACCCAATCAGCTGTGTGGACCGGAGAAAACAGGTTGGAATGGTTTGAAACAACAATGGGAGTACGACAAGGGTGCACCTTGAGTCCGAATTTATTTGCTCTATTTATCAATGATCTCATTGATTTTTTACCTGGGGGAATACAAATTGCTGGTACATTGATAAAGGCTATGCTTTTCGCTGACGATGTGGTTATTTTCGCGTATTCACCGGAAACGTTACAGCTGATGATAAATCGTCTTCATTCATATTGCCAGCTATGGAATCTAACAGTCAACCTCGCCAAATCCAAAGTAATGATTTTTAAAAAAGGATCCGGAAGAACCTGCCGAAGCGAAAAGTGGTATTTCAACGGAGAACCTATTGAATTAGTAAACAAATACAAATATTTGGGAATGACGATCACAAGTAATCTGAACATGGAACCCCACCTAAAAGAAAAGCTGGTGAAAGCGAAAAGCGCTATAAGCGCAACTTGGAAAAAATGTTTTTCTAACAAACTGGTTCACCATAGTGTAAAACACAAAGTTTTTAGCGCGGTAGCGGAGTCGATCATGATGTATGCGGCACAATCATGGGGATACCACCAATTCGAAACTGTGGAAAAACTGCAGAGGTACTATATCAAGAGATGTTTTGGTTTACCTAGCACAACGCCAAATTATATGATAAATATTGAAACGGGGCTATCTCCATTATTCATTAGAACGTTAAAACTCCACGTTGACTTCGTCATAAAAGTTCTAGAGATGTCGGAGGAAAGGCTGCCTAAGATAATTGCGAGGAGGGCAATCGGAAATAAAAGCTTATGGTTCAAAAAGTTGGAAGATCTTGCCAACTATTGTGGAATGGAGCTAAATTTCGTGACGGAAGATGGAGGATATTTGAAAGGAGTTCTCTACGATCTTGTTGCGAAGGTGGACGAGCAATATAGAAAAGACTGTATTGACAGGGCAACTTCATCAGTGCATAGAAGTGTTTATAGCATTTTGAATCATAATTTGTGTGAGGAAAACTACTTCAAAAATGATAACAGCCAAGAACTAATATCCTCGATATTCAAAATGAGAGGTGCGCTTGTTACTCTTAATTATATACCACATCGTCCTGATCTACAAATATACTGCAACCTATGTAACCTCGCAGAGCGTGAAGATATTATTCACTTCATTGGAAGATGTCCTGTTCTCAAGGAAATAAGAAGAGACTGTCTGGGCAGCGATGAAAAAAGCGCAACAGAAGTTATAGCACTACTTAACTGTGAAAATGATATTTATCAACTGTTTAAATTTTATAAAACAGCCTTTATGTACAGAAAAAGAATTGTAAACGAGGAGTTCTAGATTATTTTAAGCAGCTAGTTAAATACGTAGTTAATACCTTCTAAAAAATTCATTGAATATTATATGTAACCAATATATCTAGTATTTATTAAATCTATTTAATACTTTTAACTAATTTTGTATACTAAAATGTCAATCAGACAGACGGCAAAGCCATGTTAAACTGATTTTGTAAAGAATTATGTAAGATATACAAAAGAATTAATAAATCAATCTATCTATCTATCTATCTATCTATCTATTTTGTACAGCTTTTTTTTTGCTGTAGTCCCGCGTTGCTGCACGGGCGCAGTTTTTATATCAGCAACCTTTGTTGTTAGGCTGCTATTGTTTTGTTGCCTTATCTGCTGCTGTCTGTCGCTGTGATTGTTGCTTGGCCTCGGCTGCCGCTTGCCTGCGGGCAATCTGCCTTGCTTTAATCGCTTCAATTTTTTTGTTCATCTTCACCAATATCTCCGTCAACGATTGGATCCGTTGATCATCTTCTTCTTCGTCGTTTTTATCATCGGCTAGGGCCGCGAACGAATTGCCGCTACCTGTGTAACGGCCCTCTCCTCCGTTCGAATCGTACTCGTATGTGGAATTCATACTTTCCTCGTCAGAACTGGTTGACATCATGTTTTCTCCAACCTCCTTATCTTCCACCACTTTCTGCTTACGCTGAACCAGATTTGGCTTCGCTTGAATGCGTCGCCTTCTCTTGTGTGCGGTTGTTGTTATCGCTGTTGTTGTTGCGGTAGTTTCCGCTACTGATGTTGCGGTTGTTGCCGCTGCTGTGGTTGTTGTTGTTGCTACCAACCTCGCCTCACCAGATGTTGATGGACCTGATTTGTCCATCACATCATCAGTTTTCTCCCTTATCTCTTTCAATAACTTTTCTCGTTTTTTTTGCTCTGCAATTTTTTTTAGCCAAAAAAGCTGAACTTTTAGGTTCGCGTGGGGATCTATCCCGTGTCCTTCCACACTGTAGTCGAACGCTTTACCCACTAGGCTACTGCCCTTATTAAAAATCACAGCTTCTAATACTTTTTTAAAAACACTCCGAATTCAATTAGACACTGCCAAAGTCGCCAACACGTCTGTGCGCTTTCACAGTTGATGAACGACTGACTCGAAAACCTCTTTAGTTAGGCTACTTCCCTTATTAAAAATTCACTGATTTAATTACTTAATAATCACAAACCGAATTTATTAAATACTGCCAAAGTCGCCAACACGTCGCTCTTGCAGTTGCTGAACGACTGGCGGCTCCCTTTTCTCTACAAGCATGTGACGAGGTATATTTCTGTCTTTAAAATATCTACAAAATTGATTGTAAATAAATGGCTGACGAACTATGTAATCCATGCTACATTGGCACCACAAAACAACTTTTACGTCAACGCATATCTAACCATAAATCTGAAATAAACAACAACAATCCAGCAAAAACAGCTCTCGCATTACATGCCATCGAAAATAAACATCTCCCAGACTTTGACATTGCCCAAGTTCTCCAAACCGAGAAACATATCTCTAAGAGATATACGCCAGAAACTTTACACATCCTCAACAATAAGAACAACATGAATCGTAAACAAGATTCTCAAAACATCTCGTCCATATACTGCTCTCTTGTCTCTACATAAACTCTGTTATCCCAACCGTTGAATTTTGTTAAACCTTGACATCTTCATAAAGAGAAGTGCAATATTCCAGCTTCGGAAATATATTTGTCAAACTTTGTTTATTTAACATGTTTTAAAAATCTCGTTTATAATATAAGTTTTCTTTGATTGTTCATTGTTGTGTATACTTTATACCATTATTTACTATTTGTTTTTATAATAAAGTTCCCCTGGGGAAGGCAACAACCAGCGTTAGAACCTTGCTCCAATCGGAGTAAATCTACTCCAGTTTTGAGAAAAAAAATTAATTTACTTCACCACTCCGATTTTTTGAGATCTACTCCTTTTTTCACTCTGATTTTTTTTTTGATTTTTTAGCCGAATCTCAGGAAAGTTGAATAATACAATCCTGTATTATTCAATTTTGCAACCAACCCTCACCCTGAAGCTGAACTGAGTCAAAAGTTTTATACTGTTCTGAATGATCCCATTAATTTTTTTCTTCGTTTCTCGTTTATTTCGTTCTCATTGGCAATGCATAACTGTGATAATAAGTTGAAAGAACTTAAGTCGAAATAAGTGGAAATCGTGTTTTCAATATCATATTTTCCATTTTGTTTACCTAAATGAAAAGTCTGGGCTCCGTTACTATACGACAAAAAAATAGCCGGTAAATTAAAAAAATCAAAGCAACTTATGTTTAAATAGCCAAAAAAGCATTTGCACAGCAGCTTACGTCTATCTCGAGCACAAATTGATCAAAACAATAAGAAAATATACTTTTTTAAAAAAGGTCAAGTCATGATTTCGACTTAAGTAAATCGGATTATTTGATAACTTATTTCGACAGAAGTCTGAAGCTAAATTCAAAAAATAATAGGTTGTTTTTTAACAAAGAAAAAAATGTAATTTAAGGGTATTACAAACATGTGTTCTAAAAAAAAATCGTATGTCTAGTATCAACAGTTTTAATACAATCAGTAAAAATGTCTTAAGAAACTAGTTCATAAACTTCACTTGATAATACTGAAAAATGATAAAAATTGACTTAAGATCTTTTAACTTACTATATTCAGAATTAGTGGAGGACCGTTAGACATAAAAAAGGCAAAACCTAGGAATCCAAGGCCAGTCCATGGATTTTCATGAAATTTTCGGAAATGTGTTTTGGATGGCGTATAGAAAAAAGTTAAAAAATAAAATTTCACCGCTCTCAATTTTTTAATTATTTTTAAAATAAATTATTAACTTTTAGAATTTTATTTTATTTATTTAGGGTATTTTAGATAAGGTTTTCCAAAGCGTAAGGATGGATAGGTTTGGTTAAGACAAAAAAAATTTGTATGAGAGGGGGGGTCTATATCCCTCCGTGTGGGCGCGATGGGCAATTTTTTATGAAATTTACTTCATTTTTTAAAAAAACTATTAAAAATCAACTAAGCCACTTACTTTCTCATCCTTGAGTTTTTTTGAAAGCTATTGCTTTGTTCTTTAATAAAAAGGAGGTGGTGCATACTTGGGCCCAGGGCGTACACCTATGAGACTAGAACCAAATGAAAGCTTACGTTCAGCCCAATCAGCTTGCCAAATATTTTTGAATTCGGTCTTGGTGATTTTGAGATAATTAGACTTGAAGTTGAGCGCCGGAAATGGGAAAAATCTGACATTTCTGCAAATAATTACATACGTATATCTCGAAAAGCATAGCACGTAGGACAATGATTTTGGTATCATATGAAAGATCATTAAAATATCTTTCATTTCATTTAAAATACAGTTTTCAAAATGCCTTATATTTCGAAAAAACAGACCTAAAAGTTGTTTGAAAAGAAACATTTTCGTTGACGTTTGCCAGCCAATATCTCGAAAAAATCAGTGATGACCTATAATTTTTTTTGCACCACTTTAATCCTTAATTGGTAAGCTTTAATTTGATAAATAATTACGCTATCATACATAAAGCATATCATGTACATTATACACAATTCCAAAAAAAAATTTAACAAAAAATATGTTCCACAGCAAATGCATTATTTCCATTTAATTTTTCGCAGTTCCTACTTTGTTTTTTACTAAACATAAAAACAAAATACATTTTAATGCTGCAAATGAGAAAAAAATGGCTAATCTTCGTTTAGATCTATATCAAAATACCATCCAAAAACAAATCTAAAAAAAACTGGTTGCTAGGTACCAAACTTAAACATACAAGTCCGCGACCGTTAGGCCTAATTCATTGATAACTGATTGTTGGCTTGTGAGTAAATTATGTAGTGACACAAAAACAAGTAATTCACATTTTGGCGGTCTTCACAAAAGGCTTAACCAGATTTTGATACTTATGTAGGCTGTATGATTGTTTCTGGAAGCCGTAGTTTGAACTTTTTTGAAGGTACACATATGTTCCATCGCAAATGACTATAGATGGACGATAATTTTCATTTAAATTGATGTTTCCAAACAGTCCGTTGGGAATAAGTCTGTTCCTTCTAGATACTTCCTGAACAGTTATATGCTGAAAACTCAAGTTAAATGGCACAAAATAATCCATCAATGCTGTTCTTGTAGCTGTTGAGTACCGTCCTACAGTCGTGTGATCCATGTTTAAGAGACAGGAAAGTCTACGATCACTATCGCCAGACCTTAATTTTGCCAAATAGGTAAAAAGCTTTATGGTACGTAATGCTGGAACATAGCTCTGCAGTTCCGCAAACTCGGTAGGGGTAATACCAAGCCAATAATAACATAAATGAGGATTGATAGTACTAATATCACTAAAATCAATTCCCTCATAGAAGTATTACTTAAAAGCGACAACATTTCATCCATCTGCGTTCCAGTGAAGTCAGAAACATTGCTATCCATATCAACCAATGACGTCCAGTTGCGATTTGCGAAGTGAAAGATGGGAACTGCATAACCTGCTACTTCCCGGCACAAACAATTTATGGTCCATAAATAATCTTTCTCGCCAATGCACTATGTGTGTGTTGGCTTTTTTCTCCTTGTCGCTTCCTCCTTCCTTTTTCTTTTATTTAACATAAAACCCTTCTTAGTTTATTGAGTTTCTTTTCCTTTTTATTTTATTGTAAGATCTTCATAAAAATTTACTTTATAGATTTCCTTTTTTTAGGTTTAACTTTTTATGGTTTGTGAAAGGTGGCTGCTGTTAATCGAATGAATTTTTATCCATATATTTCATTTAGCCGGCGGAGAAGCCACCGCACGTTAATTTGCCGCGAGCCGATTAATGTTCAAGAAAATCTCCAACTCTCCACTTTAAGGGTGGCAACCTACTAGGGCGTATTTTAGTTGGAGATTCACCTGAACAGTCACAATAATACGCTTGTATACAGCTGAACTACCGGTGGGTCATGTAGCTGTTCAGCAACAGTGTCGGGAATATGAGGTGCTTCGTCTAGTTCAATCATATTTTCGCGGCGACGTCTACGCCCAGAGCGGTTTGCACGGAGCCAACAAGGTAGGCAGGCAAACTCTCTGCAAATTACGATGCTAAGAAATAATTTTTAAGCACCTGGTTTAATTGAAAATAAAAAATAAAAAATTAAAACTTACCTGATTAATAGGTAACAGTTGATTCAAGATAGACCGCTGACGACAGTTAAGAGGTAGGTTGCGGCTTCTGCGAGATCTTAACGAAGATCCACAGCAAAGGCAAATTCCAAATCTTGTCCATACTCGCGATTGGGATTAGGGTGATTTGTTGAAGTGATCCTTTCAATAATTTTACTCACAAGCCAACAATCAGTTATCAATGAATTAGGCCTAACGGTCGCGGACTTGTATGTTTAAGTTTTGTACCTAGCAACCAGTTTTTTTTAGATTTGTTTTTGGATGGTATTTTGATATAGATCTAAACGAAGATTAGCCATTTTTTTCTCATTTGCAGCATTAAAGTGTATTTTGTTTTTATGTTTAGTAAAAAACAAAGTAGGAACTGCGAAAAATTAAATGAAAAAATGCATTTGCTGTGGAACATATTTTTTGTTAAATTTTTTTTAGGAATTGTGTATAATGTACGTGATATGCTTTATGTATGATAGCGTAATTATATATCAAATTAAAGCTTACTAATTAAGGATTAAAGTGGTGCAAAAAAAATTATAGGTCATCACTGATTTTTTCGAGATATTATCTGGCAAACGTCAACGAAAATGTTTCTTTTCAAACAACTTTTAGGTCTGTTTTTTCGAAATATAAGGCATTTTGAAAACTGTATTTTGAATGAAATGAAAGATATTTTTATGATCTTTCATATGATACCAAAATCATTGTCCTACGTGCTATGCTTTTCGAGATATACGTAATTATTTGCAGAAATGTCAGATTTTTCCCATTTCCGGCGCTCAACTTCAAGTCTAATTATCTCAAAATCACCAAGACCGAATTCAAAAATATTTGGCAAGCTGATTGGGCTGAACGTAAGCTTTCATTTGGTTCTAGTCTCATAGGTGTACGCCCTGGGCCCAGGCTCCATAGAAATATGCACCACCTCCTTTGCCACTTTTTCAATTTTTAAAAGAAGAATACTATTTAACAATGACGAAAGACCGCAGCCTTAGTACAACGAAATATAAAGCGACAATCGATGCAGTCTTTGCGATGCATTTAGATAGATTTGAGACAAAATTGTCCGTTTCCTATTTAAGTTACCATAGACCTATTATTTCAGTATTAGAATACAATGATTGTAGAGATGATAATAGAAGATATGAAATTGTAAATGAAAACTCATAAGTTTCATTGACGTTCTTCTATATGTACACCTACATAATATTATAAAAGATTTTCCTGTAGGTACATTAAAATATTTACTGAAAATTCATTTCTGTTTTCACTTCTGTCGGTACTCCCGGAGTGATTATTTTTTTTTTCTGAGTAAGTAAAAAATGAGAGAGTATGTTAAATAAGAGCTAGACGTGTTTTTGATTCGCTCCTAACATTCTTAAAGTTAAATCCTCTTTAATAAGTTTTTCTTGGTCAAAGTAGTTTTTAAATCAATAAAATTATTGTTCTTGCACTTTTTCCATTTACTTTATATCAAAAAAATGTGTTGTGAGTGCCATCATTATAATTTGCATCATCATCATGAAGAACACACCGGCCGCGACTAATACTGCTGCAACTACCGATGCTGACACAACTGCCATTGGTGCGATGACTACTGGTTTTCCTTCCACAGCTGGAAGTCAAAACATTTCCACCGTAGCTGCCACTAAAACCCCGACTGCTGCTTCAACTGCTGCTTCTGTCGTTCCTGCTGCCAACGCATCTTTAAAGAAGTGCACTACTGCTGCCTTAAACACTCGTTCCAAAATGCGCAACTTAAATGACACAACGAAGCAGAATCAAACTCCAGACAAATCTAAACTATCTGTGTTAATGCCTAATGTTTATTCTAAATCAACACCTTTGAGCAAAATTGACTTAGAAAAACTCAAAAACAAAAATCTAGGTGAGTTTGAATCTGGTCTTGTGGCAAACATAACAAAGTCATTTAAGGATTTTGAAGCTAAAGTGATGAAACATGTAACGGATAGCATATCAACACTAAATGAACGACTGATGCAATGTGAGAACGAAATCACCAAACTGAAAACCGAAAACAGAAAATTTAGAGAACAACTTGAAGATCAACAGCGAGTGCATCGTCTAAGTGATGTTATTGTCTGTGGTTTGCCAAAGGATGGTAGTGCGATTGAACTTGCAAAAAAACTCGCCGCCAAGCTCAACCATCCACTCACGCCTTGCACTGATGCATTCCGATTAAACAATAAAAAAGCGAACGGTGATCATTCACTGTAAATTTGACTTTCCTCTGCTGCTGAAAAAAAGCATTGATCTCTGCATTTCAGTCATTTAACGGATTAACAACATCACAATTCACAATTGCTCTATGATGGGGAATTGGGGAGTCAACCAACAACACACAGGCACAGCACCGTACAACTGCCAAACGTATTTTTATAAACGAGATTTTGTCGCCGCTCAATAGCTCTTTGCTACGAAATGCTGTACAACTGCGAAAAGAGGGAATTCTTTTTTCGGCGAGAACGAGAAATGGCTTTGTGTACGTCAAAAAGAGCAGTGATGATATAGAGACGAAAATTGATTCAAGCACCATTTCTAATCTATCCAATTCAACTTGAAGACAAGGATGTTATACGGAGCCGATCATCATTATGTATTATGTTAATTGCTTTCGATCCATTGGGTACTTTTTTAATATTTTTTCTTTTTTATTTCATAATATTCTACTTTCTTTTTTATTTTATTATTTTCTCAATAATTTCTTAATTCTTTTTTTTCTAATATTCCTATACAGTTTAAAACAGTTTTCTCTATTCTTTCAGTTTTTTTTTTAACTTTGTTATAATTCAAATTTCTTAGCTCTTTTTGTTCAGCCTGCTCTAAACGTTAAAAGGTTCTGCTTGCTGTCTGCCTGTGTGGAGCTTAAGTGGAGGTGATTTTTGTGCCTTTGTTTTTGTTGATTTCGTAGAGAGGTTCATTTTTGAAGTATGGTTAGTAGCACTTCAGCAAGATCCGTTATTAAAATACTTTCAAGTGCTCGCGATGGTTTCAAGATATGTTGCATAAATGCTCGTAGCCTTAACTTGGATAAGCTTGATTCTATGAAGTATGTGTTTGATTCTTCGGGTTTGGATGTTATATGTGCTACTGAGACATGGTTCAAACCTGATGTTACTAGTGGCATATATGATATCAATAACTTCAACTTAACACGTAACGATAGAATCACTGACACTGTTGGGGGTGGAATTGCAGTTTACTGCAATGCATCACTCAAAAGTAGAGTTTTGAGGAAGTCAGATAATGAAGGAATTGAGTTTCGTATTTTAGAAGTAACTGATGGGACCACCAAGGCTATTTTGGGTGTTGGTTATAATCCTAACAGAAGCTGCTCCCCTGAACCCTTTTTTTCTGCACTTCAACTGTTCTCTGCTCCATATGAACACATTGTTGTTTGTGGTGACTTCAATGCAGATCTTCTGTTACTAGACAGTCGGGCAAAACAATTATTGGATCAAATTGCGGCTAATGGACTTTATGCCTCAAACTCCTTTGCTACGCGTTTTGGCCCTAACTCTAGTCCGAGTCTCCTTGACCTCATGATTGTTTCTGATATTTCGAACGTTCTCTTACAAGACCAATTATCCCTGGATGGTATATCTGACCATGATCTGATTTTTTGTACATACGACATAAATTTTTCCCGTGTGTTAACCCCTTTGTCATTTCAGTTCAGGGACTATAAGGCTATAAATAATGTTGCACTACAAGCCGACGCAATGATTTTCCCATGGCATTTAAGCCGTAGTTTCTCTGACCCCAATGACAAAGTGGGGTTTATCCAATCGTTGGTGTTTGAATTGTTCGACAAACATGTTCCCCTTAGAACTGTGTCTGTACGGTGCAAAAACTGTCCATGGTTTACATCTGACGTACATAGATCAATTAAAAATCGAAGGAAATCGTACGCCAGATGGAAGCTCAATCCCTCAAATTCTAACTGGGAACTATTCTGCCGTTCTCGAAATGAAGCTACGTTTATTACTCGCAGAGCTTAGAAATGCTATTTTATGTCGAAATTGGATTCAAACCAGTCCTCTCGTTAGCTGTGGAGTAATTTACGGTCTATTGGAATCGGTAAGAAGGAGACTCCTCTCAACTTCCTTGATCTCAATGAACTAAACAACACCTTTGTTATGAGTGATGTCCAAGAACTTAATTTTGTCCCCTACAACGAAATGTTTTTTGAACCTTCAACGGTATTCGAGTTTGAAGTGGTATCAGAATATGATATTCTCGAAATCATTCGTTCTATCAAATCTGACGCTTGCGGAGAAGATGGTATTCCAATCAATTTTTAAAAAGGATTCTGCCACATGTATCCAATGCTTTGACACACTTGGTTAATTTTTGTATCGCTTCTTCGTCGTTTCCTGAGAGCTGGAAAAAAGCTAAGGTCATCCCTGTTGCTATAAGAAAATGAATGCTTGCTCTAGCTTTGACTTTCGACCCATTAGTATTCTTCCGTGTTTGTCAAAGGTTTTCGAGAAAATTTTAGCGTCGCAGATTTCTAGTTACCTTAAAAGGTTTAAGTTACTGTCTCCAGTGCAATCTGGTTTCCACGAACAGCATAGTTGTGAGACTGCTATGATAAAGGTCCTTGACGATATCAGGGTTCAATATGATCGAAACAATGTGACTATTCTCTGCTTACTGGACTTCTCAAAGGCTTTTGACAGAGTTAACCGTGATACACTTTGCAAAAAGCTGAAATACTACTTCGGCTTTCGCGAGAGAGCAGTGTAGCTTCTTAGGAGTTATCTTTGCAACCGTAGCCAAAGAGTCAACATTGGTCAGATGCAATCTCAGTATCTGAATTTGAAAATGGGTGTTCCTCAAGGTTCTATTTTGGGACCAATATTGTTTTGCATATATATCAATGATATTCCTAGTGTCTGTTCGAATGTACTCCTAAATCTTTATGCAGACGATGTACAACTGTATATATCGTCCAATTGGCTTGCAAGAAAATTTGGCGTGTAGACTGAATGAGGATCTCTCTGCAATTTCCCGTTGGTCCCTTGAAAATGATCTCACACTTAATCCGTCAAAGTCTCAACTCATTGCAATTTCCAAAAAGAATATTGATACTTCTTCTTTGCCTCCAATTTTTCTCTCCGAAACCCAGCTTAGTTTTGTGGACACTGTAAGTCTTGGTATTAAAATAAATAAATCGCTTTCTGCCGTAAATCATGCCAACTACATATAGAGTCGGAAGAATTTATGCTGGCCTGCGTAAGCTCTGGCTATTTTCTGCCTTAACTCCAGTAAACACTAAACTACGGCTAATATAAACATTACTTCTACCCTTAATTACATATGGTCATACTGTTTATTGTGAACCCGATTCTCATTCGCAACACAAAATTCTTTTCGCTTTTAATGACATGGTTAGATACGTGTATGGTATTCGAAGACACGAACACATATCACATTATCATCAGCTTGTCCTAGGATGTTCCCTTCAAAATTATCTTGATGCTAGATGCATAATTTTCCTACACAAAGTTATGCAGAGTAAAACAACTCTCTATTTGTTTGACAAACCTAGATTTGCTCAATCATCTAGAACATTAATGCTTTCGGTACCAACATATTACTACTTGAACTTTTCGCGGCTCTTCTTAGTCCACGCCACAAGACTTTGGAACTCTCTACCAGTGACTATTAAGAAATTAATAAATGCTACAAATTTTGAAAATGGCCTTGCTCCCCACTTCTCACAGCATCTATGAAATTTTAAACAGGCCCTTTTTTGTTTTCGTTCTTTTTTCACCGTTCTTTTTCTATATTTCTACTCAATATTCTATTCTATATTCTATTCTTCTCTTTATTCTTACTTAGGTGGGCATTACAGTTCGGGGTGAACCTGGGCCTCAACCAACATCCTTCGATAACGACTTCTATTTCGGGCGAGCTCTCTCCAGTTTCGCACTCCAAGTCGGTTGAGGTCATCCTCCACTTGATTGCGCCACCTAAGACGAGGTCTTCCCCTTCCGCGATTTCCCTGCAATGTGCTTTCGAACACCCGACGAGCCGGAGCGTTTGGGTCCATCCGCTCAACATGGCCCAACCATCGTAGCCTCGCGATGCGTACTCTTCTGGCTATGCCCATGTCGCGGTACAGCTCATACAGCTCGTTGTGGTATCTTCTTCTCCACACATTGCCTTCGCATACGGGACCAAAGATCATTCGGAGAATTTTTCTTTCGAAACGACCAAGGGTTTCCTCATCCGCTTTCGATAAGGTCCATGCTTCCGCGCCGTAAAGCAGGACTGGGATGATTAAGGTCTTATATAAGGTTACCTTTTTTTTTCTGGAGAGGGTTTTGTTTCTCAATTGCCTTCTTAACCCAAAGAAGCAACGGTTGGCAAGAGTTATTCTCCGTTTGATCTCCGCACTGATGTTGTTGTCCGTGTCTACAGCGGATCCTAGGTAGACGAAGTCCTGTACTACCTCGAAGTTATGTCTGTCTATTGTGACGTTTTGTCCAATTCGTCGATGTTCTGTGTCCTTGTTTGATGACAGCATATACTTTGTTTTGCCCTCATTAACCATCAAACCCATTTTTGCCGCTTCTGTTTCAATACTCGCAAAAGCACCTATGACATCACGCTTTTTTCTTCCCATTACGTCAATATCGTCTGCATATGCGAGCAATTGCACAGACTTTTGAAAGATTGTTCCTCTGGTGTTGACGTTTGAGTTTCTTACAATCTGTTCAAGTATGATGTTGAAGAAATCGCATGACAGTTTATCGCCTTGCCTAAAACCTTTTTCGACATTAAAGGTCTCGGTGAGTTCTTTACCGACCTTGACGGAGCAGCGTGAATTCTCCAAAGTCATCCTGCATAGTCGTACGAGTTTTGCAGGGATGCCGAAACTAGACATGGCTCTATAGCTCGTCTCTGTAGATACTGTCATACGCGGCCTTGAAATCGATAAAGAGATGGTGAATATCGATATTATGTTCTCGGGTTTTTTCCAAGATCTGCCGTAATGTGAAAATTTGGTCTATTGTGGACTTCTCTGGTCTAAAACCACATTGATAAGGACCTATCAAGTTGTTGACGTGGGGTTTCAGACGTTCACATATTACAGCAGACAAGATCTTATAAGCGACGTTAAGGAGGCTTATCCCTCTATAATTGGCGCAGTTGTGAGGGTCTCCTTTCTTTAGGATCGGGCATACGATACTGAGGTTCCATTCATCGGGCATGCTTTCTTTCGACCATATCATGCAGATCAGCTGGTGCATGCTCCTTTCCAACTGATCTCCAGCTGCCTTGAAAAGTTCGGCATCAAGGCCATCTGCACCTGCAGTCTTATTTGATTTAAGTTTGCATATAGCAAGCTTAACTTCTTCTAGGTCGGGAGGACGGCATTCTTGATCATCGTCCAGGCTGAATGGGGCAGTCTGCCTGACAGCGGAATTTGTGTCGTCATCGCCGTTAAGCAGTCTGCAGAAATGATCTTTCCAGATCCTCAGTAGCGACTGTGACTCTATAACTATGTTTCCCTGCTGGTCTTTACAGGCTTGAGTTCGGGGTTTGCCACCCTGGCAGGATCTTTTTACCTTTTGGTAAAACTTCCGAGTCTCGTTCCTGTCATGGCACCTCTCTATTTCCTCAAACGAGCGCTTCTCATGCTGCTTTTTTTCTTTTTGAGAAGTCGGTGTTCTTCCCTTCTTCTCTCCTTGTAAATCTCGTTATACCGATCGTAAGCAGCCCTCGTTCGTGTTTGCAAAAGCATTTGTCGTGCTCTTTGCTTGGCTGCATTTGCCTGCCTACATTCTTCATCGAACCATGGGTTTCGTTTTGGTGGCCGAGTGAAACCCAGAACCTCAGAGGCAGCGGTTCTGATGGCTTCTTGGCATAGCTGCCACTGGTCTTCAATGTTTAATGCTGGCGGCATGGGATTCAAGGATAATTGAAGGGACACTCGATTGGAAAAGGCATTGGCAATCTCTTGCGATTGTAGCTTTCCGACGTCATATCTCTTCACAGCGTTAGTTCGTGCTGGTCGTGAACAAGATATCCTCATTCGTACCTTGGCTACAACAAGGTAGTGGTCCGAGTCAAAGTTGGCCCCTCGGAAAGTTCGGACATCTAGCACACTGGAAGAGTGCCTTGCGTCGATCGCAACATGATCAATTTGGTTGACGGTTAATTGATCTGGGGATCGCCATGTGCCTTTATGAATTTTGAGATGCGGGAAGCGTGTACTACTTACAACAAGATTTAGCCCCGCAGCAAAATCGATTAGCCTCAATCCGTTTTCGGAGGTTTTATCGTGGAGGCTATGCTAACCGATTGTGTTTCCAAAGATGTCCTCCTTCGCTAGTTTTTTGTTGAAATCGCCAAGAACGATTTTCACGTCGTATCTAGGGCATTGCTCATATGTTTCTTCGAGGAGCTCGTAGAAACAGTCTTTGGAATCGTCGTCTTTCTCTTCTGTGGGGGCGTGGGCGCATATAAGGCTAATGTTGGCGAATTTAGCCCTGATGCGGATGGTCATTATACGCTCATTGACTGGATTTTGGCTAATCACCTTATCCCTGAGTCTACCTCTAACGACAAATCCGCACCCAAATAAACGCTTTTTCTGTTGTCTGTAGCAGTCGCCATAGTATATGTCACAGTTTTTCATCTTCTTTATGCCCGGTCCACTCCATCGCACTTCTTGGATGGCGGTTATGTCTGCTTTGCAGCAGTCCAGGGCGTCCGCTAATTCTCCAGCTGCACCTAGTCCGTTAAGAGATCTTACGTTCCAAGTGCAGATCCGGAGGTCGTTGTCCTTTTTTCGTTTGCATGGGTCGTCAACTTTGAAATCATTATCGTTATCCGAGGCTGTTGATTGTTTCGGAACTGGGCTTTTTTTACGTGGTTGGGTAGTTAACCCTACGCACAACCCCCAACCTGGAGGGCCAGGTCCTTTTGGATCCCTTCGGACACAAAGGGCTGGAGTATCCAGAGTCAGTACCCTGCTGCAGGGGTGTGAGTGCTGCCGTTGGCTCACCAGGAGCTCGTCTGCCACCATCTCTACATCAATACCCTGTCCTAGTATTGAAAGACCCCAAAAGACATTTAAACCAAATATGTTGGAGTAGCTCTTTCAGGGGTTTCTGCTTTTATGGCTGCTGAAGTCCACCGTTGATTCTGTCCTTCGAATTCATCAGCTGGGACATTTACACGAAAGCTCTCGTAGACCACTGAGATTCGTGCAGTCAGTCATTGTTCGCAGAGCAATTATAGCGTTGATCGATCACAATTCTTTGTTCCGGATTCCCTTATCAACACTCGCACTTACTAGTTTAGCAGGTCAGCTCTGGACGGAGCATCCCAGGTCCCAGTGGATACCGCTTGGAGGTATAGTAAGCACAGTTGACGTGTACTATAAGTTACAGCATCTGGGTGCCGCCAAGTTAGCACCAATCAGAGCCTACCCGAATAGTACAACGCCCATCCACCTCTCTTTATTCTATTCTACTTTAAAAAAACCGATATGTATTATTTTGTATAATTAGGTAATTTTGTTGAATAAGTGAAATTGTTATTTACTACCCAATGTTAGGAACTATAAAAGACTAAGTCTTATTTGTACATTTGAATTGTTAATAAATTGAATTGAATTGAATTGAATTAAGTACATTTTTTATAAAACAGCTTCTCGTTCCTAAGCGTTTACGATTTCTTTCTTGTCTTGAACTAACCTATGAGTCCTGAGCTTTCGTCACACCGTATGCAAAAGACGCTGTATAAGAATCAGTATAACGCTTTCTCGAGAAGTGAAAATTCATGTGAATATTTTTACAATTGAGACAGTTCGTTAACTGTCTGAACGATCTTTAAAAAAATGTCCTATGGTTTCCTCTCCTTTCTAAAAAAAAGACCTCTCCTCCTCTCCCTCCCTGACTTTGAATTTCTTATTATAACCTATTTCTATAAAATTTTGCAGATTTATTGGTCCGTTTATGAAAAGTGTGAATGAATGGGAACGAACACTGGCACTGATACACGATACAATCGAAGAATGGACTGATGTTCAACGAAAATGGATTTATCAAAGGCGAATCTTTTTTGAACTAGATATTCGGCGGCAACTACCAGAAGAAGCCATAAAGTTTGGCGATATTGACAGAGCATACAGGCGTGTAAGTAACCTGATAAAGCTGAGCTATCTACATAATTCGTTAAGTATCAATAAAAATGATAATAATTTGATAATGATTTGATTGATAGTTTCGCCTTGCGAGCTTAGGTATTTTTCTGTTTTCTGGTAGCATTTACTGTTTTCCTTGAGTCATTTTTGATTTTTTATGTATTAATGGTATTTTATTACTTCAAATAAGAAAAATGTGGTCTTGAAATTTTTATACCAGACTCTGAATTCAAGGACTTCTTCTTTGGGAAATTTTCCGCTGAATTTGAAATTACCAGCTTCGCGATCTAGAAGAGATCACGACTCTTCCAAACAAATGTTTGCGTTACGGATTTGATTTGTTCCATGTCTGAGGGCAACCAAATACGGAACAAAATATAAAAGCTGGACGTACAACTGTAGTGTACTCTTTACGGGGTAGTCATCACAAGTAGCTTTATTGTTGATCACACTATTATGATGCCAGATCACTTGAGAAGCACATTTCCATTCAAACAAATGCGTGGAATAGGAATGTGTCAAAAGTATTGTCAGCATAATGTTATAAGTATTGTAAATTGTTGGTGGAAAATGTATTTTCCTTCTGCTTTTTTTGGTAACTTTGATTGTAGCAAAGAAACAAAAAAGATCTTTTACTTTTTCTCGACGTTTCGGCAAGGGTTGTTGCCTTCTTCAGGGGAACTTTATTATAAAAACAAAAGTAAAATATAGTATAAAGTATATATACAACAATGAACAATCAAAGAAAACTTACATTCCTAAAAGAGATTTTTAAAACATTTCAAACAAAGTTTGACAAAAAAAATGTTTTAAAGATATAACTACACTTCTCTGTGTGAAGATTAGATTTGGTTTGACAAAATTTAATGGGCAGGATAACACAGTTTACGTAGAGACGAGAGAGCAGTATATGGACGAGATGTTTTGAGAATCTTGTTTGTGATTCATGTTGTTCTTGTTGCTGATGATATGCAAGGTTGCCAGTGTATATCTCTTAGTAGTGCAGGCAATGAAGCATTTTAGGTCCGAATTTTTTTACTGTGAACCAATTTGCATGAAATTTTGGAATTAGGCTCATCTTACCCTTAACTTCAAAAGTGAAAATGATTTGAACACCGCCACCACCCTGGGGGTGGTTGCCACCCCTTTAAGGGGGCGAATTTTTTTTTTCAAAATAACCTCGGATATCGATAAAAGGCCTAATTTTAAGCAAAAAATCAAATATAAAGTTTTTTTATTAAGTCCAATACTTTTCGAGTTATTGGCAATTGAAAATTCGCAATTTTTTCACGTTTTTCATCTATTTTTTGCAAATATCACAAAAACTATACGTTCTATCGAAAATTTTATAAAGAACAAAATTGTAGCAGGTAAAACAATGAACAATTTGGTGTTTTATAAAGTATTCTAAGCTAGATATAAAAGATCAAAGCCATTTTTTATTTTGTCTGAAATTTAATCGTCGTGGTCAATGCCATTTAGCGGCGAGCAGATGCATTTTATGCATTCTAATACAACAAGATGTTTTGTAGTGCTTGAAATAAGCTTTAAAATGAGCACTATTAAAAGTCTTTTGCACGTAAAATAAGTGAGCTGTAGTGCAAATAAGGAGAGCATCTAGTGTTTTTTTCTTTTCAATCAATGGGTTTCATAAGTGCCATTTCCACCAAAATTAAATTTAATCGTATTCCGCCTAAAATTAAGTTTGTTATGAAGAGTTTGATAGATAGTATCAGTTTGGATGCTTCAGGACACATATTTTTCAAAAAAGTCACGATTAAAAAAAAGCAAAAAATTTTAAAATTTTTAAAAAACCCACTTTTTTCATAATATCTCAAAAATGACGACAGATACGTATAAAAGTGTAAGAATAAAAAATTTAGGTTTTTTTCTGACAAACAATTTGGTTTTTTAGTTTTTTCTGTCAAACAAAAATTGACGGAGATATGATTGTTAAAAGAGCGCGAGGCAGCGCAATCGCAGCCTCTCTTAAGTCCTTTAACCTTTCATCGTTTTAGCAAAAGGTTGTTTACTACGTATTGAAAGAAAGCATGTTGTAGTTCTCTTAATTACCTTTACAATGGTTTTTTATCAGTTGTGATAGCATGAAAATTGAAGGAGTTATGGTACAAAAACTCATTGATTGAAAAGAAAAAAACACTAGATGCTCTCCTTATTTGCACTACAGCTCACTTATTTTACGTGCAAAAGACTTTTAATAGTGCTCATTTTAAAGCTTATTTCAAGCACTACAAAACATCTTGTTGTGTTAGAATGCATAAAATGCATCTGCTCGCCGCTAAATGGCATTGACCACGACGACTAAATTTCAGACAAAATAAAAAATGGCTTTGATCTTTTATATCTAGCCTAATATTGTTCTTAGAATACTTTATAAAACACCAAATTGTTCATTGTTTTACCTACTACAATTTTGTTCGTTATAAAATTTTCGATAGAACGTATAGTTTTTGTGATATTTGCAATAAATAGATGAAAAACGTGAAAAAATTGCGAATTTTCAATTGCCAATAACTCGAAAAGTATTGGACTTAATACAAAACTTTATATTTGAAAAGTAAAAAAAATCGGACCTAAAATACTTCATTGACTAAGAGATATATACACTGTCAACCTTGCCAGAGGCTGCGATGCGCTGCCTCGCGCTCTTTAAACAATCATATCTCCGTCAATATTTGTCTGAAAGAAAAAACTAAAAAACCAAATTGTTTGTCAGAAAAAAACCTAAATTTTTTATTTTTACCCTTTTATACGTATCTGTCGTCATTTTTGAGATATTATGAAAAAAGTGGGTTTTTTAAAAATTTTAAAATTTTTTGTTTTTTTTTTTTAATCGTGACTTTTTTGAAAAATAGGTGTCCTGAAGCATCCAAACTGATACTATCTATCAAACTCTTCATAACAAACTTAATTTTAGGCGGAATACGATTAAATTTAATTTTGGTGGAAATGGCACTTATGAAACCCATTGATTGAAAAGAAAAAAACACTAGATGCTCTCCTTATTTGCACTACAGCTCACTTATTTTACGTGCAAAAGACTTTTAATAGCGCTCATTTTAAAGCTTATTTCAAGCACTACAAAACATCTTGTTGTATTAGAATGCATAAAATGCATCTGCTCGCCGCTAAATGGCATTGACCACGACGATTATATTTCAGACAAAATAAAAAATGGCTTTGATCTTTTATATCTAGCCTAATATTGTTCTTAGAATACTTTATAAAACACCAAATTGTTCATTGTTTTACCTGCTTAAATTTTGTTCTTTATAAAATTTTCGATAGAACGTATAGTTTTTGTGATATTTGCAATAAATAGATGAAAAACGTGAAAAAATGGCGAATTTTCAATTGCCAATAACTCGAAAAGTATTGGACTTAATAAAAAACTTTATATTTGAAAAGTAAAAAAATTCGGACCTAAAATACTTCATTGACTAAGAGATATATACACTGTCAACCTTGCCAGAGGCTGCGATGCGCTGCCTCGCGCTCTTTAAACAATCATATCTCCGTCAATATTTGTCTGAAAGAAAAAACTAAAAAACCAAATTGTTTGTCAGAAAAAAACCTAAATTTTTTATTCTTACACTTTTATACGTATCTGTCGTCCTTTTTGAGATATTATGAAAAAAGTGAGTTTTTTAAAAATTTTAAAATTTTTTGTTTTTATTTTTAATCGTGACTTTTTTGAAAAATAGGTGTCCTGAAGCATCCAAACTGATACTATCTATCAAACTCTTCATAACAAACTTAATTTTAGGCGGAATACGATTAAATTTAATTTTGGTGGAAATGGCACTTATGAAACCCATTGATTGAAAAGAAAAAAACACTAGATGATCTCCTTATTTGCACTACAGCTCACTTATTTTACGTGCAAAAGACTTTAAATAGTGCTCATTTTAAAGCTTATTTCAAGCACTACAAAACATCTTGTTGTATTAGAATGCATAAAATGCATCTGCTCGCCGCTAAATGGCATTGACCACGACGATTAAATTTCAGACAAAATAAAAAATGGCTTTGATCTTTTATATCTAGCTTAGAATACTTTATAAAACACCAAATTGTTCATTGTTTTACCTGCTACAATTTTGTTCTTTATAAAATTTTCGATAGAACGTATAGTTTTTGTGATATTTGCAAAAAATAGATGAAAAACGTGAAAAAATTGCGAATTTTCAATTGCCAATAACTCGAAAAGTATTGGACTTAATAAAAAAAACTTTATATTTGATTTTTTGCTTAAAATTAGGCCTTTTATCGATATCCGAGGTTATTTTGAAAAAAAAAAATTCGCCCCCTAAAAGGGGTGGCAACCACCCCCAGGGTGGTGGCGGTGTTCAAATCATTTTCACTTTTGAAGTTAAGGGTAAGATGAGCCTAATTCCAAAATTTCATGCAAATCGGTTCACAGTAAAAAAATTCGGAGGTAAGGCCAAATTTTTTGCTTCATTGACTGCACTACTATGTTGGTGGTCAGATTCAAAAACGGTTCTCAAGTGGCTGCGAATGGACTCTAAGAAGTTCCAGCAGTTCGTAATGTTTCGTGTAGTAGAGATCTTGGAGCACTCCGATGTTGCGGATTGGCACTGGGTGCCTTCAAAACAGAATACAGCCGACCACGCCACTAAAGTATCGTCAAAACTAGATGTCGAATCCTGGTTCACTGCACCGAAGTTTTTGACTCACGGATCAAAAGATTGGCCAGCATGTGATGATTTTGGACCCACCGACACAACAGAAGTAAGGCATCATCTGCTCCATACAACATCTACGAGCTCAACTCCAATCAACATTAACGTTCTGCACTTTTCTGATTGGAAGCGGCTGTACCGTTCGCTGGCCACCTTTAAACTATATATAGAGAAACTTAGAGCAATTGTACAACACCGGCCCAGTCCAAGACTAGGCACATATGAAATGCTTGAAGATGCAAAATTAGAGCTCTACAAATTCGCTCAGAGGACTGAGTTCAGTCAGAAAATAGCAAGCCTACATATTGGTAAGATTATTAACACCAAATCTAAACTCATTTTCTTAAACGTTTATATAGATGTCTCCGGCATTTTACGAACTCGAAGCAGAGCTGAACACCTAAATAATAAACCAGACGCTATCATTCTACCCAAAAATCACTATGTTACGTTCCTTATTGCTCGTTATTGGTAGGAAAACCATCATCATGTATCGCATGAGACTGTTATCAACAAACTCAAAGGCATGTTTTATATTCCACAGCTACGGGTTCTGTTCAAGTCTGTACGAAAAAGGTGCCAAAGATGCAAAAACCATCATGCAATACCGACAGTTCCACAAATGGCTCCCCTGCCAGCCGCAAGGTTAGCAGCGTTCGAGCGCCCCTTCACGCTTGTTGGTATCGACTATTTTGGGCCTATTTCTACGATACCTGGACGAAGACGAGAGAAGAGGTGGGGTGTAATATTTACTTGCCTCACAGTTCGCGCGGTACATATAGAGGTGGCACACAGCCTCGACACAAGCTCGTGTATAATGTGCATAAGGAATTTCATTTCACGGCGTGGTACACCTAGAGAAATATATACCGACAATGGTACAAATTTTAGAGCCTCCGAAAAAATTTTAAGCAATGAATATAAAAACATCAACTACTTAACAATAGCCTCGAAGTACGATGGGATTAGATGGAAGTTTAACCCTCCGGCAGCACCGCATATGGAGGGAGCCTGGGAAAGGCTCGTCCGTTCAATCAAAACAATAATGCAGAACATGGCACCAACAAACTTCAACGACGAGACCTTGAGATGTGTTTTATGGGAGGTAGAATTTTCAATCAATTCGCGTCCGCTTACCTTCGTATCACTCGAATCCTGTGAACGAAGCCATCACACCCAACCATCTTCTACTGGGTTCTTCAACCGGATATAAGCCAATATGTGCAAGCAACGTTGACCTGCGACGACGATGGCAGCAAACCCAAGTGTTCGTTGACAAATTCTAGCACAGATGGATGAAGGACTACACACCTACGCTTGCAAGACGAGGTAAGTGGTTTTCTAAACAACCTCCTTTAGCCCCTGGTAACGTAGTCATCATTGTGGACGAAAATCTACCCCGAAACTTTGGTCTTAGGGAGTCATCGAAAACGTAGTTGCTGCAAAGGATGGCCAAGTCCGAAGAGTAACAGTCCGAACTCAAACTGGGATGCTGGAGCGACCAACAAGTAAAATTGCTGTCTTAGACGTCGATAACGGTAAAAGCAAGCTCACTCCACCATAGCTCGCTTACGAGGGGGAGAATGTTATCGCCGTTTGTCAGCGAGTAGACTATGTGGCGAAATTCTTAAACTCTTAATTCCTAAACTGAACATCCTTATTGTGACCGATCAAACAAGCCGAAGTGACGTGCTATAAAAAGCTTAAAGCTGCGAGCTTTCACCTAAAATGCAAGCACCTACGATGTGATGTGACATTAGTCAAACCAACATAAGTCAGTCGAAATATAACCAGTGTGTAAGCAACACAAATAATTTTTAAACACTATTTAAATAAATACAGCTATACTTGAATTACATAGATAAAAAGAACTGTTTTATTGTCGCTATCGAAAGTTGTGTTAGCGAATGAATCGCCATTTAGATTTCGGCTCCAACAACGGGTTTGTGGTTGAACATAAGAAATTTACACGAACAGACCAGGAGAAAGTAGCTAAGAGCAAAATAAATATTGAGAAAGTAGATTTAGTTATTATGTGCGCATAAGAAAGTGGCATTTTGAAGTTAATTTTGGAGCTTTGTGTCTCGGCACCTCAAAATTTTTTTTCTTTAAATAACAAGAAGCTAGAATATATGCATTTAGCGCATCCACTATGTTCTACTTCCTTTCCAAGAAGTAAAACTAATTTTAAGATCCCATGTGCATCAGACTGCTTCATAAGTGCTGGGTGCTGCTTCAAAATGGCAACAAAGGACATGGGCCTAAATTATTTTCTTTGGTGGGTCTTAATGCCTCTTCAAAGTGGAAACAAAGCCCGTTGGTTTTATTTCCCTTTTTTAGAGCACTGCACCGGTTTTCATTACTTCCATCTTTGCGCTAGTAGCACTAAAAGAAGGTGGAGCTTTATTGTAGGATGTAGGTGACGTTGATCTTGTGGTAAAACTCTTGAAAGGCTTAAATTTCTCTCGGCAAGTTCCGCTCGCAACTAGGGTCGCTAAAAAAACACCGATGTCTACTATTCGATGTATAGAATAAATTCAATGTTTTGCACCCTTTCGATGCTTACCGATGCATCGAATGAGGAAAGCATTGAAAAGACTCACTCAAAGTGCCAAATGTACAGTTCAATTTATTTCACATGCTCTCTTCTCTTTCAATTTATGTATCAGTATCAGTGGGATGGTGTATTTTATTCGATCCAGTCACAGATCACAGTACCTAGCCGAATCGATTTCAGTGTTCCGTTTCTGTTTAATTCATTTCATACATAATATGTTCTCTTCTCCTTTACTGCCTAAACAGAATGGCGTAGCTGTAGCTGTAGTACGCCGCGCTGTTAAATCAAAAATCAGAATGCAGCTGTTTTATGTAGTAAAGCTCGTCCACAATGGTGTAGCGCAGGATGTCAATTTTGCTGAGCCATTTTGCTTTGTTTTTTTTTCTGTTTGAAACGTCAAAATATAGCAGTGCAGCGTGCTCTAAAGTTGAAGTTGAATCAACTTGTACTACAGCTACAGCTATCGCTACAGGTACTACTACGCATTGTGTTCACTCTTATGGCATTTGCTTACTTTCGACTTTGACAGCGTGGCGTACTACAGCTACAGCTTCACCAATCACCATTCTGTTCAGACAGTTACTTAATATATCCAGAGACAGACTACACGATGTGCAGCATCGATGTTTTTTTGTGAGCATCCCTACTCGCAACTTCAACAGCTCTTTGTCTCTTTGTGCCACATCAGCTGTGACAGCAGCAGCTTCAATAATCATGAGATCGACATTTTGTTCGACTTCATCAGTGGAAGCCATTTAATTGTCTGTGGGGTTCGCCTGCGCTTCAACATCTTCTTTTAAGATGCAATAGGGTTCCTCACAAAACCACGGAGTCACAGTGTTATACTGTTCGGCATCAAAACTATGACAATCATAGTGCCACCATCTTTTGCGCTTTTCGCAAGAAACCATAAACCTATCGTCTGGTCTAGTGCAACTTGACAAAGTGCAATGGCGAACTTTTCTGTCCGACATATTTTTGCTTCTCCGTAAAAAAAAGAATCTAATAAAATTTTGTTGTTCAGAGAATATTGAGTTGAATTATAAACATCGACATTGAGTTGTTTTATGAATTGAATCGTTTTTATTCTATGGAAAAAATACATTTGTTAGATATCTTAAATTCAAGTAGGTTTTTAACTTAAAAATTCGTATTTCAAACACAGTTCTCTTACAATTAATCAGACTTCATATCAAAAGCAAATTTATGTATTAATAAGCAAACTTCTATATTAATAAGCTAAACTTCAAATTAGAGAATTCTTCAACAAGATCGGCGCAAAATGATTTACCTCCAAGAAATTATCCTATTTTCACCCGCATGGATTGGTTTTTATTTCAAGAAAAAATACAACTTAGTCATCTCTTTCTTTCGAAAGATGTGCAAGTTGTTCATGCTAATGACATTGAGCTAAGGTTATGTTTCGCAGATATAGTAGGGTGACTTGGGTTGTAGTTGTACATAATGCGGATTATCGATGACAGCAGAGTAAGCCTACGACAAGCAGCAAGGCTTCAAATCGAACGAATCCAAGAAGGAAACAAAAAGCAGTATGTACACATGTACAGTATACATCAGGATCTTTCAAGAATATACGCCGTTAATGATTTGGTTGCTATTAAAGGAACTCAGTTTGGTGCAGGACTGAGAGTACAACCAACATTCCTAGGCCCCTATGAAGTTATTAAAATCAAGCGAAATGACCGCTACGAATAACGTAAAGTTTGAAGTCAAGATGGTATAAACAAAACATCATCTGCTGCCGACCTAATAAAACCATTGATATAAGCAGGAGAACACTCTGACTCCGAATCAGATGAACCGGATTTGGGATATCAAACGTTCCTCAGTCCGTCTTCATAAGAACCTTACAGCGTTAGAGCCACAGCAATTGAAGAGCCGCTACGAAAACAAGGAAACGCTTCACAACTTAAATCAACCTTAAATTTTAACATACTTAAACATTAAATAAAACTAAACAGTTGAACTGTTTTACGCTTATTTGATATACCTACCTTGTGTTGTGTACCAGTTAAATACTTAGAATTCAAAAAAATAAGACTTAAACCTAATCTGAAGCGTTATTATTTGTGATCTCTTTTAAACCTTCCCCGCATATAACGTATCTGCCAAAAAAAAAATAAATGTACTAAAAATCAAGAGAAGTTGTAAATGTTATGAAATGATTTATTATCTATGGTACTAGACACTATTTTAGATAATGATTGAATCTGTCATGATTTATGATGAAAGGCATTACCATTTTAGATAATGATTGATTGTGTCAAGAACCCTTTGGTAATTTCTGTATGCACAGTATTTGGTCGCTTGTCAGAATTACAAGCCCTGAACTCGGGCCTAGAAAGCTGCCGAAAATCATTGTATGAGTATTTAGAATCAAAACGTCGAATATTTTCAAGATTCTATTTTTTATCATCCGATGAGCTTTTATCCATACTGGGGAACAACGAACCAACAGTTGTGCAAGATCATATCATTAAGGTTCGAGGACAAAAAAATTAAACTGTAATTGACATTTGCAATATAATATTTTTTTCTACTTTCTGCAGATGTATGACAACGTAAAGTCTTTATGTTTCTCAAAGGATGATTTTACTGCTAAGAATATTACGGGAATGGTTTCTATTGAAGGAGAAGTAATACAATTTGAAAACAAAGGTGAACACTTTTACTTCACTATTCACTATATTTATTCATTTTGATTTTATATACTTTTGCGTTTATGAAAAATCTAGTTAGTACACAAGAAAATGTGGAGAACTGGATG
Organism: Melanostoma mellinum; assembly: GCA_914767635.1. Classification (NCBI taxonomy): domain Eukaryota; kingdom Metazoa; phylum Arthropoda; class Insecta; order Diptera; family Syrphidae; genus Melanostoma; species Melanostoma mellinum. The sequence continues at coordinate 107,469,128 of OU612059.1, forward strand.
AAAGATGTTTTGGATGAAATGAGGCGCACAGTTCATTTTATTACAAACAAAGCTATTAAACACTACGGCGCAAGAGATACTGGAGTGTGCTATAGGTAAGCTTCCCAAAAACACTTAGTATGTGTGCTTAGTTGATTTCCAATACATTTTTTTTTTTTTAATTAATTTTTTTTTTAAAGTAGCATCTCCCCTTGCAGTTATTAATTACAATGTTATTTGAAATTTTACTGTTCTCAGCTTTTATTATGCAATTTCCTTCTAATATGCAGGTAAAAAAGTTTTACAATTTTGTGGTATTACGATTTTTTAAGATTCCTTATACTATAATAATTTTTCTTTTTCTATTAAGTATTACATATTCTTGAGATATACATTTTGTATGTGTGTTAAGTAGTATGTTTTTTTATACAGTCGTCTTTTTTTGTAACATAATATAATACTTTATTTAATTCTTAGAAGTTATTAGTTTGAAAATCTATAAATTTATCATTATCTTTTGGTTGGATCATTGTGGAATTAATGCAGCTACTAATATATTTTCTTAGTATGTTGCTAAACTAATTTTAGTTTTTTGAATCTTTCAAATGTCATATCATTCTTTTACAGCTTGTGTTATTATTATTAATGTCCTCCTACTCAGATGAGTATTACTTCTTCTATTTTTCCTAAAGATTATTTTATTTTCTTAGTGCTGTTGTTGAGTTCTTTTTCTAACTATACGATGGTTGCCAACCTCATCACTTCCATTTACATAATTTCATTAAATCACTTAAGGTTTTAAATTGATTACTAGACTATCTAAGACGTTGTGAATATATTTTTCTACTTAGATCATTTTCTATTTCTATTCTATCAATGTTTTTGCAACCCATTGCTGTTTATTATGTGGTGTGTGATTTGTTCCAATTTGATTATTTCACGTAATTGTTTATATTGTTGCAAACATTTATATTGTGTTCTTACTTGTTCAGCATGTTCTTTACAATTGGTTAAGCTTGGCAACTGTATCATTGCATTATAAGTTTCATTTACGCATTTAGCAATTTTTTTTTATGCAATCGCCTTTTTTTGTTACATAATAAAATACTTTACTTAATTCTAAGAAGTTATTAGCTTGCAAATCAACAATTTTATTGTTTATACGAAAGTTTTGTATATAAGCTTAGCACCTGTATCAATGCATTATAAATTTCTATTTTTTTTTACCTTTTAATTTCTATTGAAAGAAATTCTTGTTATTCTTCATTAATTTGAATATCCAGCCACTGTACTATCGTTATAAGCTCAGTGGCTTCATTGGTTTTTTGTGCTGGTTTACGTGTAAATTAGCTCTAATTAGTTTTTCATTTTTTGATGGTTTAACCCTTAGTTTAATTGTTTGTTGTTTCCTTATGGATTTCTCACTTTAATAACAGTCTTTAGATATGTCTTTATATATTAAACGTCCTCATGTCTATATATATATTATATAGTTTTACTTATGATTCATTGTATAGTGATGTGTGCATATCATTTATGATTTCGTGAATTTGTTTGTGAAATTATACTTGGTACACTTTTATTTCGCGATAAATTAACTTTAGGATGAATCGGAACTACTTGCGCGATTGGATTATCCGAATCCAATTAATAAGTTAACAATTAATAAAATAAACGATATTAAAAACGATTAAAAGAAATGCACAACCGGTGTGCCGCGAGGTAAACAGACGAAATGTCAAACGCGCTGATAAACTAAAAAGTGTAAAACTCAGCAGGTAGGCTGCTGACACCACGGCTAAACTCAGCTGGGCTGGGTTCGTAAAAAAAAAAAAAAAGGTAGCGTAGCGCGATAAAAGCCGATCGCGAATAAAAAGACCGATTTATTAATAATTACAAGACGAATTAAAATTTATTATTTCTCAGTACAGGGTGTACTAAGAAAAGTGGGCGCCAGGAAATTTTGAGGCGAAACTTCCGAACCACGAATTAGTTCTGAAATAGTAAGAAGAATAAAAAAAAACATTGCAATTAAATTCCCAGAAAGGATTTAAAGTTATTTATTGTGTTTGCGTGTTGGGAAAACCGTACAAAAGTTGGATTAAAAACCCAAATCTTTTTAACAATAAAGTTACAATCGCAGACGGTTACAGGAACCGTTTAGAAAGGTAAACAAATGAAAATAACCGGAAGATTGAAACGTTAATTGTTCCTTCCCGAAAAGAACAATTATTAAAACTAAAAAGGGTCGCGTGTCTCACAATTTTGAGAGTTTTCGTAGGCAAAGAACAACCGAAACTTTCTTAGACAACACTTGCAAAGAACTTAAACACTCTACTGTACTCATCTTTTCTTTTTCTCCTGCTTTTCCTTCCTCCTTTAAATTTTCTATATCTTGTCTGTATGACAATTTCTGCTAGTTCTCCTTCTCCAATTTCTCCTTCCACTGACTCTAAACAATTTCAAAAATTCCTCTAACTTTATCTAACACTTTCTATCAACAATATTTCCAACTTTCTATAAAATTTCCACTTTTCTCTGTTAAAAATCGCAAATCGCAAGAAAAACCACTTGTCGCTTTTTAGGTCAACCAAGAAGTGGTTGATCTTGTCCATTTGTCCTTTCTCGACTTTCAAATTCACCCACACATTCATACAATCGGCCAATCGTATCTCAAGGTTTTCTGTCACGGCTTTCTAGCACATGCAGCCTTATGGCTGACAAGCACATCCGTTGTCGAATTCCAGCGAGACCTTTCACTCGCACAATTTTCTAATCACATTGAACTGAAAAAGTTGTTGGGGGTTTGTTTCCAAAACTTATCCAGCTCATTAGTCGAGATCAGACCCCTCCCATAAAACATGTCGAGAAAAATGAAAGTTCCTGAAAGTTGAAAATAATACTTCTGGGCATTTTCCCAGTTACTCTACTATATATTCTACTGAGTCAGGGGAAGGATAAAATTCTCTGTGTTACAACTTTTCGAAAATTGAAGAAGGGAGGAAAAGCTACTTAAACCAAAATGAACTACTTTACCCTGTTCGGTGGATCTTTGCGCAGATTTGAGGAAAAGGGGAAAACTATTAACGTTTCATTCTTATGACTCGGTTTACAAATACTAAAAGTTAAATTTAGGGTGTTTACACTTGCAGCACTACGCTGCACAGTGTGTCTCATAACGAAGTATGGCGTTCTCACGTGCCATTTCTATTGTTCTCCTCTGTGATATATGTGATATGTGTATGTATGTGTATAGTGCTGTGTATGTGATATCCTGCTTTATGTAGTGTGTGTAATGAGGTGTGAATGATGATGAGTGTAAAGTTGATATACGTGAATAATGATAATGGTTTGATGATATTATAAGTACATGGATTTAAGTATGTGTAAATGATGATAATGATGTGAATGTCGATGAATGAGAATGATGATGCTTGTAGGTGACGAAGTATGAATGACATCAATTTGAATAAATGGTGTGCGAGTCTCCAGAGGTTTCTGGCTCGACACACCAAACGCCGACATCAGTTCAGCTCATCCGCTGATTACGACACGCACCTATTTTGTCATTTGCTCAAAGCTATTGAGTTTTCGCAATGGTTTTTGTGAATTGAACTTTCAGTATTAATGTCTGAAAAATCGTACTTAGGTGTACACCGGTTAAAAAATATCAATTTAAAGTAAAAAACGTGTTCAGGTGAATCTCCAACTAAAATACGCCCTAGTAGGTTGCCACCCTTAAAGTGGAGAGTTGGAGATTTTCTTGAACATTATTCGGCTCGCGGCTAATTTACGTGCGGCGGCTTCTCCGCCGGCTAAATGAATATGGATATGGATAAAAATTCATTCGATTAATAGCAGCCACCTTTGACAAACCTCCATTTTTGCACACCAAAGTAAAAACAAAAAAAAAAGGAATTTATAAGTTAAATTGAACCAAATATATTACAATAAAATACAGAAAGAAAAAGAACTCAACAAATTAAAAAGGTTTTTAACATTAAATTCAACAAAAAGAAGGAATAATCGAAGAAAGGAAAAAAGGCAAACATACACAAAAAGGGCATTGGCAACCTGCAGGTAATTGCATGCAGTTCAACATTTGGTCCATTCGGCCGCATAGCAACACCAGTACATATATATATAATTATATATATATTGCCTGCAGATACCACAGATTCGGAACAGTTTTGGAAAACGTTGTGACCAGTCTATCCGACCATTTTCGGAAGACATTCTGCAACATTTTCCATTCCGACCATTTTCGGAATATTTTTGGAAACCGTCGTGACCAGTCTATCCGACCATTTTCGGAAGACATTCTGCAACAGCAACAGCAACAGATCCGACCATTTTCGAAATATTTCTTAGAAACTTCGTGAGCAGTCTATCCGACCATTTTCGGAAAACATTCTGCAAATTTGGCACCGTCTAACAATAACGGCACGCCTGCATCACTGCAAAGCATCGTCAGTTCCAGCATCGTCAGTTCCAGCATCGTCATTGCAGCCAACATAAATTTTGTATTGTACAGGTATTTTATTTATACAATTCTTTCCAATTTACAATTTTGTATTTTACATTCATATAAATATGAGCCATTCCATATGAAAACGGTCAATCCGAAATGTTGCTATACCTCCGATTTTGCTCAAATTTTGTAGGAATGTTCCTTTGCCATCGAAGTATGAAATAGTCAAAGGATTTTTTTTTGTAATTTTCCTCTCCCCTCCAGCCTTACTCAAAGAACCGAACATACTGATTTTATGGGCTTCAGACTTTGGACTCTAAAATTGTTTGTATTCAAGCGATTAGGACGATTGATCATTTTAAAGCTGATAAAGTATTCTTTTCAAATCATTTTAAAGCTTTAAGATATTTGAGTTTCTCTAGAAACCACATCCTTTTGAAATCAACACATTTTATATACATTTTTGCCATTTTTGGAGCAGTCCTGTGCCTAAAATATCAGTAGTAAGTCCCTAAAAATTTACCCAATTAAACCTTACAATAAGTACAAAATAAAAAATCTAAAGTTGATTAAAAAAAAATTTTTTTTTATGTACTTTACATTCCTTTCAAATTTTCAGTTTTTGAAAAAAGCCAATCTTTGGACACATTTTTGGGAATGTTGACTACCAGATATCAAGCACCAGATAGTAAGCAAGATTTAAAGGTCTATTTTTCAACTTTAAGTCCTAAAAATTTCATTTTGTTATTCGCATGCACACTAAGGTTACAGCTGATTAAAAACAAGCTTATTTTGTTAATAGAACACAATTTTTAGTTTTAAAGTTTTTTTTTTAATATCGTTCTTATCCAAAATTTTTACATAAGTCTTACATTTAAATTTGTTATTGAAATAAAGAAAAAAAAAATATTCAAAATTATGAATGGAAAAAAAAACATATCATTGCTTCACTAAATTGTATGTATAAGAATCATGAGATTCTAAATATGTTTGAGCTTTCAATTTTAAAGATGTAATCGGAACAAATGCGTGGTACTGTCTTGTATTTGGTATTGCTTTTATGTTTATAAATCTATCAGTCAGCAGTTTTTCTTCATCTTCCACGTTTGAGTTTGATATATAAAAAAAATGTATCCCGAGTATTTGTGCACTACAAAAATCGAACATTTCTTTTGGATCCAATATTACTAACTTGTTTTGCAAACTTGCTTTCCGAACGAGTCGTTTTATTGTTCCACCAGCACCGTCACATGGACTTTTACCATGAGATGTGGCAAAAAAATGCCACTCTGCTTCCAAGCCAAAATCATTCACATGGTGGCATAAATTTACAAATTTTTTTTTATTTTTGTACTGAGCAGCTGATCCATCGCTAAAGTAGATTAATTTATTTACGTTTGGAAAATTTTGTTTGATGTGATTTACGAACACTTTTTGAAACGCATAAAACGAGACAGTATTATGTATCAAACAATCACTTATTGCACAAAACGTTTTACAACAAAGAACACCATCGTGCTTATAATAAATAACAAAAGGATGTAAGGTTGCTTGGTTATTTGTCCAATGAAATGATTGCACTTCGTCTTGGATTATGAAACTGTAATTTTCTGAAAAATCGACAAGGACGATGCATTCTGTATTTTTTATGCTTTCTTTTAATTTCTTTAGGAAATGGGATTGCTTTTTAGCTGTGAAATGATGGCATTTTAGAGCTTTAAATTGTTGCTTTAAATCAGTTTTGAATTCTTCGCACGTTTTCACAACAGTCACTAAGTTATACCGGTCAGTAGACACCCATTGTTTGAATTTTATTTCGTTCGATAAGAACTCTGATTCACAACTTACAATTTCTTTATCAATAACATCTACACCAGGACACTTATCACACAAGGACAGCATGCATTTTTCATTTAAATCATCACATACAATTTTTTTTAACACGTCCTTGTACGTAAACTTTGTTTTGCACGCCAACAGCATTAATTTTACATTTTGATGAATCAAGCAAACACATACTGTATGGGTTCCACTTGCCCCAGCCAGAACACAATTCAAAGGTCTTAAGGCGGCAAACGAAGAAAACCCGATGGCTAAAGTTGTATATGTTTCCTTAAACTTAACAAATATTTCTCTTAAATTATATAACACTAAACGTTTTTGTACTTTACACTTCTCTCCGGATTCATCACGCATGCTTACACAATCCCTTTGTCCCGGCATTAACCGACTAATTTCATCGTCTTCATAAAAATGTTTTACAGTCTCTATCACTTCCCGCGAAAGTAATCGACCACTTTCTTTTCCAGATATTTTGGCTAAAATTCCATATTTCTCCTTATACTTTCTGGCATTTTGAACTAAATACTTAGAACATTGAAACTCCATCATAATTTTAGACACAGACCATTTTCTTGGCAATAAGCTCAGAATCAAATATTTTTCACTAAAGTTTACAGATGTACTGAATTTAGCTTTAAGTTCTTCAATTAATTCTAAATAATAACCAGAGTTGCAATTATTATTATTTTCGCTCTCACATTCGTCCGTATTTTGTTCAATACAAAAGCAGGATTCTAATTTTTTTCTAATTTTTTTGGACAGTCTTTTAACTTCGTCATCAATTACTCTCTTTCTATTAATATTACTTAAATGTTGGATAGGCGCAACCGGTGCCAATGCTGCCGAACTTGGTTCAAACTCTATATCGTCTTCGTCACTATTTTCTGTTAAGTCCTTATTATAGTTATTATTAATTTTTTCTATTAAAGCCATGCACAGTGAACAAATAATGCCTAGGCCAGGCGTTAGATCTAGATTTGCATGTTGCTCAGAAAATCTTAGACTTATTTTTCTTAACGATTTTGAAATTTGTTTTTTATGAGTGTTAAAAGGATTGCAACATTTTTTTCCAAACAAATGAAGAAACGTATTTGTTATGATGATACGTACAAATGTTGAAAAGTGAGGTCAATTTTAACCTCTTATTTAATAAGTTTTTTTCACGACGACTCAACTTATTTTCACTGATTAGTATTGAACTGCGCAAAAAAGTAAGTTTGTGGCATTTTTCATTAAGACTTAAGCCAATTGAGCACTCCATTTTGAAAAAAAAAAAAAAAAATATTATTTCGCACTTATTAAACCAACCAAAGTTAAAATCACACGGTCTTATTGATCTTAATCTACAATAGCTTTCAACAAGATAACAGAAAAAGACAACATACATAATTGGTTTCCTTAATATAGCAGCGAAATAAGCAAGAAGGTAGTATATTTGGATGCTATCTTATTTTAAACAAAGTGGACAAAAACAAAATAACTGTTTTAAACTGAGGAAATTTTCTATCAAAGCAAAGAAAAATACTCATACACTGCGAAAAATATTTAGATGAAATGGGTATATTAAAGATCGTTGTACAAAGCTTACAATAAGCGAAATAACACAGCTTACAAATAAGCTTGTTTTTAATCAGCTGTAACTTTAGTGTGCATGCGAATAACACAATGAAATTTTTAGGACTTAAAGTTGAAAAATAGACCTTTAAATTTTGCTTACTTTCATTTTGATATCTGGTAGTCAACATTCCCAAAAATGTGCCCAAAGATTGGCTTTTTTCAAAAACTGAAAATTTGAAAGGAATGTAAAGTACATAAAAAATTTTTTTTTTTAATCAACTTTAAATTTTTTATTTTGTACTTATTGTAAGGTTTAATTGGGTAGATTTTTAGGGACTTACTACTGATATTTTAGGCACAGGACTGCTCCAAAAATGGCAAAAATGTATATAAAATGTGTTGATTTCAAAAGGATGTAGTTTCAAAAGAAACTAAAATATCTTAAACCTTTTAAATGATTTAAAAAGAATACTTTATCAGCTTTAAAATGACACTTCAATCGTCCTAATCGCTTGAATACAAACAATTTTAGAGCAAAATCGGAGGTAAAGCAACATTTCGGATTGACCGTTTTCATATGGAATGGCTCATATATATATATATTATATATACTAGCTGACCCGGCCACGCGTTGTTGTAGCTAGCATTTTTTTCATATGATGTTGTTATTAAGTATTTAATTGGAATGGTAGGAGAACATCAGACCTGGGTACCACAATGCTTTTTCACATAGATGCTATTTGTAAAAAAATCATAGGGACCTTCATTACTAATTCTCTACTACCGTTACCTCTTACTAAAATGAAATTATTATTTATGAAAGAACACGGAAACGTTAAAGCTGGTATAAAAATTTTTTGGTTTGGGATTTGAAGGGGAAGGACTTTGAACATAATTGATCAAAATTTTCTTACAGTTGATATAAAGCAATAATCACAACAAAAGAATAAAATTTAAAATTGTTTGTAACAAATGAGTGAATTACATAAATAACATGTGATAATTAATATTATAAATGAGGTTGGTAAGTTGGATAGTTTAAAATCTTCTTTAAAAATACTTTTAATTTCAATTTAATTTAGCACTAATCGGTGCACAATATTTTTGGTTAACCTGTCTTTTGCTAAGACAAATATGTTCGACGGCGTTCCTACACGTGAACATGCAACATATAGCTGCCCATGAGAAAAACATGGATTTTCCAAATCTAATCCACAAATGGACATTGTTTGGCCTTGAGACTTATTTATAGTCATGGCAAAAGCCAAACGAATTGGAAACTGTAACCTTCTGAAGGATATGGTAGAATCTGATGGTATCATTGGAATTCGTGACAACATGACCACTTTTCCTTTAAATTTTCCAGTTGAAATGATTGCTTCCAGAATATTTCCGGTTATCTTTTTAATGACCAAACGTGTACCGTTGCATAATTGAGGTGGATTTAAATTACGCAGGAGAATAATAGTTGAACTCATCTTTAATCGAAGATTATGTGGTGGCATTCCGGGTATATTTAGTGAATTTAAAAATTTAATTGGAAAATTTACACTATCATTTTCATTAACAACAGTATCGATTGATTTAAAATACATCAGATCGCCTGGTAATAACTGTTGTAAGTTAATTTCATCAACATCTACATTTTTAGCTGCCAAAATAGCCCGGTGACTGAGCCAGTTATGATTCAAGTAATTACTCTGTATATCCGGAAAAATACTCTGAATCAATTCATTTTTTTCCTGAAGAACAGTGCAGAAATTGTCTGGCAGTTTAATTCATTGAGTATTTGGTTGCAGCTTTATTTCACCGTTCCCAACATCTAGTAACTGCTTGGAAAATATTTGTGCTGATGGATAATTTTGCAATCTAACGCACATGTTTATGGTCAATCGAAGAGTGTTTCTTACCAAATAATATTCAACTTTAAATGGGCGGATTTAGTATTGATTGGTCTGAACACTGCAGATATCTTGGCAATTGGCATTATGATAGATACAAAATTAAGTTTTCAGAAGCAAATATCGACTACTATCAATAAAATTAACAAATATATAAGAATTTTATATCCTCTTATAAATAGAAATTCTGCCTGACAATATTGACATACTTTATCCATTGCACCGATAGCAATTTTTGAATGCGCAGAGTAGTTAATATTTGGTGCATATTCGAAAGCAAGGCGAATAAATGATGTACGTGTTAATGAGCGGCTGATCCGCTGCCTCTGTTGTTCTTGTACTGTTGCAGCTATGTTTCGTTCTCGTGCTACTCTTATTCTTGCATTATTCTGTCGCATACGTTCGTCACGTTGTTCTTGACACTTTTGTGCACGAAGCTCTGCTATCCTGACTCTTTGAGCTTCATTTCTTGTGGTGATTTGTTCTGCTGACTGATGAGCTCTTTTAACGCGTTTGCTTCGTGTCTCTTTGTTACAAAATAAACTGAAAAACATGCTATTATAGCGCATTAAATAGCTGTATATAATATATCTTACCTTAGCCACAGCAACGCGTGGCGTGAATAACGAAACACCAATTATCAAAAAGCAGGAGTAATTTTGCCTGATGTTCACTATAATATGAATTTAATTTGTATTTGATTTATACTTAAGTCAAGCCGGCTATAGTTACTCCAAAAAAAAAAAAAAATTCAATGTATTTCGTTTATTTTAAAATAAATTTAAATTATACTTTAGTCTCAACAACATATGGTTGTCGATCCTAAATTGAGATATAAGCTATCCTATCTTCCAAGTTGGATCAAACTGCACAAGGTATCCAAATTTTATTAAAATCGGCTAATTAGTTTAGGAGTCCATCGCGGACAAACATTGTGACACGTAATTATGGTGGTCGATCATAAATTGAGATGCAAGCTATCCTATATACCAAGTTGGATCAAACTGCACACGGTGTACAAATTTGATTACAATCGGTTAAGTAGTTTAGGAGTCCATCGCGGACAAACATTGTGACACGTGATTTATATATATTAAGATTGGTACGTTATAATACGCGTTATAAAGCGGTAAAATTGAGAAATATAAGTGCTTTACAGTAGTACAGTTCGTAACGGTGTTGAGCAATTTTATTTTTAATTAAAACGCGACTTGTATATCATTTTTGCCATGAGCTTGGAAGATTTAATTTTGGCTTGCGACACATTGGTCGATTTTCATGCGGCATTTAAAGAAAAACCACGTAATAAGCCTTCACAATCGGTGATCAAAGCATTTCGGGTTGAGCTTCAAGAATTATGGCTTGAAGTTAAGAAAAATTATACTCAGTATGCGCGTGCGGCTACGGAGAATGACGACCTCAAGGCGTCACTCGTTGAGGTTAGGGAAAAATATAAAATTTCTTCGAACACATATATCGAATTTCTTAGTGAAATTCTGGAGGCCACTCGGCCAGTCGAAAGTAAATCAAAAAAGGATGGCGATAGCAAAGATGATAATGAGGAGGTTTTAATGCATAGTATGCGTGTTCCACCATGCGAGGCGGAAGTTTTAAGTGGAAATTTTTTAAAATGGCCAGCGTTCAGAGACATGTTCACTGCACTTTATGTCCGGCACGCAAAACTAAGTCCCGTTCAAAAACTTTTTCATTTGCGTGCCCGGACTAAAGATCATGCTTTGAACATTGTTTCCAAATTTGAAATTACGAACGAGAATTTTGAAGCTGCGTGGTCGGCTCTTAAAGAGCACTACGAAAATAAAAAAGTACTTGTTAACCCTCGTTTACAAACCGGCAAAAGTCGTGTCCACCCGAACTGGGGTCCAAATGGACCCCACGATTTTTTCTTCGAAATTTTTTTGATTTCTGACTTATATTGTTCAGTTATAGTTCTTCTGGCTATTGTATGAATTGTTTCTAAGTATTATATATAGCAGGGATAAAGAAATTTAAGCAGAAATGTCATTATGCAGGTATGTAGGAGGTCAGCAATAAAATTTTTCAATTTCAAAAACGATGAAAATTGCCTAATTTCGCAAATCTGGGATACCCGCTTATCCTTTTCAATATGTCTTTTTTACGTAATTACTGATTGTAAAATTCATCCACATCAATTATTCCTGGCAGGTATGCCTATCTCAAAAACAAATAGTCATTAGTTCAGTTTGGTCAGGTCATCAAATAATTTTATGACCTCAAAAAGGACTGAATTCGCCATAATTCTCTGTAAGCCTTCACCAAATTCAGCGGAGTTATTTCTGGATTTTCCTCCACCCCTTTTTATATGTCAACTGGTAGCTCTGACCAAAGTACAGGACTTGGTCGTGGAGATGATGTGCTGATGTCGTTGATGCCATCATATTTCAATTGTGGACGCAACCTCACTATTGATAATTTCCTTACGTCGCGTCAGTGGATTTGGTATTGAGGTTGCTGGATAAGAAGATCACAATTCTTGGCACGATTCGGAAAAACAAAAGAGATTTGCCTAAACTTTTTGTAGCGAAGGAGGTTCTTGATAACCAGAATGAGCCTGTAAAGGTCAATAAAAAAAGCAGTATCGTCCAGTCCACTCTTTCATCTTTGGATTTTCTGGAAAAATGGCGTTGGTGAGTTATGTTCCGAGTCCAAACAAACAAGTGGTATTGCTATCAACACAACATAACTGCAAGAAAGCCACTTCCGGCCATCAAAGTAAACCTGCCATGATACTGGATTATAACCGCACCAAAGGTGGAGTCGATGTATTCGACCAAATGGTCTCAATACATATATATTCATGTACCTACACGTCAAACAAATCGCTGGCCGATGGTTGTATTCTACAACTTACTGGACGTAGCAGCCCTAGCAACTGTCATAATTTTCCGACATCTCAATCCACCTAGAAGAAACAAAAATTTGCTGAGAAGTAACAAACTCATCCAACGAGCGGAGGAACTGGTTGAGTCAGAATTGAATAACCGTTCACAACCTGCAACACAATCTGGCATTGGAAAATCTGCATTGGATGCTCTCTGTATTTTGGGGAGAGTTCAGGAAAAATTACCAACAGTCCCCGAAAGGCTGTCTTGTAAAAGAAGCAGATGTCACCTTTGCCCAAGAGCAGAGGACAAGAAAACCAGAACCAACTGCGATGAATGTGGCAGATGTTGCTGCCCTTGCCACATTAGAACCTTATGTGTTAAATGTCTCCCGGAACTACCAACAACTTCAAACTAAATCCTTCTAAACATAAACTATGCTGCTTTAGGAATAAAATAATTATTTATTAGAAAAAATATGATTTTTCATAGAATTTCAGTACTGGGGTCCAAATAGACCCCAGTTCGGGTGGACGGGTTCTTTTCACAAAAAAATCGCAGAAAAATCTGTAAACATCTGATAATCGTTTCAACTTAAGAAATGAATAAAAAATTGAATTTTGTTCACTGAGTAAAAATCCCATTTAAAAAAAATGAAAAACAAAAAAGTTATGAGTGTTCAAACATGCTCTGGGGTCCAAATGGACCCCAGTTTGTAAACTAGGGTTAACAGCCATCTTAGTGTTTTACTCGGGCAACCGTGCATTCAGGTAGAATCGGCTGCGGCATTGAAGGAACTGCAAAGCAACATCAATGATGCTGTTCAGGATTAATCAACATTCATTCAAATTAACAATCATTCAAACTATCATTCAAATCATTCATTACATTCTGTTCAATTAAACTCATTAACATTTACATTCAATTCATGTCACTATATCATTTATACATTTTGTTTCAAATTACCAAACATTCAAATCATACCCAATGTTAATTCTCAACTTTTAAAACTGTCCAGTTATTATATTTTTTGCCTACTTAAACCTACTGTTAAAATTCATGCTCAAACTTCTTATCAGTCACACAGTTAATTATTTTCACTCAATTTGCATTCTCTTTTGTGTCGCATTCTTTCCACCTTGCATACAAGAACTTATGCTAGAATCGATCTCTTGGAATTCAATCGTCAAGCTGTGCAGACCTGCTGGTAACTTATTGTATCATTGCTATAAACATAATTATATACACTGAACAAATACATTACACTATATTGAATTGGTGCTTAGAATATTTCATTTATATATTTTACCTAAAGACATTTAAGACAATTATTCCACAAACATTACACATTCATACAGTCCATAAACAATCTAATTGCAAACATTGTGATCCTTCAACGCCGAATTATTTATTGAATCGAATCAAAAGTGTTAACTAAAAGTGATAACATATACATATATTGATTGGATGAATCTATATGTACATGCTTCGTTACTCCGCATGCAAAGTTGGTGAACAATATTAGGTTTTAAAATTAATTTCGGAAAATTAATGAAACGGTAATCGCTCTGAATTAATTTAGTGTAACTATAATAATTATAATTATATGCTAGTTTTTTTTGGAGCTGAACATAGTTTTTTTCTCGCTTGACTACAATATACATATATATATACGTATATATTTAACATTATTTGTGCGATGTCAGGTGCATTAAAGATGAAATGTGGTAACGCCAAAGGGCGTTTAACTCGGATGGCAGCATTTGTAGAGACAATTGACGAATCTACACCGTTAGAAATGCTGGAAATTCGGTTAGGTAAATTAGAAACCGCGTGGACAGAATTTTCTGCTCTTCACAATGAGATTCTCGAGCAATCGAAAGAAGGTGAAGTTGAGGAACTGGAAAATGAGTTTTCGGCATACGAAACAACATATTTTGTAACGAATTCCCACATTGTTAAAGCTATTCGCGATAGAGTAAAGTCCAATGAACTTGTCAAAACAACTGACGCAATAGATCGTTTAGCTGATCAGCAATCGGTATTTCTTGAAAACCTAAGTTCGTCTCAGTCGTCGTCGAGTGCTTCAAATACGTTAAAACTTCCCACGATAGTTGTGCCACCGTTTAATGGCAGCTATAAGGACTGGCATTCCTTTCGGGATCTTTTTTTGGGATCAATTGATACTAAGAAAAATCTTAGTCCAACTCACAAATTTCATTACTTGAAATCGTATTTGCGCGGTGATGCAGCTAATCTGATTAAACACATTCCTATTAGCGATGTTAATTATCCCGAGGCATGGGATCGCTTAGAAAAACGTTATGATCGGTGTCAATTAATCGTGCAATCATTCATAGAAACCTTTTTGTCGCTTCCTACTGCCAGTGTCTCCAATGTACAAACACTAAGAAAAATATCGGACGGCGCCGATGAAGTCGTGCGTGGGCTTAGTGCCTTGGACAAATCGGGCCGCGACCCATGGCTCATATATTTGTTATTGACCAAAATCGATTCCGATTCAAAACAATCTTGGGCAGAACATATCGGTGCTCGGGAAGATTGCACAATAGTAGAATTTTTAGAGTTCTTAGAAGAGCGTTGCGATGCTCTTGAAGCATGTCAATCTTTAAGTAGTCGTTCAGCCACACCGCGGGCAAAGCAATTGAACAACATTCGGGCACATTTAGCTGGGACTTCAGATTCAGCTTCGCCATCCAAATGTCCAATGTGTCAAGACAATCATATCCTTCCACAGTGCTCCAGATTCGTCGCGTTAGACATTGAAGCTCGTCGAAACTTCGCAAAGACAAATCGTTTATGTTTTAACTGTCTTCGTGCTGGACATTCGTCAAACAAATGCCATTCATCGTTTCGTTGTAAGGTGTGCAAATCTCGCCATCATTCGCTTGTGCATTCAGATGAAATCAATAAATCGAAATCGTCTTCGGAGTCTTCTACTCAATCTCAAACTCCGTCATCAAATCTCGCTACATCCAATCTTCCTCTCGTAAGCAATCACTCGGTTGAATTTAGCTGTCGAAAGAAAACACTTCTACCAACCATCTCGGCTAAAATTCAAGACATTCAGGGAAAGTTAATCGACTGTCGGGTACTTCTTGATTCCGGGTCACAGTCCACATTTGTGGTAGAATCCTTTGCGCAAAGACTCGGTTTTCAACGAACTCATTCGAAAATCCCTATCGTCGGTTTATCATCAACGGAAATAGGATATACTAAAGGACGCATATCCATTAACCTTCACTCTCGTTTCAACTCGTCACAACTGTTCGTTGATGCCTTCATTCTTGACAAATTGACTTCCAATCTACCATCTAAATCCATAGACATTTCTTCTTGGTCTTATATTTCAAAACTTGAACTCGCTGATCCTAACTTCAACATCGCTGCTCCAATCGACATTCTACTTGGTGGTGATAAGCTTTGGAGTATTGTTGAGGGTGGACAAATTCGAGGTCGGGATGGATGTCCAATCGCTCAATGTACTTCGTTCGGTTGGGTCATTACGGGACAATTCTTCGAAGCAGAAGAATCAAATTATTTTACTTCGTTGCTTTCTACTGACGACGTAGATGCCTCAATGCAACGTCTCTGGGAAATTGATCAGGTATCTCCAGCAAATCATTCAATTGTAGTCGACCAGGCGGAAGAACATTTTCGCCAGACATTTTCTCGTGCTCCAGATTGGAAGTATGTAGTTCAGCTTCCCTTTAAAACACCAAATCCTTCATTCGAAAATACTCTGTCACTCGCTGTTTCTCGTCTCTACGCAATGGAACGTCGTTTTAATCAAAATCCGAAATTGCGAGAGTTGTATTCGAACTTCATGCGAGAATATATTGACTTAGGTCACATGACTCGAATTCCTCGTGAAGAAATTAAAACTTCTAATGGCAGGTGTTTCTATCTTCCTCATCACGCAGTCTTGAAACCGGACAGCTCGTCGACAAAACTACGCGTGGTTTTCGATGGTTCAGCAAAAGATGCAACAGGGAAGTCCTTGAACAGTACTCTTTTGGTAGGCCCTCCGATTCAACGCGATCTAATAGGTGTGTGTTTACGTTTTCGACAACATCTTTTCGTGTTCACTGCGGACGTGGTTAAAATGTTTCGTCAAATTTGGATAGAGGACCCAGATACTGACTACCAGCGTATTGTTTGGCGAGATTCTCCGTCCAAAGAAATAGAACACTTTCGATTATGCACCGTGACGTACGGTACAGCACCCGCTCCGTTTTTGTCCGTTCGAATTCTTAAACAGCTTGCTGAAGATTATAGATCCGAGTACCCCAACGCAGCCCGTGTTCTTTTGGAAGATGTTTACGTCGACGACGTGATGACAGGGGCAAAATCAACCAAGGAACTCATCGAATTGCAGTCGGAACTAATCGCTCTTCTATCCATGGCAAAACTTCAGTTGAGAAAATGGAGCTCTAACTGCTGGCCGCTTCTTGCTTCGCTTCCAAAGGACGATTGTGAGTACTCTTTCTTTGATACAGAACGCTCAAAATCATTTGTTAAAGTGCTCGGTATGCATTGGAACCCTTCAAGTGACGAATACTCCTTTCGTCTGTCAAAATTCATCATTGTTCATTGTTGTCAGAAGTGTCGCGGATATTTGATCCATTGGGATTATTAGCACCATCTGTCATACTCTTTAAAATCCTCTTTCAAGAACTCTGGTCGTCAGACCTAAAACTAGGATGGGATGACCCTCTGCCTTCGGAAATAGGTGACCGATGGGCAAAGTACAGAGAGGAGCTTTCCTTTTTTGAACAGGTTCGAATCCCGAGAACCTTATTTGATTCTTCGTTCAACGACATTGAGCTTCACGGGTTCTGTGATGCTTCCCAACTCGCGTACGGTGCTGTTTTATATACCCGGTGTAAAATTGCTGAAGGAGTCTACAAAATAACCATCGTTGCAGCCAAAACTAAAGTCGCTCCGCTAAAACCGATTTCAATCCCTCGTTTGGAGCTTTGTGGGGCTTTGGTTTAAACTCGGCTGTTCAATCTAATCAAATCATCATTTTCGTATAAATTTTCAAGAACTGTGGCTTGGTGCGACTCTGAAATCGTGTTGCACTGGCTCTCGT
Organism: Melanostoma mellinum; assembly: GCA_914767635.1. Lineage (NCBI taxonomy): Eukaryota > Metazoa > Arthropoda > Insecta > Diptera > Syrphidae > Melanostoma > Melanostoma mellinum. The sequence goes on from OU612059.1 coordinate 107,486,855, forward strand.
CACCTCCTCGTCGCTGGGCTACCTTCGTCGCCAACAGAACCGCTGCTATACTGGAAGTTACACCAAGGAGTTGCTGGCGCCATATATCATCAGAGTCAAATCCAGCAGATTGTGCGTCGCGTGGTATTCTCCCGTCGAATCTCCCGAACCATCATCTTTGGTGGACTGGTCCATCGTGGCTGTGTCTGGAGGAAAGTGCATGGCCTAAATCTAAATTCGTGACCTTGCAATCGGAAGACAATAATATATTACTCGAAAAAAGACAATTACCGCGTCAAGTGCTTCAAACATCATCGGACAATTTTGATGTCATTAATCACATAATTAGTAAGACCTCGTCGTGGTTTCGAATGCAAAGAATACTCGCTTACGTCATTCGGTTCATATTCAATTATTTAAGTGAAAAATCTAACCGACAGCGTCGTTCCTCGTATCTAACTCTAAAAGAAATTCATGTCGCCAAAACAACCATAATCAAATCGGTCCAACTAACATCATTCAGTGAAGATATTCGCACCCTAAATCTCAAAAAACAACTGCCTTTAAAATCTAAACTTCTCAAATACGCCCCTTTCCTTGACAATAAAGGTCTTCTAAGAGTAGGAGGAAGAATTAAAAATGCTAACATATCATTTAATATAAAACATCCTTATATTCTCCCAAATAATAGCCGACAGCGTCGTTCCTCGTATCTAACTCTAAAAGAAATTCATGTCGCCAAAACAACCATAATCAAATCGGTCCAACTAACATCATTCAGTGAAGATATTCGCACCCTAAATCTCAAAAAACAACTGCCTTTAAAATCTAAACTTCTCAAATACGCCCCTTTCCTTGACAATAAAGGTCTTCTAAGAGTAGGAGGAAGAATTAAAAATGCTAACATATCATTTAATATAAAACATCCTTATATTCTCCCAAATAATAGCTTTTCTTCTCTTCTTATAGAAGATATCCACAAAGGTAACCTTCATCCAGGAGTATCTGCAACATTTGCCATTGTCAGACAGCAGTTTTGGATTTTGGGATGTCGAAATTCTATTCGCAAGATCGTTTTCGACTGTAAAAAATGCTTCAAATTGCGTAAAGGTACCACTTCGCAACTAATGGGTGATTTACCATCGCAAAGAGTCTTGCAAAGTCGTCCCTTTTCGCATACTGGTTGCGATTATGCAGGGCCGTTTAACATCAAATTCTCCAGAGGTCGCAATCCAAAGACGACAAAGGCATACATATGCTTATTTGTGTGTATGGCCACAAAAGCCATCCACCTCGAGCTAGTGAGTGACCTCACTTCCGAAGCGTTTCTTGCCGCGTTTCGTCGATTTGTGTCCCGTCGTGGACTTTGTTCGAACGTTTACTCGGACAATGGAACCAACTTCCAAGGCGCACGACGATGTCTTAACGAGATGCACAAGTTGGTGTTATCTGAAGCGTATAACGAAGCTGTTGCAACGTCACTTGCTAAAGACAACGTCGAATGGCACTTCATCCCCCCATCGTCACCCCACTTTGGCGGTCTTTGGGAGGCAGGTGTCAAGTCCGTCAAGTTTCACCTTCGACGAGTAGTAGGAGCAACGATACTTACATTTGAAGAAATGTACACCGTTCTCACACAGATCGAAGCTGTTCTGAATTCCCGTCCTCTTTGTGTTGTATCAGATGAAGATTTAAACCCTCTAACTCCAGCTCATTTTATTATAGGTGAACCGTTTACCGCTGTCCCGGAGCCAACCACTTTAAACACCCCAGTAAATCGACTCTCACACTGGAATCACCTCCAAAACATGGTGCAAGGGTTTTGGAAAAGGTGGCACATGGAGTACATCACCACCCTTCAAGAACGGCCAAAGTGGAAGCAACAGAGTCCAAACCTAAAACCAGGAGACCTTGTCATAATAAAGGAGCCAAATCTACCGCCAACAAAGTGGCTGCTTGGCAAAATCGAAGCAACAACTCAAGGTACAGATGGTCGAGTACGAGTTGCAACCGTAAGGACGAATGGTGGAACCTTTGTTCGTGCAATCACCAAGCTAGCTCTAGTGCCCATGTCCTGAAACACGTTCCAGGGGGGCCGGGATGTTCAGGATTAATCAACATTCATTCAAATTAACAATCATTCAAACTATCATTCAAATCATTCATTACATTCTGTTCAATTAAACTCATTAACATTTACATTCAATTCATGTCACTATATCATTTATACATTTTGTTTCAAATTACCAAACATTCAAATCATACCCAATGTTAATTCTCAACTTTTAAAACTGTCCAGTTATTATATTTTTTGATGAGTTTTGTAGTAGAGATATTCCACGTGTTTTTTATCTAATAAATAAAGAGATTAGTACAATTTTAAACAGTAAAAAACACTTTTTATATTTCCTCAAATGCACATTTCAGAAGCAATGCTTCCATCATCAGTGAGATATATAAATTAAATTAAATTAAATTATTTGTCAAAAAAAAAAAAAAAAAAAAAAAAAAAAAAAAAAAAAAAAAAAAAAAAAAAAAAAAAAAAAAAAAAAGACTAATAATTTAATTTAATTTAATTTATATATCTCACTGATGATGGAAGCATTGCTTCTGAAATGTGCATTTGAGGAAATATAAAAAGTGTTTTTTACTGTTTAAAATTGTACTAATCTCTTTATTTATTATATTTTTTGCCTACTTAAACCTACTGTTAAAATTCATGCTCAAACTTCTTATCAGTCACACAGTTAATTATTTTCACTCAATTTGCATTCTCTTTTGTGTCGCATTCTTTCCACCTTGCATACAAGAACTTATGCTAGAATCGATCTCTTGGAATTCGATCGTCAAGCTGTGCAGACCTGCTGGTAACTTATTGTATCATTGCTATAAACATAATTATATACACTGAACAAATACATTACACTATATTGAATTGGTGCTTAGAATATTTCATTTATATATTTTACCTAAAGACATTTAAGACAATTATTCCACAAACATTACACATTCATACAGTCCATAAACAATCTATTTGCAAACAGATGCTCTTATTGCTTTAAAGTCACATAGTATCGAAACAAAAACATGGGACGCGTTTATAACCTATTTTTGTGCAACTCGTCTTCCATCTCAAACACTTTCACTTTGGGAAGAATCCCTCGATAAGCCCACAGAAATTCAAACGTGGGAGAGCATGAATATTTTCATCTCAAATAGGTATCGGGTTTTGGAAAATGTCGCTGATATGCAAAAAGTTAATAAAGTTTCGCGAGTTACAGTGCCTAAGCAACAGTCTTCAAGCAATACGCACATTCGTGCACATCATGCCCAAGTAGGTTCCCAATGCAAAATTTGCCGAGGAGAACACTCATTACGTTTATGCCCAGAGTTTTTAAAAATGAACGTGTCCAAAAGAAGAAATGCTGTTAGAAAATTAAAATATTGTTTCAATTGCTTAGTCTATACCCATATGGTACCCGCGTGCAAAAGTGAAAACACATGCTTTCATTGTAAGGGAAAGCATCATTCACTTTTACACTTTGATAGCACTCCGCCGGGGAATGCAAATACAAATTTACAGTCCACTCAAGCTCAAACCCCAAGTACAACCAACACTGTTTCAAATAACAGCTCGAAATCTTCAAATCCCACACCGAATGTAAATGCCCAAGCTTTCTTTGCCAAATCACAGCGAACAACTTTGTTGGCTACGGCGATAGTAAGTATTCTCCAAAATCAAACTGATTTTGAGTGGCGAGCGCTAATCGATCCGGGTTCTTAAATTTCTTTTATTTCTGAAGAGGTTCAAAGGAAACTTCAACTTCCCGTAAGATCAGTTAGAGCCACGGTGGCTGGCATTAATTCAAAGGTGACAGCAACTTCTTCAAAGATGTGTTCGTTTACACTTAAGTCTCGAGTTGATGAAAATTTTAATCTTTTTGCTCAAGCTCTTGTTCTCAAAACAGTAACGGGGGACTTACCTTCGGTTTCAATGGAATTAAGAGAATCTCAAACACTTTTCGATTTTCAACTCGCAGATCCCTATTTAAATCAAAGTTCCAAGATTGATCTATTGATTGGCGCAGACTTATACCCGTCTATTATCCGTGAAGGTTTGAAACATAAGGTGTTTCAGCAACTAATGGCTCAAAACACAGTTTTCGGATGGGTTTTACTGGGCCCCCTGCAAAACCCCAATTCTGCAAATAATATGCAGCCTTCCAAATCACTATCGTTTTTTAACGAAGTTTCTGTTGTAGATGAAATTCAAAGGTTTTGGATAATAGAAGAGCTCCAAAAAATTCAAGTATGGACGGCCGCGGAACAGTATTGTGAAGATCTTTTTGAAAATACCACGTATCGTGATGACACCGGTCGCTATGTAGTGCGTTTGCCGTTCAAAGAAGATTTTTTACAAGATCCTCAATCAGGATTTTCATACGGAAACGCACAACGGCAATTCCTCAAAAATGAGAAGCGTCTTTTAAGCAACCCTAGCTTTAAACAAGAGTATGATTCGGTTTTATCGGAGTACGTTGACCTGGGTCACATGAAGCCAAGTGATTAATCAGAGACTGGTTTAAGCGAACAAAAAGCGTTTTTTATGCCGCATCACTCAGTCATAAAGCCCGAAAATTTAACGACAAAGGTTCGTGTTGTCTTCAATGCGTCATTCGCTTCTTCAAACGGGAAGAGCTTAAATGACGTATTGTACCCGGGCCCAGCGCTGCAAACGGACATAACGCTTTTAATGTTGAATTGGCGGCTTTACAAATATGTTTTCAATAGCGATATAGAAAAAATGTATCGGCAAATTAAAATACATTCCGATCAAACCCCCTTTCAAAAAATTTTATTTCGCGAAAACCCAAAAGATCTTCTCAGTGTTTTTGAAATGACGACATTAACATTTGGTGTGTCCTGTTCTCCATACTTGGCCATTCGTACATTGCACCACTTAGCTAAAACAGTAAAAATCTCTCATCCTCTAGCTTCCACTATACTTCAAAGAGAATTGTTTGTAGATGACGTGTTATCAGGTGCACATGATATTTCCACAGCGTTAAAAGCGCAATCCGAATTAATTCTTGCTTTGCAATCGGCTGGTTTGAACTTGAGGAAATGGACGTCGAACAAAAAGGAGTTATTGGAATCTATTCCAAAAGGTTCACTTCTTAACGAAGACTTCTTGAAATTTGATGATAAAAGTTCAGATAAAACTCTCGGTATACAGTGGAAGGCAACAGTGGATACATTTTCCTTTTCGGTTCAGTCAATTCCCCAAGCTAGTTCTTTCACTAAGCGTTCAGTTTTATCAGTGATAGCGAAACTCTATGATCAGGTAGGGTGGTTGCCCCTGTCGTGATTGTCACTAAAATACTGATGCAACAAATATGGAAGGACAACACTGATTGGGACAGCAATCTTCTTCCCATTACAAAACAAAGGTGGAGAACATTTGTATCCAGTTTGCATGGAGTTGCAACAGTGCGTATTCCTCGGTGGGTAGAATATCGTCCACATGGTGTATCACAAATACATGTTCTGCGATTCGTCGGAGAAGGCCTATGCAGCATGCATTTATTTACGGGTGCAACACTCTGATAAAATTACATCACATCTTTTGTGGGCCAAATCGAAAGTAGCTCCAGTGAGTGCAATTTCGTTGCCAGATTGGAGTTACAAGGTGCTGTTCTTTTGTCAAGGATGCTCCATTTAGCGTCAGCCACACTTCAGATACAAAACCTTTCGTCAGTCCATTTGTGGACGAATTCTACCATAGTTTTGGCCTGGCTTCAGAAACATCCAAGTTCGTGGAAAACCTTTGTCACAGATCGAACAGCGGAAATTTTGAAAAATTCTTCAGTGACAAATTGGTCGCACGTTGTTTTATCTGAATATCTAGCTGATTTGGCTACAAGGGGGGTTTCTCCGGCCGAGTTTAAACTCAATTCATTGTGGTGGAATGGTCCTGAATGGTTGGTGCAATCAGAGTCAGAGTGTCCAAAATTGAAGCATAAGCCAGTCGATGAGTCAGTTTTAGAGATGAAAACTAGTAAAACACTCACAGTTCAAGTCGTTCAAGATTTTGAAGAAGGTATGTGCAAATATTCAAACTGGCATAAGATGGTTTGTGTATTCGCTTACATCTTGCGATTTTGTCACTCTTTCAAAAAACATGGAAACTTGAAACACTCACGTTCAGAACTCTCACACGAAGAAATTGTATTAGCAAAACGAAAACTTGTCGTTCTTACTTAAAAAAAAAATACTTTCAAAAAGAATATTCTGATTTGTTACAGAAAAAGCAGATAGCTTCCAAGAATTGGTTGGAAAAATTCAATCCCCTAATCGACGAAGACGGTATTTTGCGCTCCAATGGAAGATTGGTGCAATCGACTTTGTCCTACAGTGAAAAATTTCCGATTTTACTCCCTGTCAATTGTCTCTTCTCTCTTCTTCGACTTGGTTCTTGACAAAGGAATGATAAATTCTATTTTATTTTGCTATTCTTTCTTTCCACTTTTAGAATTACAAATAAATATGGCCGAAAGGGTGGCAAATTCAAATTTTAGAACAATGTTTTGTTAATTCACAATAGTAATTATAAATATGGTAGTATTTATTAGTCGTTTGTCGAAACACCGGCCGCGTTGAAAGCCTGCACGGTTTCAAGATTCTTCGTCTGGAAGTAGAGCCAATTTAACAATTGGGCGTCTTAGTGTTCCGTTTCGAGTTTTGACGTCTGCGACCCTGACCCTTACGTCCTGCCCTTCGACGACTGCCACGACTCTGCCCATTTGCCATTGTTGTGGAGGGATGTTGTCCTCGTGAATGAGGACGAGTTTGCCAACCATGAGATTGGGCTGCTGGCGTATCCACTTGGAGCGACCCTGAAGGCCAAGCAGATACTCTTTTGACCACTTATGCCAAAACTGCTGCTTGAGCCAGCATAGAAGCTGCCATCTTCTCAAGCAGGACGTCTGCTGTTCCGGGACAATCTCTGGAGGTAGTGACCGCAAGGAGCTGCCTATTAGCAGGTGCGCTGGGGTAAGTGCTTCTCCGTCGTTGGGGTCTGCGCTTAGCGGGGAGATTGGCCTTGAATTCAAGATTACCTCGACCTCGATTAGAATGGTGAGCAGCTCTTCTGCTGTTAGGAATGCGTTCGTTACGGTACGTTGTAACAGCGTCTTTGCGGATTTCACTGCTGCCTCCCACAGGCCTCCGAAATGGGAGGCTCTTGGAGGTATGAAGACGAAACTGAACCCTTCGTCTGCGGAGTACTGGTGAATGGCTTCTTTCCCTCTCTCGAAATCTTCTCTAACCTCCTTCAAGATCCTCTGTGCTTCCACGAAGTTCGTCCCATTGTCGCAGTGAATCGTCTTCGGAATTCCTCGGCGACCAATAAATCTTTTGAGAGCAAGAATAAAACATTCGGAAGAAAGATTGGAAGCTATGTAGTTCAAAATGTACAGCTTTGGAAGTGAAACAAACAAAAACAACTATGTATTTTTTGTACGGTGGCCGACCACGAATTTTTAAAGAGGTATATACTGGGCCACAAAAATCTACACCACATATCAAAAATGGTCTTTGTGCCCGTAATCGGTCAGCTGGTAGATTTCCCATGATTTGTTGGAGTAACTTTGGTCTGTATCTAAGGCATTGCACACATTTTCGTACAACTCTCTGACATGCCTCTTTGGCATTTATTAACCAAACTTTTTGTCGAAGGAGTGCTACCATTGCTTGAGGTCCAGCATGACAATTTTTCTTATGCAAATTCGTTAAGTATACTTTTATGAACTGCGAGTTTTTTGTCAATAACAATGGAAATTTGGCGTCGTATTCAATTGGAGCGTGAACAAGACGCCCCCTACTCGAATGAGCGAAAATGACCAATTGTCACTGTTGAATTCGTGTATAAATGGATTAAGTTTTTGAATATGATTCGGCAATGTCACTTTTCTTTTTAGTTTTTTTATCTCGTCGGAGAATTCAGTGTTAAGGACAATTTGAACTATTTTAAGGAATGCTAAGTGTAACTCATTTGCCGTGGGTGATTCTTCAAATACTTCTGTCTTGTCTTTTAAAACGGCAAAGAAACGCATGACATGTACAAATGTTGTTACTAATTCTATGTAAGAAGTTTCCTCTTCTACTAGTTGCATAAGTTTTGGTTGAGGATTTCCAACTGCTTCAAGCGAAACATTAGTTTTTCAGTCAGTTTTTGAGTCAGTCCAAAAAATAACTCGCTCGACGTCAAGATTCAACATTGCTGATACTCGTAACCATAATTTTGAAAGAGTATGCGCTGCGCAAAGTTCTAATCGCGGTATCGATTTTGTTTTCAACGGGGCCACTTTGGACTTTGCAGTTAATACAGTCGACTTGATACCTGCTTTGCTTTGACTTCGGATATAAATGCCACATCCGTAAGCTCTCATAGATGCATCAGTGAACCCATGAACTTGAATTTTTGCATTCGAATGGGTCTCAACAAATCTTGGTATTTTTATCTCGGGAAGCTGAGATAGATTTGATTTGAAAGTTTGCCAGCTAGTATCAAGGCGCAAATGAATTGACTCATCCTAATCTAGTTTTGCAATCCAAAGCTCTTGCCATAAGATTTTAGCTTTGGTAACAATGGGGCATAATAGACCAAGAGGGTCAAACAGACGAGCAGAAACTGAAAGAATATTCCGCTTGGTGGCTCGCAGATCATGGAAAGTATCTTCCAAATTGAAAGAAAATGCATCTTCTTTGGGATGCCAACAAATGCCCAAAGTTTTTGTAGACTCTGAGTCGTTGAATTTTATTGATTTTTCTTCACTTTCAGCATTGTACAATCCTGGATGATTAGAGTACCATTTTGCTAACTGGAATCCACCTTTTTTCAGTATTTCTTGTATCTCATATTTTATGGTTTCTAAAGTTTTGGCATCATCGGCACCTGTTAAAAGATCATTCACATAAAAATCTTTTTGAACAATTTCTGACTCTGTGGGGTACAAATCCTTGAAGTTATCGCCCAAACTCTTCAAACACCGTATCGCTAAAAATGGCGCTGGCGAAGTGCCATATGTTACAGTGTTGAGACGAAAAAATTTTAATGGTTGAGAGGGGCTTTGCCTCCACACTATGAGCTGGTAAATCAAATGCTCTTCAGCAATGAGAACTTGCCGGTACATTTTCGCAATATCAGCCGTAATGGCATATTTATGAGTGCAGAAACGGAGCAATGTCGAAAACAGCTCCTCTTGAATAGTTGGCCCTACCATCAAGATGTCATTCAAAGAAACTTGAGTAGATGATTTGCATGACGCATCGAAAACTACTCGAAGTTTTGTGCTTGTACTTTGCGGTCGCAAAATGCACTGGTGCGGAATATAATAGTGCGGGTTTTTGGGGATTTCGTTGTTCGTAGGCGTAGACATATGTCCCAATAATAGATACTCATTCATGAAATCCATGTACATTGCTCTCAACTCATCATCTCTAGAAATTTTACGTTCAAGTGCAAGGAATCTGCGTTTAGCAGCTTCGAACGATGATCCAAGTGAACTTGGAGAAGCCTTAAATGGCAATTTTACCTTGAAACGGTTTATTGGTAAAAGTTTTGTATTTTCTACAAAATGATCTTTGCACATTTTTTGTTCGGGAGTATAAAACTTGTTTGCCTCTCCCGGAATTTCTTCCATTAAACAAAATTTTTGTACGATTTTATCTAGGTTTGGCAGTTCGTCAGACTGGTGTACCAAATTACATTGTCTGGTATTTGACTTTGTACACGTAGGATATTTTCCAGATACTATCCAACCAAGCAGAGTTTTTTGAATGGTTGGGTATTCAGGGCCTTGTTTGATTTGACCGACAGATAGTAACTCGAAAAAGGTTTCTGCTCCTATTAACATAGGATCAATTTTTTGAGGCTTATTGAAATAAGGATCAGCCAGTGAAATATTTGATGGGATATTCCAACTCGCTGTATTGATAACCTGATCGGGTTGATATTTGGAAATTGAATTCATGACCCATCATTAAATCGAGGATGAAAACTTTTTGTTGACTGTGGTACTTGCTTTCCCAATGCCAAGTAGACTTAAAGACCTTTCCTCTTTACGAAGTTTCAATCTTTGTGCAAGCTCTTCAGTTATAAAGTTAACTTGCGACCCAGAATCTAATAACGTGCGAGCTGGCATATTCTCACCGGTGATACTCTTTATTTTTACAATAGCAGTAGCAAAAATGAACTGATCACATAAACACGAAGCATGCATGGCTTGAAAACTACTTGTGGAAGGTTGAGTTGAGGTACCATTGAAAGTTGTTTCATACTGATGCAATAAAGTATGATGTCAGCGATTACACACATTGCACCGACTCAATTTGCATTTCGAAACTGTATGTCTTTTTTGAAGGCAGTTAATACAAATCGGAACACCCTTAGCGTATTAAAACCTTTGCAACACAGGCAGCGTCGCGAAAGTTTGACATGTCGTTATAAAGTGTTCATTTGATTTGCAATACAAACATTTCTGCTTGGTTTGTTGTGAGTTCACGCAACGACGACTTTTGATTTCGATGACGACTTGAGTCGTGTTTCGGTTTGGAGAACTTTTCAACGGTGTTGAATTTCGAACTTGAAGCTTTTTCTGCAGAAAGATGCTGGTATCTTTTATTAAGTGCCTCTTCGCAATCTTTCCACAGAGGAAGAGTGCTGAAATCTTATTGTTCTTCCCATTTAGAACTCATGATTGCATCCACTTTCGACATTACAAAATGTATAATGATTGCATTAGAAATATTCTTTTCGTCACCCAACGAAAGAAGCGAATCGTAAATTGCAGAAACTGTATCTATCATGCTTCGCAATGAGGACGCGGATGGTTTGGAAATCTCCTTCAACTCAAAAAGTGTCGAAATATTATCAAAAAATATCAAGCAATTGTTATCATATACTTTCTTCAAACTTGCAAGGGCCTTGGGAAAGTTCTGTTCCGTAATTTGGAAAGCTTTAACTGTTTCCAAGGCTTTACCTGATAAACATGAAATAAGATGATTGAATTTTTCAATATCTGGCAACATAGGATCATTATAAACTAAGTTTTCAAACAAACTGATGAAATTTTTATATTCAGAATATTTGCCACTGAATTTCGGAAGAGACATTTTCGAAGTCGAGACCGATGAGGATTACTGAAGGAATAATCAACAGCATTAGAACACCTCCTTGTATTTATGTGTGACATGAGTAGAGACTTTGCACCTACACAAATGTTGTAACAAAATCTACCCATGCCCCTTTCTCCTCTAGTAGACCACCCTTACAACCACATGGCTACAGACACATGTGGCTGATCCGGGCAGCAGAAGAGAAAGGGGTGTCCAGACTACGGCCCCCTTTTGGCATGCTTGCTGGTGTAAGGCTTAGCTCGTCGGCGGGGTGAGTTCTTGGAACCGTAGATCTGGACCGGTGTTACGAAATCATCATGCCGAGAAAAATCATTAGAGAAAAAAAAATGGGGCGCACGATGTCAAGCTTGGGAGAGCTATGTGAGTTCCAGAAGGGGGGAGAGTCCAGATGACGTCGACCCTTGGAGGATTTCCCCACCCATGTGTCTAGAGAGACACCACCATGGCTACCGATACCTCCTATAATGTTCGGTAGCCCCAAACCTGAAAATCCTCCTTCGCCCTGTCTCTCTACTCCCTACGTTACCTTACCTCTATCTCAACTCATGGTATCTTTATACCCCAGCCATTCCGCCGCTGTTCAATTCAAAAAAGAAAAAATCTACGGGTTTCATTTCATTTCCATTAGCAAGGGCTTACAATTTATTTAAATAATAAAAGTGAAAAGTTTTATATAATTAAAAATTTAAAACAACAAAATTTTATAAAGTTTCTACGGCAACCTTGGTAAGTATATCAATATAGCATTTAAGTACTTCTCTACCTTTTTTTTTTAGATCGCAGCTCTTGCTGGTATGTATAAAATATATTTATAAGTAATATAATTAAACAAACTTTCTTTTTCCGGTGGCCACTTAAAATTTTACTTTTTCTGCTTTATACAAAATTAAATTTTTTTTCTTAAATATGTTAATTAAATGTTCTTTAGAATTAATGGAGTTGACAACCCTGGTAAGTATCTCAATATAGCATTTAAGTGCTTTTCTACCTTTTTTTCAGATCGAAACTCTTGCTGGTATGTATAAAATATATTTATAAGTAATATAATTACACAAACTTTCTTTTCTGGTGGCCACTTAAAATTTTACTTTTTCTTCTTTATACAAAATAAATTTTTGTTTTTTCTTAAATATGTTAATTGAATGTTCTTTAGAATTAATGGAGTTGGCAACCCTTGTTCCAAAGAAAATTTAGCTTCAATCTGTATCTAATGTCATATGTCATTATATACCCATAAACAAGGTGATTTTGAAAACAAAAAAAAAAACGAATTCAATAAGTTCCCAAGGAAAAGCGTCAAAAAAAGAGGTTTTACTTACTTTGAAGTCAATTTGCTGGCGTACTCCGGTCCCGCGCAGTGCACTACCTGGAACTGGATGATTTGCTGCAAAAAAAAAATTTAAGACAGTCGCGAAAATTCGTTTTCTTTCTTTTTTCTTTCGTTTGTTGGGCGGGTACTTTTATTTACTTTAATTTACTTCCTTTTTTTTTTACAAAATTTTACTCTGGTGGAGGGTTGGCAGCCCTATTTATTTCAGGACTTTAACTTTGATCTTTAATTTAATTAATATAATTATTACCTATCTGATACCAAAAAATATGACTTACAATTTTAGAAACACTTTTCACAAAATTTCAAGGAAAACGATCAAGAGATGGAAAACGATTTATATAAAGGAAAACTATTCCGCTTGCCAATATAATTAACTTAACAACCACCACCATATGCGTTACTGCTGCTGCTGCTTTCACTCCCCCTTCGTCTGCTATACATATACTGCTACAGCAACTGGGTTCTTCAACCCTACTTCGTTCACTTCGTGACACTCTCGTTTGCAGTCTCAAAGTGGCCCAAAATTCACTCAAAACTTTTCTTTTCCTATTTTTTTTCCTTTTTTTTCCTCTTAATGCACAATGAGTGTGAATATGGGATGTAACAATTTGGTCAATTTTTTAAATTATTATATTTTTTCTTTTCAGCAAATGTAACCCTTTTGAAATAACATGTCGTTGGACAGCCGACGATCACAACCTCTACGGCGCGGCGAACACCAATATTCTTTTTTCCTTTTCGAAACTCTTGATGAAAATCAAATGAGCACTTTTTTTTTTTTTGGTTGAAAGTTATATTTTTGGGATTTTTTATTTTTTTTCCTCACACGATATGAAATATTGCTTTTTTTCCGGCACAACACCGCACTCGCACTTTTAACTTTCTTTAAAATTTTCTCTTCGGTTTTTGTTCTTTACTTTTTTTTTGTTTGTTCTAAGACTTTTTTTTCCGCACCGCACACTACATTTATTGTTTTGCTTCTGCACTACTCGACTGTCCAAACTATAATGAATTGCCCACCCCAGGTACCATCAACACTTTTGGCTCATCTCGTTGTGTACCAGCTGGACCGTTGCGTACATTGTACATTTGCAATGCAGCAGTCAGCTAGTACATAACGAGCTCACGCCACCAATTTAACGGGCAACCGTCTGGGCTGATCATCAACCGATCCATTTCTTTACTTCAAATGAAAGGTTGGGATTGCAAGAAATGGTAAATGGTAGCGGTTTTCTTCGGTGCATGATAAGCAAATATGTTTGTAGGTTGGAGGTAAATAAGTAGGTATAATGCTAGGGGAATTTGATGTAGTGGAGTGCGATGTAGGTGCGATTTTTTTTTGTTCTTTTTCTTTTTGCAAGACCTATGTGATTATGTATTATAGGATATTAGTTGATTATTGGGATTATTATTATTGTTGTTATTGTTATTAGCTCATGGGATTAGTCATATTATGAGGTTGTAAGTATTATTGGGGGTATGTATTAAAATGTGATATTAAGTTAATTCGGTTTTAATATGTTTCAATATGTTATGTTTTGAGTGAGGCTAAGTATGTTTGTGTTGTATATCCTTAGGCTAGGTTTTATTAAGGATAGGGTGATTTTTGATAGTGGATAAGTTTTATTTAGGATAGGAATTTTTATGCCAGGTTTAATCTAGGTCTTATTAGGATAGGAATATTTATGCTAGTTGATATGTTTTATTTAGGATTAGTGTTTTCATGCGAGGTTTTATTAAGAACTAGCTGTGCCCGCGACTTCGTCCGCGTGGAACAGTGACTTTCAGCAGCATTTTTAACTTTTTAGGAAATAAAACTTCTAGCCTTAAGAACGGTGGTACTTCCAAAAATAAACATTCAACCCCTATTTCAACACCTTGTAGCCCTGTTAAAAATACTTTTGAGACCGTAGTTTTTGAATTCCCATTTCCGTTCCCGTGGGAATATAAGGATAGATATATTGCCTTTGTCCTTCCGCATGTTCTAGACCATCTCTGTAGCTAATTTAATAAAATCTGTTTAGCAGTTTAAACGGCAAACATACGAAAAACATACCGACATAGCTAAATTCGCATTTTCAATATAAGTAAAGACTCCGGTTCCCGTAGGATTATGGTGACCGTTTTCATGGGAATATGTGAATAAGTTAAAGTTAATGATAGTCCGGGACTATGGAGCATTCCAACAGTGGAAGAATTTTTGAAATCGGTGCTGTAGTGTAAAAGTTCCCGTATACGTTCCTGCTCCCGTGCGAATATAGGGAAAAAATATATAATCTTTGCCTTTTCTCAGGTTCTGAACAATCTTTGTACAAAATTTCATTTAAATCAGTTTATTAGTTTGGGCAGGAGATGGTAACATAGAACGACGGACAGACAGAGCTCCTTTCCCACTTATTATATAAGTAAGGACTCCCGTTCCCGTAGGAATATGTGCATGAATTAAAGTTAATGTTACACAGGAACGGTTGAAGAATTTTTGAAATCGGTGTGGTAGTGTCAAAGTTCCCGTATACGTTCCTGCTCCCGTGGGAATATAGGGAACCGTAGGAATATGGGGATGAATTAGTTTTTATGTTACTCGGGGATAGTGTAGCATTCTAACGGTGAAAGAATTTTTGAAATCGGTGCTGTAGTGTCAAAGTTCCCGTATACGTTCGTGCTCCCGTGAGGATATAGGGAACCGTAGTAATATGGGGATGACTTAGTTTTTATGTTACTCGGGGATAGTGTAGCATTCTAACGGTGGAAGAATTTTTGAAATCGGTGTTGTAGTGTCAAAGTTCCCGTATACGTTCGTGCTCCCGTGGGAATATAGGGAACCATAGGAATATGGGGATGAATTAGTTTTATGTAACTCGGGGATAGTGTAGCATTCTTACGGTGAAAGAATTTTTGAAATCGCTGCTGTAGTGTCAAAGTTCCCGTATACGTTCGTGCTCCCGTGGGAATATAGGGAACCGTTGTAATATGGGGATGACTTAGTTTTTATGTTGCTCGGGGATAGTGTAGCATTCTAACGGTGGAAGAATTTTTGAAATCGGTGTTGTAGTGTCAAAGTTCCCGTATACGTTCGTGCTCCCGTGGGAATATAGGGAACCGTAGGAATATGGGGATGAATTAGTTTTTATGTTACTCGGGGATAGTGTAGCATTCTTACGGTGAAAGAATTTTTGAAATCGGTGCTGTAGTGTCAAAGTTCCCTTATACGTTCGTGCTCCCGTGGGAATATAGAGAACCGTTGGAATATGGGGATGAATTAGTTTTTATGTTATTCGGGGATAGTGTAGCATTCTAACGGTGAAAGAATTTTTGAAATCGGTGGTAGTGTCAAAGTTCCCGTTCCCGTGGGAATTTAGGGATAAAGTGTAGCCTATGTGTTATTCTGATGAATAAGCTATATTATTGGAAAGTTTAATTGAAATCCATTCAGTAGTTTTTGCGTGAAAGAAAACAAACATACATCCACACATACAAACTTTCACGTTTATAATATTAATTAGGATAAGAAGAATTATGATAAGTTTTATTTAGGCTAAGAGTATTTAGGCTAGGTTTTATGATAGGTTTAATTAAGGATAGGAATATTCAGGCTAGGTTTTGTGATAGGTTTTAATTCTTGTTTAGGTTCCCCACAATGTCTCCTAATTCTCCACGAACTGTATCCCCATGATCTTCTGTTTCAATTTCAGATTGACACTGCATAATTTGGTCAATGTATGAATTGAGAATATCTAAAAGACATTCTAATTATAATGGATTATATATAATGGATATCGGATTTTGTTCTAATCCTGTTTTAATACGGATTATGTTATTTTTAATTAAAAGCCGCTGATGTTTTAAATGATCAAGGTTTCTTTCCTTGTTTGGAGAAGGTTGCCTTTTATTACCAGTCATTTTAATTTTACGAATTAAATTTACAAAACTGAAATTTGTGTTTGGAAATAGTTTGTCCAAATTATACGGTTGCACTAGTAGCGATTTTTAACTAGCGGAATTATTTGAAAAATTAGTTTATTCCCATACGAAAGTTCCGATAAAAAATATTTTAACTGCAACTGTAGTGCACTAAAGAGTTACTTGAATTAAATAATTCTTGCAGTGAATCACTTCACAAATTTTGAAAAGAAAATACTGGTTACCTAAACACACTCTTTCGCTACTAAAAACCTTTGCTTCCTGAATACAGTCCACACCTGACATATGAAACTTGACGAAAGTGGAACTCAACGAAAGATGAGAGAGTGACGGAACTGTCACTTTAAATGTCAATTCACTTGCAATAGACGTAAAAAGTAAACAAATATTTATTTTCGTGAGTTCGGTCGGTTTTAATCAATTAAATCACTTTAAATAACTCACTTTATTATTAATTAGTTAACTTTATGATTTTTTAAATAAAGCGTAATCATATTTCATTTGGATGAAATAAAGTGGTGATGCGAAAAGAGTGTCAACAGCGGCAGCGCGGCGGAATAAATTGTTCATTTTTTACTTTAAGTTCACTTTAATCATGTTTAGTTTCCAATATCTTTATTTAGTTTAATAAAAACTACTAAATTTATTTTGTTGTTTTTGTCTTATTGTTTTTTCACCACCAATAAGTTTAAATGACAAAGTGACAAAATTGAAAGTGTGTAATGTGCAAATAGTTGTTGTTTCTTCTTTTTATATAATAATAATAGCTAATAATAGCTTAAAATTCGCGCGAATTTTAAGCTATTATTAGTTTTGTGGTTAGAAATTCACAAAAAGTTTAATTTTCTAACCACAAAACTAATAATAGCAGCACCGACCTCGTGCTGACTTCGTGCCGACCCCGCGCCGATCCCGCCCGCGCCGGGCCGCCCCCCTCCCCCCACGAACGAAAAGTTCAACTCCTTAAATCCAATGTTCCTCAGAACATTTCTGTTTCTACCAAAAGTAAAAGCCATTATAAACAATGATCGCAAAATATTAAACAAAGAAATAAAGTCGAATTCAACTGAGAAATAAAATCACCACTTTTTTTTTTCAATTCATTTTCATTCACCTACATGCTATCAAAAATGTGTAAAACTAGCTTTAAAATAACTTAATTAAATTACTGACCCTAGGCGGGTACTCTTAATTATTCAATATCTTACTACTAGTGACTTTCGGCCTTAAGATACCTTATGAATGAAAACTAGAACTAGTTAAGACTAAGAAAATTTTAAAAAACTTAGTTAAAAAGATCATGTTTTTTGTTTTCTTAAAACTAATCAAAACCAATTAAAACTAATTAAATCTAACTAAAAATACTTAAATCTACTTAAAACTAGAGCAGCCGCAGAAGCTTTTGAGTTTTTTTTTTGTATTTTGTAATTTTTTTTTTGATTTTTGTATTTTTTTACTTTTTTTTGTATTTTGTAATTTTTTTTTGTTTCTTTGATTCTATGTTTTTTTTTGGATTTTTTGTGATTGAACCCACGTTCCTCCGCACTGGGTACCTGGTACCCAGAATATTGCTTTATAAGAGATAAAACTTTATACAAGAACATAGTATAATATTGTGGGGTGAATCTTAATGTTTTATTTGACAAAAACGAGATTTACATGAACAAAATTTAGGTAATTTTTTTTTTATGGATAAATATAAGGTAGTTATTATTTTATTTATTTATTATTTATTTTTCAAACAGTGTAAGAAAGCAAAACTTCAAGTTGTGTATGGTCTAAATCGAGGAGCCAAAACTTTACTTTTTTCAAAAAGGATGATAAGTTCTTAATCATCGTATTTCTACAGGTAAACAATTAAAAAAATGCAGGACACAATAGAGTAAAAATTTCTGTAGTGAGTTGTGTGAAACGAACGATTTTTAACTAAGAACCGTTGGTTACTACGCAAAAACAAGACATCAGATATAGGATTCTGCATGTATCCAATCTTCAAAAAGAAAGCCTTCGAAACCTTATAACAATGAAAATGTTTTATTGGAAGAATGTTCAAACTTTTAAATAGTGGCATTGAGTGAGCTCGACGATTAGCATAAGAAATTTTTCTGATAACACATTTTTGCAGAACGAGAAGTGGTTGAAGATTTGTTTTATAGGCACCGCCCCAACAGGTTATTCCATACTGCAACCTTGAGTGAAAGATAGCAAAGTATACTGCTTTCAAAGTTTTGCAGTCCAAAAACTTTTTAATATGATAAAAACATCGCATATTCGACCTAAGCTTCTGCTTCAGATTTAAAGTATGTTGCAACCAGCTCATATTTTGATCAATGGTGACACCCAGACAATTATATTCTTTAACTAACTCAACCTTAAGGCAGTTTTTGCTGCAAACCATTTCTTCGTTGAATGTAATCCCAGAATTACTTCCATTGTAGTCGCAAAATTTCAACCTGTACCTAGCACAATCTGATGAATGAAATAATACATCAACATCCTCTTGAGCTACTGAACTTAAACTAAAAAACATCTGCTTTGTTTTGCTGCTCACAATTAATTTTTGTTAGCTGAACCAGGTTTTAGATGTTACCTTTGTATCTCAATCAATCTATAACAAGATTAAAAATTGGGCTGTATCTAAGGATCACTCCTTCTCTGATCACAGATACATCCAATTTAGTCTAACAGATGACACACCAAAACCCATAGGCTTCCGTAATTATAGGAAAACGGACTGGGTAAAATTCAGGGAAATCTTCAAACATTGTTACAACTACAATGACAATAGCTTCCCTTCAAACCCCAAGGATCTTGACAGCAAAGTCGACGATCTAACTAGTGCTCTTAACCATGCCTTGTGTAACTCCTGTCCTCTTACCATAGTAAGAGGGAAGAAGAAACCACACTGGTGGACCAAAGAGCTAGAACCGCTCAAGAAAAGTTGTGCGAAGCTTTTCAATCGAGCCAAATCTTCCAGAAATCCCATAGACTTGGATCTATATATGGAATCCCTTAGGATTTACAAAAAGAGGTTACGAATAAGCAAAAGATCCTCTTGGAAAGAATTCTCCAATAAGATTGAAGACTCCTCAGAGGCATCTAGACTTAGGAAAATCCTATCAACGAGTCCAAACATGCCAAGTTCTATAAAAGATGAAAACGGCAACTGGACCAACTCATATGAAGAAACATTAAACTTGCTACTGGATACTCATTTCCCTGGTAGCTCGTTGACAATAACAGACGAGGAACACTTGCCTCGACTCGCAAACCAATCAGGTAAAGGTTTTATCTCTAAAGATATACTGTTATGGGCAATAAACAGCTTTGACCCTTATAAATCACCAGGGCCTGACGGAATCATCCCTGCGGAGCTGCAACAGGTTTCAGACATTATCATCTATAACTTAGAGATGATCATGAAAGGATGTATCAGCTATGCATATATTCCCAAAGCCTGGAGAGAAGCTAGGGTCGTCTTTATACCTAAAGCCGGCAAAAGCTCCCATGTAAATCCAAAAGATTTAAGACCTATTAGTCTATCATCCTTCCTCCTTAAAACACTGGAAAGAATGATTGACATACACTTAAGACAAGAAATTAAACCTAGTCTGATCTCAACGGCGCAACATGCCTATACAAAAGGTAAATCAGTGGAAACTGCACTCCACTCTCTGGTTTGCACCATTGAAAAATCCCTGCACTATAAAGAATACTCTCTCGTCGCATTCCTAGACAAAGAGGGTGCATTTAATAATGTTAAAAAATTCAGCAATCACTAATGCTCTTGATGGGCTGCCCATAGAGGAACACATCAAAAACATGATAACAACAATGCTCAGCAGCAGAATCATTAGTTCCGAAATGGGGAACTACAAAACAAGCAAAATGGCCAATAGAGGAACCCCGCAGGGAGGAGTTTTATCTCCCCTACTGTGGAACCTGGTCGTTAACAAATTGTTAATCGACCTAGAGGACGAAGGTTTCAAAGCTATAGCCTATGCCGATGATGTAGCAATTGCCGTTTCAGGCAAGCACCCACAAACCCTAGCTGAGCTGCTACAAACAGCACTTAACAAGCTTAACAATTGGGCTGCAGATTGTGGTCTGAACATCAATCCACACAAAACGGAATAAGTTCTCTTTACGAGGAAATACAAAATTCCGGAATTCAGACCCCCAACTATTAAAGGGGTAACTCTCACACTGTCAAATCAGGCTAAATATCTAGGTCTCATTTTTGACAAAAAACTGACCTGGAAAACCAACATTGAGGAAAGAGTAAATAAAGCCAACGTTGCACTCTTCTCCTGTAAAAAAGCCATTGGCGGGAAATGGGGTTTCTCCCCCCAAATCACCCATTGGCTGTTTACATCGGTTATTAGACCGATACTCACATACGGGGTGATAGTCTGGTGGACAGCACTAGACAAGATGATCAACTACAACAAGCTGGCCAAAGTTCAAAGAACGGCTAGTCTGTGTATTAGTGGTGCACTGAAGACAACCCCATCGGACGCCCTCAATGTACTACTAGATCTCACACCCCTAGATATCTTCAGCAAACAAGTCGCAGCAAGCTCAGCTACTCGACTCAGAGCTACATCACAGTGGACCAATAATCAAATCGGCCACACTACCATTCTAGATAACTTTAGATTCTTACCGAATCGATCCGACTACACCACCCCCAAGTTGGTGTTTGACAATAATTTCCAAGTAACCATACCTTCAAGAGAAGCTTGGGAAAATGGCGCTCTTTTGGAAAATGAAGCAATACACTTCTACACCGATGGTTCAAAAACCAGCGAAGGTGTGGGAAGTGGAATCTACTCAGAAAAACTGAATCTCAGTCTTTTCTTCCGCCTACCCGATCATTGCAGTGTGTTCCAAGCGGAAATTCTGGCGATTAAAGAGGTGCTGTCTTGGCTCAAAGAAAACGTCATATCCTCCACGGATATTCGGATCTTCTCAGACAGCCAAGCTGCCCTTAAATCTCTTGCCTCTGTCTCTACAAAATCCATCACGGTCCAAAATTGCCAGATGTCTCTGAGGGAGATGTCAAATCAGTTTAACATTCACCTTTCATGGGTGCCAGGGCACAGGGACATACCAGGCAACTGTATGGCAGACGAACTAGCCAAAAAGGGCACGACCACTTCCCTACGCTCAGAATGGAACAACATAGGTGTACCTATCGCTACATGTAAACTCCTGCTTAGACAGGACGCTTCAAGGATAACAAACACTAGATGGACTGAGAGTAATACATGCCTTGCAACCAAAAAAGTTTGGCCGTGTGTGGACTCAAAACGATCAAAGAGTTTGTTGGCCCTGAACCGTCTGTGTCTAGGTTCTACCATAGGTGTTCTTACGGGACACTGTCTAATAGGGAGACACGCCAAAAGACTTGGTGTGTTTTCCAATGATTTCTGCAGAAGCTGCATGGACGAGGAGGAGGAGGAGACCGTTCAACACCTTCTTTGCTCATGCCCTGCACTGCTTCATAGGAGGAAGGCTCATCTCGGTGAATTCTTCTTCGATGATACTAGCGACCTAGCTTAAATAGACCCTTAAAGTCTTTCAAAATACATTAAAAGTTCCACGTGGTTCGACTAGCAGGTGATAAACCGGCTAGTGCCGTAATGGAGGATTAATAAGAGATCAACTCGTTAATCTTACATCGGGTTTCTGAGATCAGTAGGCGATTAACCTGCTGATCTCTGTGGTATCACAATGGGCCCTTGCGGCCTAAGTGTGTTAGGCAATGTACTCATTGACTGACAGCCACTTCCACCAAACCTAACCTAGCTGAACCAGGTTCTCAGTAAGAAAATATCGTTATTAATATCAGCATTCAAGTCTAAAGAGTAGGTATTGGGCGACCACGGCGCGGGAAAATTTTGGATGGTATGGTGCCCTTGAATTCGTTTGAGGTCACCGCGGTGTTATTTAATGGGATGTTAATGGGGTGTTTAATGGCTGTTTAATGGGTTTATGTTTTGTTTGAGGTGGCCGCCGCTGCGCTATGGGTGATTGGGGAATTTAATTTAAATTGAAATAAAAATGCACACTGCCGAGGCTGAGATTTGAACCGGGGCCTATGGCGTGTCGCGCATGTGACAGTTGCACTAGGCTATCGCGGTAGTTGTAGGTTGATGTGTAAAAAGTCTACTTATGCGTACAAAAAAGTTATTTATAGAATCTTTTCGTATGTTGAGGCTTATAAAAAGTGTGACGGTTGGTGTTGGTTTGAATTTTTTTTTTTTTTTAGCTTTAAGATAGAGAATTTGTCACGATCGATTTTTGGTTGTGCATTGATTGTGGATGAACAGCATGTCATTTTACAGCTTATCATGAGGTTTCTTTCTTTCAGGCATAGACACTGTTAATTGTTCTATTTTTAGATTTAGATTTCAGAACTGAAAATTTGAATTTGAAAAATAATCTGTCTGCTGTTAGTTGTTCTATTTTTAGATCTTGTTGAAGGGGATTGTGACAAAAACATGCTGCTAAGATGTTAAATGACATGCTCATGCACAATGTTGAATGTTATAAAAAGTGTGTGTGACGGATGGTAATGAATTGAATTTTGAATGGTTGACTATGTTTGAATAATCACAAAAGTCGGTTAGTGGTGGCTGCTAACTCTTTTAAATTTTGAATTATAGATTTTATGAAAGAGGATCTGGTCATGTTGATGCATTTGATCGTTGAATGTGGATCTGGCATTTCAATGGAGCTGATGGAGGTTGATAAATATAAGGAAGTATTTATGTGTCTTAGCATGCACAAGTGGAATTGAATTATCAAAAAAAGTATAAAAACAAATGTTTTAAAGTTTTCAGTATCAGTCATCAAAAAAGAACAATAAAATGAAGAACCGTCACAGTTCCACAGATAAGGAAGGAATTCTTGACATCTTCCAGATTTTTAAAAAATATCTGAAGGAGTTCTCCCAAGGCTGTAGGGAATTGCAGCATATACAAGATGCCTTAGAGGAAGAAATACGTTTGGTTAGAGAGGTGCCAACCTTGGAGAGGCTACAGAGTGTAGCACACCTCATCAAGATTTTAAACATTAGGAGCTGTGAGCTGGGTTTTGGGGATGATGTACCTATCATCCCTATAGAAATATATATGTTTTTGCAAAAATTTTAAAAAATATAAGAAATAAAACTTTTTTTAAAAGCTATAAAAAAATCATGGTTTCTTCTTCTTATCAGAGAGAGAATTCTTTGAAAAGTGTTTAGGCTTAGGTACTTACGGTGTGCCTTCGACTTTTATTACAGTATTGGGCGGCTACCGTGTTTATCTAAAACATCTCATACATCTTCATACATCTTCAGAGCTGTGAGCTGGGTTTTTGTAGAATCTTATGGGGATGACTGCGTTTATTGAATTTTAAGTTCGCTGCACCATGAAAAAAATATTATTTTTATGCCTACAATTAATCTAAAACTCAATTTGTTTGTTATCAGTAAAAGTAATAATTTATTTCCTTATGTAGGTATTGAGATTACATAGTTTAGTTTTTCTTAAATTTCTTAGGAATCCATGAGTTGTGTTTGGATGAAAACCCAAGCCATTTAACAAATAGCTATCTGATTTTTTTTCGTTTGAAGAACTTTTTCAATTTGGAATGTGTCGGGAAATTTTGTTTTTTGTAGTTCAAGTTCGTAGAATCCACCCTTAATTGGGGTACCTTCATAGTCTTCTAGTAGATATGTGACAGGATTTGTATGTTGCACTTTGATTATTTTGAAGATTTCCGTTGTCCAATTCGGTGTGTATCCTTTATCAAATACATGTTTGTATTTACTTATTCTTACGAAATCTCCAATTCTAAATTTCGGGGGAATATGAATTTTTATATGATTATATACTGTTGAGAGTAAATGCCTTTCATTTGCAGCATTTACCTCGGATGGTTTTATTTTGATTGTTCGATGAATAGAATTATTATATTTTTTAGTAAGCATATCTATTAAACCAATCCACCGATATGAACCACTTGCACTGAATTCCTTCCACATAAGTGTTTTTAAGGTACGATTAAATCTTTCAACAATAGATGCCTTAAGTGAAGTAAATGATGAATAATGATTGATTTTATATTTTTTCATGAGACTTTGAAAAGAGGCGTTGAAAAATTCTTTCCCATCATCAGTTTGTAAGTTTTTGGGGGTACGTGTATCTTTACTGAAAATATGTTGCATAGCAATAGTGACATTGTGCCCTGTTTTGTTTTTGATGGGAACTGTCCAAGCAAACTTGGAAAATGTATCAATAACCGTGAGAAGATATCGGAAATTTTCATTATAATTTTAATAGACACCCATTTCAACTAGATCAGCTTGCCATAAATCATCTAATCCCTTAATAATAACTCGCCTTTTTTTAAAATTCCTCCGAGCAGGTTTATGTTATTCATTGACAACATCTCTTTTACTCATCTTTCTTTAAACTGATTGAAAAGAAAAAAACATTTCATTCTTATATTTGTTTATTTTGTAATCTTTTATATAATAATATCAATTTTTTCATTCTTAATAATTTATTCTCAAGTATATAGCAAGCACATGTGTCTGGACCTTCCTTACATTGATTCGAAGACCATGGGCAATTGATAAAATGACATCCATTGACAGACTCTGACGATGATACACCTTCAAACTGGTTCAAAAAACTTATAGTGTTCAGAAATTCCTCATAATGTTCCTCTAATAAGATATTCTGATTATACTTAAGCAAGTTAAAAATATCTTCAATAATCAAAGTATATTTAATGTAAGACATAACGAATGAATTGTGACTTGACACTATGGTGTCTATAATTAAACTGATTCTACTTTCCAGTTGCTGAATCTTTCACCACAATATATGCATTTTTTAAAAACCGTTGTCGTAAATGATGGATTTCGTTTTGAAAGCTTCGCTGCACGTGCTCAATTTTTTCATCGACATAGGTTTTGGAAGTAGCGTCTCTCTTATCATGCGGTTCCTGAATATTTTGTAATCTTTTCAATTTTAAATCGTAATCTCCAGCTTCTGTTTTGAAGAATCCTTCGCCAGGTGGTCCTGGTATACCTTGTGGACCCCGCTCTCCCTGCAATCCTCGCGGCCCAATCCTTACTCTAGCTCTATTGGTAAAACGATCAAATTTGTCTTTAGTCATAATATGTCTTTATACAACTATGTTTTTCTCTTTTAATTCTTCAACAATTGAGACAATTTCATTAGAGTGATTATTATTCCCTGCTTGTTGTGACCCAATTAAAAGCTTCAATCGATCTACAAGTTCATTCGGATCATCCCAATATATAAAGTCTTTCTTCATGCTTGATAATGTCATTAATCCACTTCCGAATGAAGGTGTGGTATTCGCAAATAAATGTTTTATTATGTTGTATTTAGCACCACGATTACCTCGTACCTGTTTCTCTGAATCATGGGAATCTCTATGCGAATTGGTATCCGTTAATATAGTTTTATAGTTGTTTAAGTCTTCACTATTATATATTTTTTCGTTTGGTCTTTTCATGAATAGGAGCTCGTATAATCCATGTGTCCCTTTAAAGTTCTTAGTTTTTACATGTACAGTCAAACCTGGATAAGCGAGAGTTCAGGGGAGCACAATCTCATTCTCGCTTATAGAGGTTTCTCACTAACCCGAGTTTCTCGCTAATTAAGGTACATGGGTAGCGTTTCTCACTTATAGAGGTACGCAGCAATATCAAGTGACAGCAAGAACGAATGTAGTTAATATGTTATAATGATAAAATTACATAAACACAGGGACACGTGTCCATTCGAAAAGAATGCGATAAAATAACAAAAAATTTTAGTTCCACGAAATAGAATGGGTACAATAATGACGAGAAAACAATACAAAACAATAGTAGAAAGTTCCACGAAAGTTAAGAACGAGCCATAAAATAGCAGATGTTAAATTTGTTTGCTCGACTGTCGCTTAGGTCGCGTTTCCATTTGCAAGAAAACTTCTGCAAGAAATGTCTGACAGTCTGTCCGACAGTGACTTGCAAGTGGAAACTGCGAAGCAAGTTCGATCGCGACAGTCCTTGCATAACTTCTGCGAGTATTTACGAGTGCAATAAATTGCAGGTTGAAACAGGTTTCCATCCACTCGCGACAGTTCTTGCAGCTTACCGAAAAAGCTTCGTATATATCGCACTCGCGGCTAGTTGGTCGAAAGAGAGTATGTGAATTTTTCGCAATTGAACGTTACGAGTGTAATCCGTATTTATGCATTGTTTATGGATGTTATCTCAGCGACAAGAGGATTCTATCCTTCGTTCGTCACGGAATCGAGTGTCCTGCTTTTTTAAAATAGGGCCCACTTTTAATAACAAAACTTCCAAATAAACTGGGGTCATCCAAGTGAGATTGAAATATTGTTGAGCGTCTTCTATGTTTAGTTCGTTTAGTAAATTATAAAAGGCACCAGTTTCCCGTCTTCTTAAAATTCAATAGCGCACCCAAGTTGATAGCTTTTTCTTTTTTATCCATAAAAATGTAATTGAAGCTCCTAAACGTTGACGTATTCTCGCCATGACTTCACAATTTCAAATAAATTACCAAATTTCTTGCGACATTAATGACTCTCCAGTGGAGACACCTCTGCAATAAATTGCGACAGTATGATGCGCGAGCTTCTTGCAAGAAATTTATTGCAGAAGAAATTACAAGAATTCATATAGCAGTGTAAACCCCACTGCAAGAAACTTCTGCAAGAATTCCGAGAGTTAACTTGCAAATGGAAACGCGGCCTTAGAGAGGTATAGTTAAGTAGCAGTCTCACTTACGGAGGTCAATGAGGGAAAAACGACTCTCTTTTACAGAGGTTTCTGTTTCTCGCTAATAGAGGTTTTGGGAGTTTAAAATGTCGGGTCCTTACTCTCACTTATAGAGTTTTCTCACTTATCCAGTTCTCACTTATCCAGGTTTGACTGTATATCATTTCCTTGAATTTTGAACTCACCATCTCCAATATATAACTTTCCATTTTTCAAGTGTATACCATATATATTATCAATTGAATTGGAATTGTTAATAAATAGATCCAGATATTTTTTAGGAATGTCGGAAAATTCTTCATGAGATAACTGCTCTGCAAAATTCCGATGCTTAATACGTTGACTTTTTCTAGTCTTCGAAAGTTCTAAATGGGTTCTTGGAGTACTATTATTGTTATCTGTAATGGCGTAACTAATGGAAGGTGACGGTGTAATAAATTCTTCTTCCTTTTTAGTGGGTTCAATTTTCTTTGTAGAACTTTGAAAAATATTTTTCTCATGATCTTCCTCTTGCTTAGAGTTTGATTTTTTAACTAATTTATTAAGTGGAGTAGTAATTGGTCTTAAAGCATCCTCTACTTGAGTTTCGTAAGCTTCTTTACCCCGTTTAAGAGCTTTGAATTTTTTTCGCAGTGCTTCTGTGGTTTTAATAAGTTCTTGTTTAAGTTTCACATCTATATGCATCATATTTATTTGTTTGCTTTTTTATAAAAACAATCCGTAAATAAGGTTCGTATACATCGAAATAATCGAATTAATGGATTTAAGTTAAGAAAGATATTACAGATACTTGTCTTAATTGATGAACTTTGATCATTGAACTGTGTGAATCAATTTTTAACTGTAGTATTGTGTTCAGTAAACTGCAACGAAGTGTTCTCATAGAACATTTCTGCACATATGACACAAAATGATAATGTGTTTTGTTTTATAGGGAAGGGGTAAGACCGCTTTAAACAGAACTTTAGAAAAGGCTCCGAACAGCTTCAAAACGCTTTTTAAACAGCTCGTAACAGCTCCAAACCGTTTTTCAAACAGCCCCAAACAGCTTCAAACCGCTTTCAAACCGCTTTTCAAACCGCTCCAAACAGCTCGTAACAGCTCCAAACCGCTTTTCAAACAGCCCCAAACAGCTTCAAACCGCTTTTCAAACCGCTCCGAACAGCTCACCGCTTTTCAAACCGCTCCAAACAGCTCGTAACAGCTCCAAACCGCTTTTCAAACCGCTCCGAACAGCTCATAACAGCTCCAAACCGCTTTTCAAACAGCCCCAAACAGCTTCAAACCGCTTTTCAAACCGCTCCGAACAGCTCGTAACAGCTCCAAACCGCTTTTCAAACAGTCCCAAACAGCTTCAAACCGCTTTCAAACCACTCGTAACAGCTGCAAACCGCTTTTCGAACTTTTGAACTGTATATTTACACTGTATTTAGTTTCAGAAAACTATCAAAGCCTTTCCTATAACGACCTTTGTTCAAAGACATATATCTTTATCAATAACTAAAAAACCATGTTTAATGTTCCAACATTCTGCACATAATTTTTGAAATGTTGAAAACGACATATCTGAATTTACATGATCATTGTAGATATGTTTTAAGTTCATATCATCCTGTTTAAAGACGATTAGAAAATTAGCATTGTCTCTAATTAAGTGTTTGGGTATTCTGGTATATGTCTGGCACAAATAAAAACTATCAATATTATGATGTCGCCCCATGCTAAAGTATGTTCGAATAGTGTCTTGTTTTTCACAGGCAATATCATCAAATATAAATATAGAGTTTGGTTTAGCTTCTTCAGGTGGTAAAACTTCACTGTTATTGGAAAAAGTAAAGAACCCCATATGCTTTATTGGTTGGACGGCTCTTCGTAGAAATTCATATTTTGGCTGTTGTAAAGATTTTGAATAAATATATATATTTTCAAATTTCAAGCCATTTGGATGTTGTAGCAAAGTCATCATTACATTAGTTTTTCCCCAATTTGATGGACCTGAGTAGGTATAGGGATACTTGGGTCTGGGAATTTTGTCGCGTGCCGTTTGGGTCTTATCAGTGGTTCGTGGGGGTCTTATCAGTAGTTTGGGTCGGATGGTGTGTGTTGTTTTGTTAGAAGGTCAAGTTTGGGGTCTTATCAGTAGTTTGGCCAGATGTGGTGTGTGTTGTTTTGTTAGAACATGGGTCTGGGAATTTTGTCGCGTGCCAGTTTGGGGCGGATGGTGTGTGTTGTTTTGTTAGAAGGTCAAGTTAGGGGTCTTATCAGTAGTTTGGCCAGATGTGGTGTTTGTTTTTTTTGTTAGAAGGTCGGCTGGTTGTTATGGTTTTGTTAATTTTGAAGGTTGTTGTTCTATTTTTAGATTTTTGAGAAATGTTGTTTACGGTGCGCAGCTCTTGGTAATAGGGAATTCGTCATATATGGTGTATTATGAAGAAATTTGAACTGGCCGCTGGCTGAGACTTTGTTTTTGAGATTTTCTTATCTTGGTTGTGGACTGTGGTACTATTTCATGAAACGTTGTATGACGTTATGGCTCGTGGTGTATATGGGATAATAGTATTATGTAGTATAATTCTAGGCTAGTTGGTTTAGCAATTGAGTTCATGGCTAATTGGTTTGACATCGAGGTTATGTGGTATAATTCTAGGCTAATTGGTTTAGCAATTGAGTTCATGGCTAATTGGTTTGACATTGAGGTTATGAATCATAGCAATTATATTAATTAGCGAGTAATAATTTGCTGTCTAACAGTATGATTGATGTGTTTTTAAAAGAAGAAAATAGACTGGTGTTATCTGGATTGTTTAATTTAAATTAATGTAATGTGTTGATTATTGAAAAATTGCTGATTTGTTCTTCAGTACATATGTACGTGTATGTTGTTGTTTAACGAATATAAAGCTAATTATCTGTATGAAAGGGCTCACTTCAGGAGTAACTCGTATAAGGATTACTCTTTGCAATTTTAATTTAAAAATATGTTTTGGTGCGAAAGATTAAGGGAGGGGGATCCCAACAATGTTCAATACATTTAAAGAAGAATGTAAAAATAGACGAGGGATATTATCCATAACCAATAAAGATAATTTATGTTTACCCAGAGCACTGATTGTAGGTAAAGCATATGCAGATCAGGAAAGCGTTTACAATAAAAACGCAATCCGAAGAGACTTTGGAAAAATTCAAACAGAAAAGGCTCTAGAATTAGTCAGAGCCGTGCAGTTAAATATACCCTCCGAAGGATGTGGTATTCATGAATTAAAAATTTTCCAGAATTATTTGAAGGAATATAAAATAACTGTATATAATTATTCATCCAGAGGGCGAGAAGTTATATTCAAAGGTGTTAATAATGCTGAAAAAAAAATAAATTTACTTTACCACAAAAATCACTACAATTTGATAGTATCGTTAGCTGCTGCATTTGGTTGTGGTTATTACTGTGAAGACTGTCATTTACCTTTTAATACGAAGAAGAATCATAGATGCCAAAAATCCTGCCCACAATGTCAAATCACTCCCCCGTGTTCAAAGACTGGAAGAGAAATTGTTTGTCTTGATTGTAATCGAAGCTTCAGAGGGAAAATCTGTTTCGATAATCATATTGCGAGCAAATCAAATAGAAATAATATTTGTACTGAAGTCAAAAAAATGTAGAAGATGTTTGAAAACACATAGCGGAAGCAGGCAGCATATCTGTGGTGAATATTTCTGTAAAATATGCAATGTTCATGTAGAAGAAAAACATTTGTGTTATATACCAACAGATAATAATCACGCTAGAACAGATGGTCTTCTTTACATATTTTATGATCTAGAGAGCCGTCAAGATCAAGAAGCTGGAGAAAAAACTATGAATATTGAAAATGCAGCATGTAATACTATAGTTAAACTACACGAACCTAATTTATGTGTTTTTAAACAGAAATGTAGCCAATGTTTTGATGATCCGAATTTGTTTTTTTGCAATAAATGTGGCCTTTCTTTAAATATAATTAAGGAAATAGAGGGAGCCGAGAATGTAATTTCAAGATTCCTAAAGCATATTCTGGATATTCGTCGAGGCTTTAGAAAGGTCATTATAATAGCACATAACGGACAATCTTACGATCATCAATTCATCTTAAATTATATATTGAATGAAACAGTTTTAACCCCTGAATTGATTATGAGAGACATCAAAATTATATTTATGGGCATAGCCAATATAAGATTCATCGATTCCTTGAATTATTTCCCAATGGCTCTGGCTAAACTCCCGAAAACCTTTCAACTTTCTTCCGAATTGAAAAAAGGCTACTTTCCCCATCTGTTTAATACAAGAGAAAACAGTAATTATATAGGAAAGCTACCAGATTTAGAATTCTATAGCCCTAATTCCATGAAATCCGAAGATCGTGAAGAGTTTCTGAATTGGTATGGGGAGCATAAAAACGATGTTTTTGACCTTCAGCACGAACTAAAAGAGTACTGCATTAGTGATGTGAAAATTCTGACTGAGGCCTGCCTAAAATTTAGAAATTTCTTTCTTCAAAGCAATGTCGAGCCATTTTCAGAGGCAACAACTATAGCATCCTCGTGTAATCTACTATACAGACGAAATTTTCTTAAGCCAGAGTGTATAGGATTAATACCCAGACACGGATACAGGTAATTTTCCTTTTAAATAATATATATATATATATATAAATACATATTTTGAAATAAATGTCTATTTGTCAATATTCAGGTGGGCCGATAATCAATCCATAGAAGCAGTAAAATGGATGCTTCTGGAAGCGAGAAATCGGAACATTAACATAGAGCATGCTGCTAATGGCCGTGAGGTCAAAATTAACGGTGTTAAAGTCGATGGGTTTTGTAAGGAAAGTAACCAGATTTTTGAATTTCATGGTTGTTTTTACCACGGACACCCTTCTTGTATGAAGCAAAACCGAGATGCTCCTCTAACGGATAAAAATGATTACGATACTTTAAATTATAGATATGAGAGAACTGTGGACGAAATAGCCCGTCTAAGATCATTTAATTACGAAGTAATTGAAAAATGGAGCTGTGAATTTGAAAACCAGTTAAGATTTTTAAAAGGAGAAGCGCTTAGTTTTCTTGACAATCACCAGATGATTATGAAATTTAAGTTAAACCCGAGAGACAGTTTCTATGGAGGAAGAACAGGGAATACATTTAATTATTATAAATGTAAAGAAGGTGAACAAATCAAGTATATTGATATATGCTCCCTATACCCTTGGGTGTGTAAAAATGGGAAGTTTCCAATTGGACATCCAAAACTCCACACAAGTAACTCAGATATGTGTACGGGAATGAAACTGGACAACGTCAATGGTCTTATTAAATGTAAAATTCTTGCCCCAGAAAACTTGTTTCACCCAGTTTTACCTCAAAAGCAAAACAACAAACTAATGTTTTCATTGTGCAGAACCTGTAGCTATGAAAAAAGCAAAGAAAAAACCTGCACCCATACTGATGAAGAAAGAGCCTTCACAGGAACATGGGTAATTGACGAAGTGGTAAAAGCAATTGAAAAGGGCTATAAACTGATAACTATTTTCGAAATTTGGGGGTATGAGGTGCTTCAGTATAACCCTGGTTCGTGTACTGACGGACTATTTACCTCAATGATGAACACCTACCTGAAAATAAAGCAAGAGGCTTCAGGGTGGCCAAATGATTGTTTATCAGAAGAAGATAGACAAAAATATATATTGGATTTTTCCGAAAAGGAAAAAATTGATCTGGAATATTCAGAAATTGCAAAAAATCCTGGAAAAAGAGCACTTGCCAAACTGATACTTAATTCTTTTTGGGGTAAATTTGGTCAGAGAGAGAACCAACAAAAAACTTGCATTTTGAATAATCCATCAGATTTGTTTGACTTGTTAACCCAGCCTACAATAGAGGTCTTACAGATTCTACCAATCAATGAATCAAATGTTGTGATAAGTTTCAAACTTAAAGATGAAGCATCTGAAAGCCTATCAACAGTGAATGTTTGTATTGCAGCTTACACCACAGCACAGGCACGTCTTAAATTATATAGTTACCTTGAGAAACTTCAGGAAAGAGTTTTGTACTATGACACTGATTCCGTCATATACGTTTCCCGTCAGAATGAATATGATCCTCCTACTGGAGATTTCATAGGTGACATGACGGATGAGTTGAACAGCTATGGTCCTGGTAGTTATATTAACGAGTTTGTTAGTGGAGGCCCTAAGAATTACTCTTATAAAGTTCACAGTACTCGTGATAATAAGGAACATACTGTGTGTAAGGTTAAGGGTATTTTCCTGAGTCATGAAACCTCACAAAAAATTAACTTCAACACAATAAAAGATGCTGTTTTGAAATCATCTGTTGGCGAAGAAGAAGAAGGTGACCACATAATAGTAAAGTCCAGTAATATTCGCAGGACAGTAGAACACCAAGTTGTTACCGTGGAAGAATACAAAACTTACAAACCAAGGGCTGAAAAGCGCCAATTTTTCGAAGACCACAGTTCTCTCCCGTATGGTTACAAAAGAAAAACCGTTTCACAAACACAATAACCATCATCATCATTTTCATCATTAAAACTATGAAATAAAATTAATTTGAAACATTGAAAATATGTTTTGTTTTATTTAAAAATATTTATTATAACTATTTTTGGCTCATATTTTCGGTAATGTATCTTTTTAAAACATAGATATTCTGGAGTGCACACACCTTCCTATGATACCAACATTTCAAAGTTATATCCGAGTAGATTTTTATATATATATATAAATATATATATTCTAAATCATTGCATCAGTCTAAGTATGAGTTCTTACGAAAAGCCATGAAACCGATAAAAATGATGAGTTACTTTACATTTACCAGTAATAGCGGTGTTATTCCGCCCGAGGAGTCAAAATCAAATTCTGTATTTATTTTTGACGATATTGTCTGCGAAAAACAAGACACAGTTCGAGCATACTTCAGTATGGGTCGACATCATTATGTGAATAGTTTCTACTTATGTCAAACTTATTCAAGAATACTTAAACATTTAATTCGGGACAACGCAAAGTTCCTCATCATTTTTAAACAGGATGAAATGAATTTAAAACATATATATATATAATGATCATGTTAATTCAGGTATGACATTTAATACATTTCGAAAGGTATGTGCAGAATGCTGGAAAGTAGATTATGAATTTATGGTAATTGACAAGGATAGTCCTTTGAAATATGGTCGTTATAGGAAAGGTTTTGACTGTTTTCTCAAGTTATAAATTGTTTGCGTTTTTTGATCTCATGTCATATGTATAGTGATGACCTACGAGGCCAGTACCGGGCAGTTCGGCGTGCAGATAGTAGCAGTAAATAACGGTTCAATACAGTTTGAGGTTCAGTATTTTTCAGTTAAGATTAGTTATCTTAATATCAATATCAATTAAAAACTTATTGTATGGTTGTTTCAACAAGTTTGAAATCTATTAACAAGGTGTCCCTCTAATTAAAAAATAAAAGGATGAATATTGACGTAAAATTAACCAAAGAACTAGTAAGAGCCGCTGATGCTCTTCGAAAAAATATAAAGCCTTAAAGTCTGGAAGGGAAGCTTACGAAGCTCAAATTGAAGAAACTTTTAAGCCGCTCACTAAACCTCTAAACGAACTAGTACAAAAATCAAATAGTAAACAAAACCAAAAACGATACCGAGATCTACCCGCCTCGGCGTTTCGATAGGCTTACCCTCCAAAAGTTGGAACTGCATCGCAGAACAGCTCCTTATGCACAACCTTACTCACCACCTTCTTCAAAATAACACAAATTTTTTTAATAAAAAAGTTTTATTGAACTAAACAATTACATGTATTCTTTTATTTTTCTAAGTTCAATTTTACATCCACAGGTACTGTTTTAATCGTTTTTCCTTAAGCTATAAAATTGTTTGCATTTTCGATCTCATGTCATATGTTTAGTAATGTCCTACAAGGTCAGTACTGAACAGTTCAGAATGCAAATAGTAACAGTAAATATCGGCTCAATACAGTTGGAGGTTCGGTATTTTCTTCAATAGAATATATTAAGAAACATTTAACTGAAATGCGTCTGGAACTCGTTCAATTTTCGATATTTCTCTATGATTATCTTTTTTCTTCTTTAGTTTTTGTGGTGCATTAAGTACGTCAGTCTCGCCAAAGGGACAATGAGAGGGGTATTCGTTCTCTTGTCTCTTTAAAACCTTCGAATGAGGTGTGATCGTACCGTTCATTGTTAACTCCCCTCCTATAATATAATTTTAAATTTTATTAACATTATTTGACTTTTCAAAAAAGCATACTTTCACCTAAAAGCTTAAATCGCACATGTTGCATGAACTGAAACTGTAATCTAAGACCAAGAACCAGGGATATGTTCTCGCCATTTCTAATGTGAAACAAAACGCATTCTCTTCCGTGTTCTGGTTGTACCAATAGTTTTAGTGTTTCATTATAAAATATTAAATCGGAAAATTTAATTTCCATCCATCCAGATTCACAAATGCAGAATGCTTCCCCCTCCCTTAATCTTTCGCACCAAAACATATTTTTAAATTAAAATTGCAAAGAGTAATCCTTATACGAGTTACTCCTGAAGTGAGCCCTTTCATACAGATAATTAGCTTTATATTCGTTAAACAACAACATACACGTACATATGTACTGAAGAACAAATCAGCAATTTTTCAATAATCAACACATTACATTAATTTAAATTAAACAATCCAGTTAACACCAGTCTATTTTCTTCTTTTAAAAACATATCAATCATACTGTTAGACAGCAAATTATTACATAGAATATATTAAGAAACATTTAACTGAAATGCGTCTGGAACTCGTTCAATTTTCGATATTTCTCTATGATTTTATTTTTTCTTCTTTAGTTTTTGTGGTGCATTAAGTACGTCAGTCTCGCCAAAGGGACAATGAGAGGGGTATTCGTTCTCTTGTCTCTTTAAAACATTCGAATGAGGTGTGATCGTACCGTTCATTGTTAGCTCCCCTCCTATAATATAATTTTAAATTTTATTAACATTATTTGACTTTTCAAAAAAGCATACTTTCACCTAAAAGCTTAAATCGCACATGTTGCATGAACTGAAACTGTAATCTAAGACCAAGAACCAGGGATATGTTCTCGCCATTTCTAATGTGAAACAAAACGCATTCTCTTCCGTGTTCTGGTTGTACCAATAGTTTTAGTGTTTCATTATAAAATATTATATCCGAAAATTTAATTTCCATCCATCCAGATTCACAAATGCAGAATGTTTCCCCCTCCCTTAATCTTTCGCACCAAAACATATTTTTAAATTAAAATTGCAAAGAGTAATCCTTAAACGAGTTACTCCTGAAGTGAGCCCTTTCATACAGATAATTAGCTTTATATTCGTTAAACAACAACATACACGTACATATGTACTGAAGAACAAATCAGCAGTTTTTCAATAATCAACACATCACATTAATTTAAATTAAACAATCCAGATAACACCAGTCTATTTTCTTCTTTTAAAAACACATCAATCATACTGTTAGACAGCAAATTATTACTCGCTAATTAATATAATTGCTATGATTCATAACCTCAATGTCAAACCAATTAGCCATGAACTCAATTGCTAAACCAATTAGCCTAGAATTATACCACATAACCTCGATGTCAAACCAATTAGCCATGAACTCAATTGCTAAACCAACTAGCCTAGAATTATACTACATAATACTATTATCCCATATACACCACGAGCCATAACGTCATACAACGTTTCATGAAATAGTACCACAGTCCACAACCAAGATAAGAAAATCTCAAAAACAAAGTCTCAGCCAGCGGCCAGTTCAAATTTCTTCATAATACACCATATATGACGAATTCCCTATTACCAAGAGCTGCGCACCGTAAACAACATTTCTCAAAAATCTAAAAATAGAACAACAACCTTCAAAATTAACAAAACCATAACAACCAGCCGACCTTCTAACAAAAAAAAAAAACAAACACCACATCTGGCCAAACTACTGATAAGACCCCTAACTTGACCTTCTAACAAAACAACACACACCATCCGCCCCAAACTGGCACGCGACAAAATTCCCAGACCCATGTTCTAACAAAACAACACACACCACATCTGGCCAAACTACTGATAAGACCCCAAACTTGACCTTCTAACAAAACAACACACACCATCCGACCCAAACTACTGATAAGACCCCCACGAACCACTGATAAGACCCAAACGGCACGCGACAAAATTCCCAGACCCAAGTATCCCTATACCTACTGACCTGTTATCAAACCTCTTATGCTATTGGGCAATAATATACTGTGCTTTTTTGTTTCAATTCTTTTAACCAAATCCATGTTTTTTATTGGTAGCTGATGTTGTTGTTTTATGAAACGCATGATGACAAAAACTAAATGATTTTCCCATATATATCAAGGTTTTATTGAAAAATGTCATAACATTATTAGTGACCTCTGCAAATCGTTGTATACCTAATAAAATGATAGATTTTTCTAATCAACCTAATAGTCAACGAAAAATTGTGAAAGGAGAAGGTTTATTGAATTCTGTAATTAATAAACTACCATTTGAACTTCACTTACCAGGTTACCAGTACTGTGGGCCTGGAACAAAATTGGAAGAACGTTTAGCTAAAGGCGATCCTGGGATAAACTTACTTGATCAAGCTTGTAAACAGCGCACGATATTTCATATTCTAAATTAAAGAATACACCTGAACGACATATAGCAGATAAAATTTTAGCTGAAAAAGCTTGGCAAAGAGTTAAATCAAAAGACGCAGGTATAAGAGAACGAGCAAACGCATTATTAGTCACCAACTTGATGAAAGCTAAAGTAAAGTTTGGAATGGGTGTAACTGATAAAAAAACTAAAAAGAGCAAGTGTAAGCTCACATTTAACAAATCAATTAAAGATGTGGGAAAAATTGTTATTACTAAAAAACCCTACAATTTAAACAGTGCTATTAAAATAGCTTTGTCAGCGGCTAAGAGAATAATTAAGAGAAACAAAAATATTAAGACACCAAGAGTTATATCTGTACCTAAATCAGGTGGAGTAGTACCATTCCTTGTTCCTCTTTTTGCAGGACTTTCAGCACTAGGTGCATTATCTGGAGATGCTGCAGGTATAGCTAAAGCTGTGAATGAGGCTTTTAATGCTAAAAAAGATCTAGAAGAAAAGAAACGTCATAATACAAAGATGGAATCTATTGCAATGGGTAATGGACTACATCTAGAACCTTATAAGAAGGGTCTTGGATTATTTTTACATGTGCAGCCAAAAAACTTTTAGATTCGCTACCCAAACGTGCATTGAATGAATTGGATATAATTCATTTTGCAAAAATGAATATTCCTCATTTTCGTGGTGTTTTTATGCGAGATAATTTACCCCGGTATAAGCCATGGAAAAATGAATGTGGAATCGTTAATCTAGATTCTTTAAAAGGACCAGGAACACATTGGGTAGCATATTGTAAAAAAGGCAAACTAATTGAATATTTTGATAGTTTTGGGAATCTTCAACCTCCTATTGAAGTAATTCATTATTTAGGTTTAAATATCAAATACAATTATACTAAGTACCAAGATTTCAATACGTTTATTCGAAATTCTTATATGATTGTTACTTCTAATAAATATAAAGATTATTTTTTTGAAAAAATATTCATTGTTTATTTCATCGTCATGGCATTGACACTTACACTAAGCGGGGAAACTTCCTATCTATCAGCTGAATATTTCCCACCATTAAACTTGGATAGGGATTACGTTTGTGGCCTCGTAGATTTTCAAACATATAACTCAATTCCAAATGTGGATGAACGAAACAATTTGTTCCATATTGGAGAAAACGAAATCGAAATTCCAGTAGGATCCTATGAAATAGATGACATTGCGTTCTTGATTTCTAAGACATTGTTAATGCAAAATTCTACCGCCAAAGTAAAGAAAGAAGCAAACAATAATACATTAAAAGCAGAAGTTGAGAGTAATGAGATAATTTACTTCGATAGACCTAGATCTATTGGAACATTATTGGGCTTTGGTAAGCGTGTACCTACTTGAACAAGGTATAACTCATATGTCAGATTTAGCGGTTGACATTAATAAAGTAAACGTCATAAGAATTGAGTGCAACATAATTGCTGGTTCCTATTTCAATAATACTCCTGTACACACTATTCATGAATTTTCACCGGAAGCAGGAGCAGGGTATAAAATCATAGAGGTTCCAAAAAATGTCATCTATTTACCTGTGAACGTCAAGCAAATAACTTCTTTATCATTAAGGCTTGTTGATCAAGACGGTGATCTAATAAATTTTAAAGGAGAAACAATAACCATTCGATTACATTTAAAACCGAAATCAACGTAATGTTACTCTATAATGATTATATATCTGACATCAAAGGTGATCATTCAATTAGTTCTGAAAAGACATCAAACCGATCAAGATCAAGATTGTCTCTTGAAAACAAAGCATTTCTACTATCACTAGGATTTGTCCTGAAATAATAAAAAGAAAAAATAATAATAAAATGAGTCAAATACTAAATATTAGTCACTGTTCTAATTATGATAATAGCATTACAAAATTTGAGTATCATAGTTATTCAGCATTTCTTCAATCCTTCAATACCAGTGATGAAATACGTATCCCTATACAACAGCAGGATCTGTGCATTTTACCCAGTGAAAGTTTCATTTACGTAGAAGGAA
The DNA here is from genome assembly GCA_914767635.1 of Melanostoma mellinum. Taxonomy (NCBI): domain Eukaryota; kingdom Metazoa; phylum Arthropoda; class Insecta; order Diptera; family Syrphidae; genus Melanostoma; species Melanostoma mellinum. Next base: position 107,526,897 of record OU612059.1, read on the forward strand.
GTCTGACAAAAGCAGATGGAGGAGTTTCTTCCACAGCAAAACTATGTAACAATGCTATACCATTTCTTTTTGAGGAAATACATTATGAACTCAATGGTATCGATATTGAAAACAATAAAAATGTTGGTATTACAACATTATTAAAAAATTTTATATCATTAAATGAGAATGAAAGTAAAAGTTTGGAAAATTCTTCATGGACTGGAAAGGATAGTATTTCACTTTCATCGGGTAGTTTTAACTTTTGCATTCCATTGAAAAATCTTTTAGGATTTGCTGAAGATTATAAGAAAATCATTATAAACGCAAGACATGAATTGATTTTAATTCGAACTCGAACTGATGAAAATGCCTACATTAATACAGAAAAAGAAAATTTAAAAATGGCAATCCATAAACTACAATGGAGGGTTCCTCACATTACCTTATCCGATTCCAATAAATTAGTACTATTGAAGCAAATTCAATCGAAACCAATTAAAATGCATTTTAGAAATTGGGAAATGTATGAATATCCTACTCTACCTACTAACACGGATCATGTGTGGACAGTTAAAACCTCAACACAACTTGAAAAACCTAGATATATTATAATTGCACTACAAACAGCGCGTAAGAACTATCTAAACAAAGATGCTAGTAAATTCGATCATTGCGATGTTAGCAATGTGAAAGTATATTTGAACTCAGAAGCATATCCTCGTGAAGATTTAAATTTGAAGTTTAATCTAAATCAATATGCTATTCTCTATGAGATGTACAGCAAGTTTCAAGAATCATATTATCAGAAGCCACCACTACCACTCTTATCTCCACAAGAATATAAAAACATTGCTCAAATTATGGTTATTGACTGTTCTCGTCAAAATGAATCAATTAAAAACGGACCTGTCGATGTAAGAATTGAACTCAAAACGTCCACCCCTGTTCCAGATTTAACTACAATGTATTGTCTTATTCTTCACGATCGTATAGTTGAATACAATCCAATGACAGGAGAAGTTCAAAAACTTATCTAACACGTGACAATTTGTATACCTTTTTCAATAATAAAATATTTTATTAGCCGATAAAAAACATGGTGGTTTATTTTATTTATATTTTTATTTTCAAAAAGTCAAGAAGAAGAAAAACATAATTGAATTACAAAATTATCTTTTGAATCCTCTTTTAAATCCATATGGCAATGAACTGTAATTGCTAAGAAAACGTCTTTTTTCCGCTTTGGCCTTATACGTTTTTGTCTCCGCTACAGCCACAACTTGATGACCCTGTGTACGGCGAATATTATTAGAATTAATAATTATACCTTCATTGTCTGATGATGAAGAGTTTAGTACTGCTTCTTTTATTGAGTCAAAATTGATTTTTTGTGATGATTGGAAATTAAGACAAATGCCCTTTACCTTGCAGACTACGTGTTCTAAATGATCGTTTGTACTATAAAGTTTATACGCATAGTTTTTTGGACCACCACTGGCAAATTCAGTTATAAAACTCCCCTGGCCAAAAGTTTCCAGTTCATTGGTCATGTCACCAATAAACTCTCCAGTAGGCGGCTCGAATTCTCCATCGCGGCTAACATATATGACAGAATCAGTGTCATAGTACAGTACTCTTTCCTCTAATTTTTCCAGATAGCTTTATAATTTAAGGCGGGCCAGGGCTGTCGTGTAGGCAGCAATACAGACATTTACAAGGGATGAAGATTCAATGGCTTCCTCTTTCATTTCAAAGGTGCTTACCAATTTTTCTTCATTAACTGGTACAATATGTAATACTTCTATAGAAGGATTGGTAAGAAGAAGAAATAAATCCGAAGGATCACTCAAAATACATGTTTGTTGTTGGTTTTGTCGTTGTCCGAATTTCCACCAAAATGAATTCAGCATCAATTTTGCCAAAGATCTTTTACCAGGATTATCACAAATTTCTGATTCTTCCAAAATTATATTTTCTTTTTCGAAAAATTCTTTTAAGTAATTCTCTTTTTCTAAAGAAGATGTGCACTTAACAGGCCATCCCGATGCTTCTTGTTTCAACTTCAAAAACTTGTTCATCATTGATGTGAATAATCCTTCAGAATTTGTGTCTGGATCATATTGGAGTACATTATATTCCCAAATTTCATAAACATCAATCAATTTATAGCCTTTTTCAACTGCTTTCAAAACTTCGTCAATTACCCACGTTCCTAGAAGGGCCCTTTCCTCCTCGGAATGATTACAACACTGTTCTTGATTTTTTTCATTGCTGCAACTTTTACACAGAGAAAACATGATTCTTTTGTTTTGTTTGATTGGTAGGGCAGGTGGCATAATTTTGCATTTTACAAGTCCATTCATACCTTCTAGTTTCAAGTCACAACAATTAGTATGAACTTTAGGATGGCCAATGGGAAATTTCCCGTTTTTGCATACCCATGGATATAGGGAGCATACATCTATGTATTGGATTTTTTCGCCTTCTTTACATTTGTAATAATTGTATGTGTTCCCTGTTCGCCCTCCAAAGAAAGCATCACGAGGATTGAGCGGGGAACTTTGTATAAGTGGATGATTATTTAAACATTGCAAATCTTCCTTACTCATAGTCTTTAAATAATTTTGAAAATCACAACCCCACATTGCGGCGTCCCCTTCAACAAGATCTAAAAATAGAACAACTAACAGCCGACAGATTATTTTTCAAATTCAAATTTTCAGTTCTGAAATCTAACCCCCCAAAGTAAAAAATAAAAATCCGCAACCAACGGCCACTCGCTGTTTTGTATGCAATTCTAGGTCAAGTAAAGTTGCAGAGCATCTTCTTGACAATACGCAATCTATGCACAATCGAACATCGCTCGAAATTCTCTACCTACACATTATGGCTACCATACCATATCAACCCATCGAAATTCACAACAAAAAAAACTCTACATACATTGTCATCATAATCTTTCCTTTCATATTTTACTTCCCCTCCCAGTCCAGCAAACACAATACGCAAAAACGATACTCCCAAGTCACAATTACCTTCAACAAAATCTAAAAATAGAACAACTAACAGTGTCTATGCCTGAAAGAAGAAACCTCATGATAAGCTGTAAAATGACATGCTGTTCGTGTTCATCCACAATCAATGCACAACCAAAAATCGATCGTGACAAATTCTCTATCTTAAAGCTAAAAAAAAAAAAAAACAAATTCAAACCAACACCAACCGTCACACTTTTTATAAGCCTCAACATACCAAAAGATTCTATAAATAACTTGGCGGCACAAATACATTTTTCAATTGATCATATTCCGATGTGTCTGCTGCTTCGCAGCAATATCCAGCTATATACAATCCAAATGTTCTTTTTTTCTCAATGCATCAACAAATACCACACAAATAGATTTTTCACAACCAGCAACAAGTCGCAAACATACCAAAAGATTCTATAAATAACTTTTTTGTACGCATAAGTAGACTTTTTTCACTTCAATCTAAAACTACCCCGATAGCCAAGTGCAACTGTCACTCACCCGACACGCCATAGGCCCCGGTTAAAATCTGAGCCTCGGCAATGCGCATTTTTATTTCAATTTTAATTCCACAATCACCCATAGCGCAGCGGCGGCGTCAAGGCGGCCAACTCAAACAAAACATAAACCCATTAAACACCCATTAAACACCCCATTAACATCCCATTAAATAACACCGCGGTGACCTCAAACGAATTCAAGGGCACCATACCATCCAAAATTTTAACACGCCGTGGTCGCCCAATACCTACTCTAAAGGACTTTTAGTTGTGTAGGCAATGGCTAAGTCATCTGCAAAGGGTGTGATTTTTCCACAGAACGGTTGAAGAAACAAGGAATTTATACAAACCAGGAACAAAATAGGATCAAGTACTGAACCCTGTGGTACACCTAATTTTACCACTTTCGTATCATTAGTGAAGTTTTCAATTTTCACTGTCTGCGTTCTATCCTTAAGATATGAAGCAAACCAGGTATATGTAAGTCCTCGGAAGCCAACTGAATATAGTTTTTTTTAACAAAATTCTGTGGTCAACCATATCGAAGTCTTTGTTATATCAACAAAAAGACTAGCGCAAAATTTTTTCTCGTCCAAGCCTTAGTTGATCAGAGAACAAAACAACAATAGAGCATCCTCTGTGGAAAGCCCTTCCCTAAAACCAAACTGCATTGGACTGAAAAAGTTTATCTTGTTAAGAAAGCTCAGCATTCTATTTCTTACAATTTTTTCAAAAACCTTTGAAATAGAAGATAGTAAGGAAATTGGTCTGTAATTATTTTTATCATTCCGTTTTCCCTTTTTAAAAAGAGGTAACACATTGGCACACTTGAGCTTATACAACATTCCAGTTTTCAAGGCATAGTGCATAGTTCAGTTGGTCGTATTGAATTTTAGAAATAATTGGTTGTTTCGTAGATCTTCTCCGTTGCGGATTTACCAAATTTCTGAACATAATCCCAGTCATGCAGTGATCAGTGATGCTAAGGTCAAAATTTATACCTGTACAATGACTTATTGAAAACTTCGAAAACGTACCAAAAACATGGTCAAGACAGGAACCTGAAGGTCTAGTGGGCTCGTTAATGAACGAATAAAATCCGTGTTCAGCTGTTAATGCTAAAAATGTACCAGATACCGGTGTTGAACATAAAATGTCTATATTAAGGTCACCTAAGATGACCAAATTTGCTCCTTCCTCGCAACTTAAATAGTTTGAAAACTCATCCAGAAAAACTTGAATTTCATACGTATGTAATCTATAGAAACATAAAAAGCTTAAATTTGCATCAAATGGTTTGCAAGAGATCTTAATAACATCTGCACTTGTAAATTGTAGGCAAACTGCCTCACATTCTAACAAATCACTCACAAAAACTCCAACTCCGCCAGCAGAAAAGTTCTCATTTGTATTCATTGCTTTCTCACTCATATATTCAAATCTCCGAAAGAAAGATAAGATCCGGTAAATTCGCTAAAACTTCTAGATTACCAAGCAACAAGTCAAAGTTTTGCCTCAAACTCCGAATGTTTTGATGTACAACATAAAAATAGTTTTTAATATCAGAATTGGAAATACATCATAAGTTATCAGTAGTATCAGTAATAGTTGAAAAGGCTGGGTTAGTGCTTAAAAGATCGAGGCTTCTATTGATAGAGATTTTTTTTTTTTTAAGTTATCTACGAAAGAACCGAAAGACAATTTAGATGTCTTTCAACGCCTCCAGATCAGCATAAGATCTAATAACAGTAACCCTTCCTTTTAAACCTTTCTCATTAAAATTTGAGAATTCTGATACCATAAATATTTAAAATTCTTTTTTAGCTTTTTTTTTTGCTTCCATAAATAACGCTCTTGTATAGCTAGTAAAACTATCATTAATAAAAATACTGCCTTAGTACCAGCAACAAAAGAAGATCAATTAAGATTCCTTTTGGCTGATTTTTTACTTTTCATTACCTTCTTTTTTATTTCAGCAGACGAAAAGTGGACACAAAGAATGTCTATATTTTTTCCATTGTTGCTGTCACCAAAAGCTTCTCAGCTGGTATTTTTCTTCCAAATGCGTTTCACATAGCATTGTTGCACCTCATCGTTAGGTATGCTCACTCGCAAGACATCATTAAAAAGTGTTTTGGCATAGGTACTCCTCTGCATTGTTGTTAGTGATACCAGGTACACCTACGATTTCAATTATGTTCTCCCTCTCCAGTTCTTTTTGATCACTTCAATTAAGCTTTCCCTCTAAAGACGTAAATTTTGCATTTAATATTTTGTTTTCATTCTCCAGCTGTTTAATTGTCGTAAGTGAGTTCCAATACGTTTGCTTTATGCATATGATTTTCTTATAGAGAGTTTGCATGGTTATTGTTCTGCCCTATTCGTCGTCATCAGTCTGCTGTGGGAGGTCAGATGATGAATCATAAGTTGTCGGAGACCGTTGTTCAACGTTTTTATTTGGATCATTTTGCTGTTGAGTGCTCGTGGTTGTTGGTGTACGCTGTTTTAGGTGTTTTCTATGAAGTAGCACATTCGAAGATGTAGTTGCACGTTGTCTCGATTCATTTTATGAATCGTTAGTCGATTTTTCCCTTGCTTGAAAATTTTGTTGTTTTGCAGTTTTTTGTTGTTCAGATTAAGATCGTTTTTGATTATTCAGCTGCGTTTGCTTATTTGTATTGCAGCTACAGATGATGTTGTGCAAGGCGGCGGAGCAGCTTGTAGTTGTTGTGATTTAAGACGTAAGGCTGTGCACTTGTCACAGCGATGTTTTGTGTTGTTTGATACCATGTACGCCAAATCAGATGCCACAATATTCACACAAGCACAGTGAAAAATACACGAACAGTCATCGCAAGTAACTTTGGATTTATTATTCCGGTCAATTTTGTCATTGCAAATTAAACAGTTCATATTAAATTATTTTAAGAAAACTTGGCTGAGATAAGTGTATAATTATAACAAAAAGTTCGCACCCCACGACTTTATATTACAAAAACACATCCGCTCTCCACAAAGATCTCCCAATAATCAAGTTATCAATTATGGGTAAAGATATTATTTTATATTGTTTTGCTTGATGCGGGAATTTCTTAATCTAATTTTTGGGTGGTAAGAGATAAGTGGCAAGGAATAAGGAAATAAATTGCACGTTTGATACTGGATCGGCACTGTTTCTGCTGCTGTGTTGTTTGCTGTTGTTTCTTCCAACAACGTTTTACTCGAATAGGCATCTTCCGATGCCCCTGTCCTTTTCTCCTTGGGTGCCGTGAAATAAGGTCGAAGGCAATAAGGCTGAATCGACCTTATTTCCCAAAAATTGGGAAATAAGGTCGAATTCAACTTTCGACCTTATTACCAATTTTGGAAAATAAGGTCGAAAATCATTGTGGCACTAAATTTGTCGAAAATAGCGTTCGATTTTATATCTCAGTTGAATTCGACTTTATTTCTTTGTTTAATATTTTGCGATCATTGTTTATAATGGCTTTTACTTTTGGTAGAAACAGAAATGTTCTGAAGAACATTGGATTTAAGGAGTTGAACTTTTCGTCCGTGGGGGGAGGGGGGCGGCCCGGCGAATTTTAAGCTATTATTAGTTTTGTGGTTAGAAATTCATAAAAAAGTTTAATTTTCTAACCACAAAACTAATAATAGCCGCACCGACCTCGTGCCGACTTCGCGCTGACTTCGCGCCGACCCCGCGCCGATCCCGCGCGCGCCGGGCCGCCCCTTCCCCCCACGGACGAAAAGTTCAACTCCCTCAATCCAATGTTCCTCAGAACATTTCTGTTTCTACCAAAAGTAAAAGCCATTATAAGCAATGATCGCAAAATATTAAACAAAGAAATAAAGTCGAATTCAACTGAGAAATAAAATCGAACGCTATTTTCGACAAATTTAGTGCCACAATGATTTTCGACCTTATTTCCCAAAATTGGTAATAAGGTCGAAAGTTGAATTCGACCTTATTTCCCAATTTTTGGGAAATAATGTCGATTCGGCCTTATTGCCTTCGACCTTATTTCACGGCACCCAAGGAGAAAAGGACAGGGGCATCGGAAGATGCCTATTCGAGTAAAACGTTGTTGGAAGAAACAACAGCAAACAACACAGCAGCAGAAACAGTGCCGATCCAGTATCAAACGTGCAATTTATTTCCATATTCCTTGCCACTTATCTCTTACCACCCAAAAATTAAATTAAGAAATTCCCGCATCAAGCAAAACAATATAAAATAATATCTATACCCTTAATTGATAATTTGATTATTGGGAGATCTTTGTGGAGAGCGGATGTGTTTTTGTAATATAAAGTCGTGGGGTGCGAACTTTTTGTTATAATTATACACTTATCTCAGCCAAGTTTTCTTAAAATAATTTAATATGAACTGTTTAATTTGCAATGACAAAATTGACCGGAATAATAAATCCAAAGTTACTTGCGATGACTGTTTGTGCATTTTTCACTGTGCTTGTGTGAATATTGTGGCATCTGATTTGGCGTACATGGTATCAAACAACACAAAACATCGCTGTGACAAGTGCACAGCCTTACGTCGTAAATCACAGCAACTACAAGCTGCTCCGCCGCCTTGCACAACATCATCTGTAGCTGCAATACAAATAAGCAAACGCAGCTGAAAAATCAAAAACGATCTTAATCTGAACAACAAAAAACTGCAAAACAACAAAATTTTCAAGCAAGGGAAAAATCGACTAACGATTCATAAAATGAAGCAAGACAACGTGCAACTACATCTTCGAATGTGCTACTTCATAGAAAACACCTAAAACAGCGTACACCAACAACCACGAGCACTCAACAGCAAAATGATCCAAATAAAAACGTTGAACAACGGTCTCCGACAACTTATGATTCATCATCTGACCTCCCACAGCAGACTGATGACGACGAATAGGGCAGAACAATAACCATGCAAACTCTCTATAAGAAAATCGGTGACGTGAAATAATACCAAACGAAATAACACCAAATCTTAAATTTGGTCTTATTTCGTTTTTCGAAACGAAATAATACCAATTTGGCTTTATTTCGATTACCAAAACGAAATAATGCCAAAAAAGTAATGGAAATAACGCCAAATTTGTTTAAATACAAAATTTGGCGGTACTTCGTTTTCAAAATGGAAATAAATCCAAATTTTTCATAAATTATATATATATATATTTATATATTTATATATTTATATATTTTTTGAATATGTCAAACCTTTTGAAGATTCTAGTGCTTTAAAATTTTGATTTCTTTGAAATTTGATAGACTGCCTTCTTATTCGAAGGAGTCTGCGTTTTCTTTATCGCGTTTTGTCCTCGTTTAGGTCGCATGGGTGCTTGGCCCCCCAGTAGAATCTTTCAAGCCTTTTGAAGATTCGGACGCGTTTCTTATCGCGTTTTTGTACCCGTTCGTGCCAAACACACCGTTGGTAACGGTGTATCAAGCCGGGGTGGTTGGTCCCAGTAGAGTCTTTCAAACTTTTTGAAGATTCTTGTGCTTTAAATTTTGATTCTTTTTGAAATTTAATTGACTTCCTTCTTCTTCGAAGGAGTCTACGTTTTTGCGTTACGCGTTTTCTTTATCGCGTTTTGTCCTCGTTTAGGTCGCATGGGTGGTTGGCCCCCCAGTAGAATCTTTCAAGCCTTTTGAAGATTCGGACGCGTTTTTTATCGCGTTTTTGGTGCCCGTTCGTGCCAAACAAACCATTGGTAACGGTGTATCAAGCCGGGATGGTTGGCCCCCAGTAGAGTCTTTCAAGCCTTTTGAAGATTCTCGTGTTTTTAAATTTTGACTTTTTTTGAAATTTAATCGACTTCCTTCTTCTTCGAAGGAGTCTGCGTTTTTGCGCTCCGCGTTTTCTTTATCGCGTTTTGTCCTCGTTTAGGTCGCATGGGTGGTTGGCCCCCCAGTAGAATCTTTCAAGCCTTTTGAAGATTCGGACGCGTTTTTTATCGCGTTTTTTGTGCCCGTTCGTGCCAAACAAACCGTTGGTAACGGTGTATCAAGCCGGGGTGGTTGGCCCTCAGTAGAGTCTTTCAAGCCTTTTGAAGATTCTCGTGTTTTTAAATTTTGACTTTTTTTTTGAAATTTAATCGACTTCCTTCTTCTCCGAAGGAGTCAGCGTTTTTGCGTTATCGCGTTTTCTTTATCGCGTTTTTGTGCCCGTTCTTGCCAAACAAACCGTTGGTAACGGTGTATCAAGCCGGGGTGGTTGGCCCCCAGTAGAGTCTTTCAAGCCTTTTGAAGATTCTCGTGTTTTTAAATTTTGACTTTTTTTGAAATTTAATCGATTACTTTCCATATTCCTTTTCAATTTTCCCTTTTGAAATTTAAACGACTACCTTCTTCTTCGAAGGAGTCCGCGTTTTCTATCGCGTTTCTTTTTTTTAACACATATCTTGGCAAATTTTCGGCAATTCGATCCCAACGAGACTCTATACGGTACGGCAGCACAAACTGTGCAACAACTGTTTAAGCACGAGTCATGCAAATGTCGCTTAGCCGAGTAAATATTCTTATAACCACTGTAAAATCGACATCGCTCACTGTTGCATCTAAACGTTAACGAAGACGGAAATAGTAAAAGACAGTCCACTAATCTCCTTAGTGCAACTAAAGCTCCTCAAATGTCGTCGTCGTCACAGCCATTCGTGCCTCAAGCGTCGTTTCAAAACTTTCATGCCGGTGCCTCTATGAAAATATTGCTTGCAACGGTACTAGTTTGCATCGTTGCACATAGTTCGCGCTCTTATCGACCCTGGTTCCGAAAGATCCTTTATCTCAATGGTAAGACAAAAGCGTTTTGAACTTGCCCATAACCAATAAGAATACATCCATTTTCGGAATCAGTGGTAATCTCGCCATACCATCTCGCATTCTCCGCTGGAGATTTATAAATTTGTCTTGTACCGCCAAATCTTGGTCGACCCTAGAGACACTCCATTTCAACGAATCGTTTTTCAGAGTCCTCTATTGGGACTAACAGGCATTTCTCTCGACAACTCCGAACAAAACACCAACTCATTGGTAGTTCAACAAGAACCGGAAGATTTTCTTGATTTTTTTCGACTCTATCCCGCGCTTCTTCGGGTCTATCTCAAAACAACAACCCAGCAAATACAAGTCTCATGACATCTCAGGGTTTCAAATGGAATTTTATTCCACCCGGGGCACCTCACATGGGAGGTCTATGGGAAGCCGGCGTTAAAAGTTTCAAAAGCCATTTAAGAGGGCTGGGGACCAAGGCCAAATTTACGTTCGAAGAATTTGCAACGGTTTTAGCACGTATCGAAGCATGTTTGAACTCGCGTCCAATATCGTCCATGTCCACAGATCCTTCTGATCTGTTGGCATTGACGCCGGGGCATTTTTTACGCGGCGGTCCGCTTTTATCTTTTCCGGAACCGAATCTGGCCGATGCAAATTTATCGCTAATCAATCGGTGGGAAAAAGTAAAATGCCTCCAACAACAGTTCTGCCACAGATGGAAAGATGAATACCTCAAGGAACTGCATCAACGACACAAATGGAAAACACCTCAAACCAACATTAAAGTTGATGATTTGGTCGTCATTAAAAACGAAAATCTGCCATCCACCGAATGGCGTCTAGGTCGTGTTATAAATATACACCCGGGTTCCGATGGTCGAGTCAGAGTTGCAACATTAAAGACCCAAAACGGAGAAATAGTCCGCCCCATAGTAAAACTGTGCCTATTGCCTATTAACTAAATTGCCAATTAAACAAAATTTCACTTACTTTATTTTCAGTAATATTTTTTTTGGCGTATCTCGCCAAGGGGGGCGGTAATGTTCATACAACTCCAGTGTGAACAGTGCCTAACTCAAAAATCTAGGGAACTGATAGTTCGCCCTCTAAAATAATTTAATCTGAGGTAAAATTCTACTACATTTTGCCTGAAAGTGTTTCGTGATATAGCGACGGCACGGCATTATCTGTCCAACCACCAGACACACAACATCGTAATTAAAATATTTCTTGGGCCTTCCGCCATTTGGGTTTTTTTTTTCTAAATTAAAACATTTTACCTTTCGGCTTATAATATGTAACTTACAACAAAATACAAATCTACGTGATAATAAACAATAAAAAGTAAAAAATAAGAAAAGCAAAGAAAATAAACAAGGAGTTTTTTTATTTGCTGTGGATCCAGTTGTCGGCTTTTGGTTTTTCGAAGGATTAGCGGAGCGGTTAACAAAGCGTAAAGTGTGGATTGGTTTATCGATTAACAGAGTGTAAGTGTGGTCTTCCTAGACAGCAACATTTGGTCCATTCAACCGGATTGTGACGCCATCGACAAGCCACGCTGCGCAAAAAGTTTTTGGCTCCAGACCACGCGCTCACTTTACGATCCAGACCACGCTATTTGCCTGGTGCTCCAGACCACGCGCACAATTTTTGCGCTCAAAGCCACGCTGCGCAAAAAGTTTTTGGCTCTAGACCACGCGCTCACTTTGCGATCCAGACCACGCTATTTGCCTGGTGCTCCAGACCACGCGCACAATTTTTGCGCTCAAAGCCACGCTGCGCAAAAGGTTGGCTCCAGACCACGCGCTCATTTTACATCGCCAAACCACGCTATTTGCCTGGCGCTTCAGACCACGCGCACAATTTTTGCGCTCAAAACCACGCTGCGCACAAATTTTTGCGATCCAGACCACGCTATTTGCCTGGTGCTCCAGACCACGCGCACACATTGCGATCGAGACCACGCCAGCCTTTCACCACGCGCTCCAGACACGCTGCGCATAATTTTGCCTGGCGCTTCAGACCAAGCTAAAAAAAAGGAGGGCACAATCCTTGCCTGCAACGCTGTGGAATAGTGCCACGTGGAAGTGTGCCCATCGTCGTCGTGGGACCAGACCGAAGCGGAGATATCCTGTTAATTTTCATCTTAACTTGTAAAATGTAAAGGGTAAGTGAAAATTTCTTTTAATTGGCAATTTTTTTTAAAATATACATTTCAATCTCTTTGTGTTGCACCCTGACCACCAAACGCGTCATTTTCCTTTTTTTTAACACGCAAATATATATATACGGTAGTTCTTTGTGTTGAAATGGTTCCGAGGTAATCGCTTTCCATCGTGGTAGTGGTAGTTTTTTTGTAGCTTCGATATTGGCAAGTGGTTTTGTTCCCCGCCTATTTTTTGGTTTTTTGTGATTTTTAATAGACTGTCTTCCTCTTTGAAGAAGTCTGCGTTTTCTTCAACATTTTTTACTTCTGAAAAGCCGGGGTGGTTGGCCCCCAGTAGAATCTATCAAGCCTCTTGAAGATTCTAGAGCTTCTACATTTTGACTTTTTCAATATTTAAATTTAAATTTTGATTTTTTTGAAATTTTTTTTTCTCATTCGTGCCACATACACCGTTCGTAACAGTGTATCCAAGCCGGGGTGGTTGGCCCCCAGTAGAATCTGTCAAGCCTGTTGAAGATTCTTGTGCTTCAAAATTTTAATTTTTTTTGAAATTTTTAAATTTAAAATTTTTTACTTTTGAAATTGTTTCTCTCGTTCGTGCCGCACACACCGTTCGTAACGGTGCATCCAAGCCGGGGTGGTTGGCCCCCAGTAGAATCTTTCAAGCCTGTTGAAGATTCTCGAGCTTTAAATTTTCAACTTTTTTTTGAAATTTGTAGAATACTTCAAGCCTTTTGAAGATTCTTGCACTTTAAAATTTTTACTTTTGAAATTTTTTCTCTCGTTCGTGCCGCAAACACCGTTCGTAACGGTGTATCCAAGCCGGGGTGGTTGGCCCCCAGTAGAATCTATCAAGCCTTTTGAAGATTCTAGAGCTTCAAAATTTTAATTTTTTTTGAAATTTTTAGAATCCTTCAAGCCTTTTGAAGATTCTTACTTTTTTTTTCGTTCGTGTCGCACACACCGTTCGTAACGGTGTAACCAAGCCGGGGTGGTTGGCCCCCAGTAGAATCTATCAAGCCTGTTGAAGATTCTTGCGCTTTAAAATTTTTACTTTTTTTTGAAAATTTTAGAATCTTTCAAGCCTGTTGAAGATTCTTGCGCTTTAAAATTTTAACTTTTTTTTGAAAATTTTAGAATACTTCAAGCCTGTTGAAGATTCTTGCGCTTTAAAATTTTTACTTTTTTTTGAAAATTTTAGAATCTTTCAAGCCTGTTGAAGATTCTTGCGCTTTAAAACTTTAACATTTTTTTGAAAATTTTAGAATCTTTCAAATCTGTTGAAGATTCTTGCGCTTTAAAATTTTAACTTTTTTTGAAAATTTTAGAATCTTTCAAGTCTGTTGAAGATTCTTGCGCTTTAAAATTTTAACTTTTTTTTTGAAAATTTTAGAATACTTCAAGCCTGTTGAAGATTCTTGCGCTTTAAAATTTTTACTTTTTTTTGAAAATTTTAGAATCTTTCAAGCCTGTTGAAGATTCTTGCGCTTTAAAACTTTAACATTTTTTTGAAAATTTTAGAATCTTTCAAGTCTGTTAAAGATTCTTGCGCTTTAAAATTTTAACCTTTTTTGAAAATTTTAGAATCTTTCAAGTCTGTTGAAGATTCTTGCGCTTTAAAATTTTAACTTTTTTTTGAAAATTTTAGAATACTTCAAGCCTGTTGAAGATTCTTGCGCTTTAAAATTTTTACTTTTTTTTTGAAATTTTTGGAATCTCTCAAACCTGTTGAAGATTCTTGCGCTTTAAAACTTTAACATTTTTTTTGAAAATTTTAGAATCTTTCAAGTCTGTTGAAGATTCTTGCGCTTTAAAATTTTTACTTCTTTTTGAAAATTTTAGAATACTTCAAGCCTGTTGAAGATTCTTGAGCTTTAAAATTTTTACTTTTTTTTGAAAATTTTAGAATCTTTCAAGTCTGTTGAAGATTCTTGCGCTTTAAAATTTTTACTTCTTTTTGAAAATTTTAGAATACTTCAAGCCTGTTGAAGATTCTTGAGCTTTAAAATTTTTACTTTTTTTTTGAAAATTTTAGAATCTTTCAAGCCTGTTGAAGATTCTTGCGCTTTAAAACTTTAACTTTTTTTTTGAAAATTTTAAAATCTTTCAAGTCTGTTGAAGATTCTTGCGCTTTAAAATTTTAACTTTTTTTGAAAATTTTAGAATCTTTCAAGCCTGTTGAAGATTCTTGCGCTTTAAAACTTTAACTTTTTTTTTGAAAATTTTAGAATCTTTCAAACCTTTTGAGGAATCTAGCACTTTAAAATTTTAATTTTTCTTGAAATTTTTGGAATCTCTCAAGCCTTTTGGAGATTCTAGAGCCTTAGAATTTTGATTTTTTTTGAAATTTTTTGAATCTTTCAAGCCTTTTGAAGATTCTAGTGCTTTAAAATTTTGATTTTTTTTGGAATTTTTTGAATCTGTCAAGCCTTTTGGAGATTCTAGAGCTTTAAGATTTTGATTTTTTTTGAAATTTTTTGAATATGTCAAGCCTTTTGAAGATTCTAGTGCTTTAAAATTTTGATTTCTTTGAAATTTGATAGACTGCCTTCTTATTCGAAGGAGTCTGCGTTTTCTTTATCGCGTTTTGTCCTCGTTTAGGTCGCATGGGTGCTTGGCCCCCCAGTAGAATCTTTCAAGCCTTTTGAAGATTCGGACGCGTTTCTTATCGCGTTTTTGTACCCGTTCGTGCCAAACACACCGTTGGTAACGGTGTATCAAGCCGGGGTGGTTGGTCCCAGTAGAGTCTTTCAAACTTTTTGAAGATTCTTGTGCTTTAAATTTTGATTCTTTTTGAAATTTAATTGACTTCCTTCTTCTTCGAAGGAGTCTACGTTTTTGCGTTACGCGTTTTCTTTATCGCGTTTTGTCCTCGTTTAGGTCGCATGGGTGGTTGGCCCCCCAGTAGAATCTTTCAAGCCTTTTGAAGATTCGGACGCGTTTTTTATCGCGTTTTTGGTGCCCGTTCGTGCCAAACAAACCATTGGTAACGGTGTATCAAGCCGGGATGGTTGGCCCCCAGTAGAGTCTTTCAAGCCTTTTGAAGATTCTCGTGTTTTTAAATTTTGACTTTTTTTGAAATTTAATCGACTTCCTTCTTCTTCGAAGGAGTCTGCGTTTTTGCGCTCCGCGTTTTCTTTATCGCGTTTTGTCCTCGTTTAGGTCGCATGGGTGGTTGGCCCCCCAGTAGAATCTTTCAAGCCTTTTGAAGATTCGGACGCGTTTTTTATCGCGTTTTTTGTGCCCGTTCGTGCCAAACAAACCGTTGGTAACGGTGTATCAAGCCGGGGTGGTTGGCCCTCAGTAGAGTCTTTCAAGCCTTTTGAAGATTCTCGTGTTTTTAAATTTTGACTTTTTTTTTGAAATTTAATCGACTTCCTTCTTCTCCGAAGGAGTCTGCGTTTTTGCGTTATCGCGTTTTCTTTATCGCGTTTTTGTGCCCGTTCTTGCCAAACAAACCGTTGGTAACGGTGTATCAAGCCGGGGTGGTTGGCCCCCAGTAGAGTCTTTCAAGCCTTTTGAAGATTCTCGTGTTTTTAAATTTTGACTTTTTTTGAAATTTAATCGATTACTTTCCATATTCCTTTTCAATTTTCCCTTTTGAAATTTAAACGACTACCTTCTTCTTCGAAGGAGTCCGCGTTTTCTATCGCGTTTCTTTTTTTTAACACATATCTTGGCAAATTTTCGGCAATTCGATCCCAACGAGACTCTATACGGTACGGCAGCACAAACTGTGCAACAACTGTTTAAGCACGAGTCATGCAAATGTCGCTTAGCCGAGTAAATATTCTTATAACCACTGTAAAATCGACATCGCTCACTGTTGCATCTAAACGTTAACGAAGACGGAAATAGTAAAAGACAGTCCACTAATCTCCTTAGTGCAACTAAAGCTCCTCAAATGTCGTCGTCGTCACAGCCATTCGTGCCTCAAGCGTCGTTTCAAAACTTTCATGCCGGTGCCTCTATGAAAATATTGCTTGCAACGGTACTAGTTTGCATCGTTGCACATAGTTCGCGCTCTTATCGACCCTGGTTCCGAAAGATCCTTTATCTCAATGGTAAGACAAAAGCGTTTTGAACTTGCCCATAACCAATAAGAATACATCCATTTTCGGAATCAGTGGTAATCTCGCCATACCATCTCGCATTCTCCGCTGGAGATTTATAAATTTGTCTTGTACCGCCAAATCTTGGTCGACCCTAGAGACACTCCATTTCAACGAATCGTTTTTCAGAGTCCTCTATTGGGACTAACAGGCATTTCTCTCGACAACTCCGAACAAAACACCAACTCATTGGTAGTTCAACAAGAACCGGAAGATTTTCTTGATTTTTTTCGACTCTATCCCGCGCTTCTTCGGGTCTATCTCAAAACAACAACCCAGCAAATACAAGTCTCATGACATCTCAGGGTTTCAAATGGAATTTTATTCCACCCGGGGCACCTCACATGGGAGGTCTATGGGAAGCCGGCGTTAAAAGTTTCAAAAGCCATTTAAGAGGGCTGGGGACCAAGGCCAAATTTACGTTCGAAGAATTTGCAACGGTTTTAGCACGTATCGAAGCATGTTTGAACTCGCGTCCAATATCGTCCATGTCCACAGATCCTTCTGATCTGTTGGCATTGACGCCGGGGCATTTTTTACGCGGCGGTCCGCTTTTATCTTTTCCGGAACCGAATCTGGCCGATGCAAATTTATCGCTAATCAATCGGTGGGAAAAAGTAAAATGCCTCCAACAACAGTTCTGCCACAGATGGAAAGATGAATACCTCAAGGAACTGCATCAACGACACAAATGGAAAACACCTCAAACCAACATTAAAGTTGATGATTTGGTCGTCATTAAAAACGAAAATCTGCCATCCACCGAATGGCGTCTAGGTCGTGTTATAAATATACACCCGGGTTCCGATGGTCGAGTCAGAGTTGCAACATTAAAGACCCAAAACGGAGAAATAGTCCGCCCCATAGTAAAACTGTGCCTATTGCCTATTAACTAAATTGCCAATTAAACAAAATTTCACTTACTTTATTTTCAGTAATATTTTTTTTGGCGTATCTCGCCAAGGGGGGCGGTAATGTTCATACAACTCCAGTGTGAACAGTGCCTAACTCAAAAATCTAGGGAACTGATAGTTCGCCCTCTAAAATAATTTAATCTGAGGTAAAATTCTACTACATTTTGCCTGAAAGTGTTTCGTGATATAGCGACGGCACGGCATTATCTGTCCAACCACCAGACACACAACATCGTAATTAAAATATTTCTTGGGCCTTCCGCCATTTGGGTTTTTTTTTTTCTAAATTAAAACATTTTACCTTTCGGCTTATAATATGTAACTTACAACAAAATACAAATCTACGTGATAATAAACAATAAAAAGTAAAAAATAAGAAAAGCAAAGAAAATAAACAAGGAGTTTTTTTATTTGCTGTGGATCCAGTTGTCGGCTTTTGGTTTTTCGAAGGATTAGCGGAGCGATTAACAAAGCGTAAAGTGTGGATTGGTATATCGATTAACAGAGTGTAAGTGTGGTCTTCCTAGACAGCAAAATTGCTTATAATGGCTTTTACTTTTGGTAGAAACAGAAATGTTCTGAGGAACATTGGATTGAGGGAGTTGAACTTTTCGTCCGTGGGGGGAAGGGGCGGCCCGGCGCGCGCGGGATCGGCGCGGGGTCGGCGCGAAGTCAGCGCGAAGTCGGCACGAGGTCGGTGCGGCTATTATTAGTTTTGTGGTTAGAAAATTAAACTTTTTTATGAATTTCTAACCACAAAACTAATAATAGCTTAAAATTCGCCGGGCCGCCCGCCTCCCCCCACGGACGAAAAGTTCAACTCCTTAAATCCAATGTTCCTCAGAACATTTCTGTTTCTACCAAAAGTAAAAGCCATTATAAACAATGATCGCAAAATATTAAACAAAGAAATAAAGTCGAATTCAACTGAGATATAAAATCGAACGCTATTTTCGACAAATTTAGTGCCACAATGATTTTCGACCTTATTTTCCAAAATTGGTAATAAGGTCGAAAGTTGAATTCGACCTTATTTCCCAATTTTTGGGAAATAAGGTCGATTCAGCCTTATTGCCTTCGACCTTATTTCACGGCACCCAAGGAGAAAAGGACAGGGGCATCGGAAGATGCCTATTCGAGTAAAACGTTGTTGGAAGAAACAACAGCAAACAACACAGCAGCAGAAACAGTGCCGATCCAGTATCAAACGTGCAATTTATTTCCTTATTCCTTGCCACTTATCTCTTACCACCCAAAAATTAGATTAAGAAATTCCCGCATCAAGCAAAACAATATAAAATAATATCTATACCCATAATTGATAACTTGATTATTGGGAGATCTTTGTGGAGAGCGGATGTGTTTTTGTAATATAAAGTCGTGGGGTACGAACTTTTTGTTATAATTATACACTTATCTCAGCCAAGTTTTCTTAAAATAATTTAATATGAACTGTTTAATTTGCAATGACAAAATTGACCGGAATAATAAATCCAAAGTTACTTGCGATGACTGTTCGTGTATTTTTCACTGTGCTTGTGTGAATATTGTGGCATCTGATTTGGCGTACATGGTATCAAACAACACAAAACATCGCTGTGACAAGTGCACAGCCTTACGTCTTAAATCACAACAACTACAAGCTGCTCCGCCGCCTTGCACAACATCATCTGTAGCTGCAATACAAATAAGCAAACGCAGCTGAAAAATCAAAAACGATCTTAATCTGAACAACAAAAAACTGCAAAACAACAAAATTTTCAAGCAAGGGAAAAATCGACTAACGATTCATAAAATGAAGCGAGACAACGTGCAACTACATCTTCGGATGTGCTATTTCATAGAAAACACCTAAAACAGCGTACACCAACAACCACGAGCACTCAACAGCAAAATGATCCAAATAAAAACGTTGAACAACGGTCTCCGACAACTTATGATTCATCATCTGACCTCCCACAGCAGACTGATGACGACGAATAGGGCAGAACAATAACCATGCAAACTCTCTATAAGAAAATCATATGCATAAAGCAAATGTATTGGAACTCTCTTACGACAATTAAACAGCTGGAGAATGAAAACAAAATATTAAATGCAAAATTTACGTCTTTAGAGGGAAAGCTTAATTGAAGTGATCAAAAAGAACTGGAGAGGGAGAACATAATTGAAATCGTAGGTGTACCTGGTATCACTAACCACAATGCAGAGGAGTACCTATGCCAAAACACTTTTTAATGATGTCTTGCGAGTGAGCATACCTAACGATGAGGTGCAACAATGCTATGTGAAACGCATTTGGAAGAAAAATACCAGCTGAGAAGCTTTTGGTGACAGCAACAATGGAAAAAATATAGACATTCTTTGTGTCCACTTTTCGTCTGCTGAAATAAAAAAGAAGGTAATGAAAAGTAAAAAATCAGCCAAAAGGAATCTTAATTGATCTTCTTTTGTTGCTGGTACTAAGGCAGTATTTTTATTAATGATAGTTTTACTAGCTATACAAGAGCGTTATTTATGGAAGCAAAAAAAAAAGCTAAAAAAGAATTTTAAATATTTATGGTATCAGAATTCTCAAATTTTAATGAGAAAGGTTGAAAAGGAAGGGTTACTGTTATTAGATCTTATGCTGATCTGGAGGCGTTGAAAGACATCTAAATTGTCTTTCGGTTCTTTCGTAGATAACTTAAAAAAAAAAAAAATCTCTATCAATAGAAGCCTCGATCTTTTAAGCACTAACCCAGCCTTTTCAACTATTACTGATACTACTGATAACTTATGATATATTTCCAATTCTGATATTAAAAACTATTTTTATGTTGTACATCAAAACATTCGGAGTTTGAGGCAAAACTTTGACTTGTTGCTTGGTAATCTAGAAGTTTTAGCGAATTTACCGGATCTTATCTTTCTTTCGGAGATTTGAATATATGAGTGAGAAAGCAATGAATACAAATGAGAACTTTTCTGCTGGCGGAGTTGGAGTTTTTGTGAGTGATTTGTTAGAATGTGAGGCAGTTTGCCTACAATTTACAAGTGCAGATGTTATTAAGATCTCTTGCAAACCATTTGATGCAAATTTAAGCTTTTTATGTTTCTATAGATTACATACGTATGAAATTCAAGTTTTTCTTTGATGAGTTTTCAAACTATTTAAGTTGCGAGGAAGGAGCAAATTTGGTCATCTTAGGTGACCTTAATATAGACATTTTATGTTCAACACCGGTATCTGGTACATTTTTAGCATTAACAGCTGAACACGGATTTTATTCGTTCATTAACGAGCCCACTAGACCCTCTTCAGGTTCCTGTCTTGACCATGTTTTTGGTACGTTTTCGAAGTTTTCAATAAGTCATTGTACAGGTATAAATTTTGACCTTAGCATCACTGATCACTGCATGACTGGGATTATGTTCAGAAATTTGGTAAATCCGCAACGGAGAAGATCTACGAAACAACCAATTATTTCTAAAATTCAATACGACCAACTGAACTATGCACTATGCCTTGAAAACTGGAATGTTGTATAAGCTCCGTGTGCCAATGTGTTACCTCTTTTTAAAAAGGGAAAACGGAATGATAAAAATAATTACAGACCAATTTCCTTACTATCTTCTATTTCAAAGGTTTTTGAAAAAATTGTAAGAAATAGAATGCTGAGCTTTCTTAACAAGATAAACTTTTTCAGTCCAATGCAGTTTGGTTTTAGGGAAGGGCTTTCCACAGAGGATGCTCTATTGTTGTTTTGTTCTCTGATCAACTAAGGCTTGGACGAGAAAAAATTTTGCGCTTGTCTTTTTGTTGATATAACAAAGGCTTCGATATGGTTGACCACAGAATTTTGTTAAAAAAAACTATATTCAGTTGGCTTCCGAAGACTTACATATACCTGGTTTGCTTCATATCTTAAGGATAGAACGCAGACAGTGAAAATTGAAAACTTCACCAGTGATACGAAAGTTGTAAGATTAGGTGTACCACAGGGTTCAGTACTTGATCCTATTTTGTTCCTGGTTTGCATAAATTCCTTGTTTCTTCAACCGTTCTGTGGAAAAATCACACCCTTTGCAGATGAATTAGCCATTGTCTACACAACTAAAAGTCCTTTAGACTTGAATGCTGATATTAATAACGATATTTTCTTTCTGAGAACCTGGTTCAGCTAACATAAATTAATTGTGAGCAGCAAAACAAAGCAGATGTTTTTTAGTTTAAGTTCAGTAGCTCAACAGGATGTTGATGTATTATTTCATTCATCAGATTGTGCTAGGTACAGGTTGAAATTTTGCGACTGCAATGGAAGTAATTCTGGGATTACATTCAACGAAGAAATGGTTTGCAGCAAAAACTGCCTTAAGGTTGAGTTAGTTAAAGAATATAATTGTCGCGGTGTCACCATTGATCAAAATATGAGCTGGTTGCAACATACTTTAAATCTGAAGCAGAAGCTTAGGTCGAATATGCGATGTTTTTATCATATTAAAAAGTTTTTGGACTGCAAGACTTTGAAAGCAGTATACTTTGCTATCTTTCACTCAAGGTTGCAGTATGGAATAACCTGTTGGGGTGGTGCCTATAAAACAAATCTTCAACCACTTCTCGTTCTGCAAAAATGTGTTATCAGAAAAATTTCTTATGCTAATCGCTCACTCAATGCCACTATTTAAAAGTTTGAACATTCTTCCTATAAAACATCTTTATTGTTATAAGGTTTCGAAGGCTTTCTTTTTGAAGATTGGATACATGCAGAATCCTATATCTGATGTCTTGTTTTTGCGTAGTAACCAACGGTTTTTAGTTAAAAATCGTTCGTTTCGAACAACTCACTACAGAAATTTTTACTCTATTGTGTCCTGCATTTTTTTAATAGTTTACCTGTAGAAATACGATGATTAAGAACTTATCATCCTTTTTGAAAAAAGTAAAGTTTTGGCTCTTCGATTTAGACCATACACAACTTGAAGTTTTGCTTTCTTACACTGTTTGAAAAATAAATAATAAATAAATAAATAAAAAAATTACCTAAATTTTGTTCATGTAAATCTCGTTTTTGTCAAATAAAAACATTAAGATTAACCCCACAATATTATACTATGTTCTTGTATAAAGTTTTATCTCTTATAAAGCAATATACTGGGTACCAGGTACCCAGTGCGGAGGAACGTGGGTTCAATCACAAAAAATCCAAAAAAAAAAACATAGAATCAAAGAAACAAAAAAAAATTACAAAATACAAAAAAAAGTTAAAAAATACAAAAATCAAAAAAAAAAAAAAATTACAAAATACAAAAAAAAAACCAAAAGCTTCTGCGGCTGCTCTAGTTTTAAGTAGATTTAAGTATTTTTAGTTAGATTTAATTAGTTTTAATTGGTTTTGATTAGTTTTAAGAAAACAAAAAACATGATCTTTTTAACTAATTTTTTTAAAATTTTCTTAGTCTTAACTAGTTCTAGTTTTCATTCATAAGGTATCTTAAGGCCGAAAGGCACTAGTAGTAAGATATTGAATAATTTAGAGTACCCGCCTAGGGTCAGTAAGTTATTTTATAAGCTAGTTTTACACATTTTTGATAGCATGTAAGTATATATAAGAAAAAGTTAATAAAAAATGAATTGAGAAAAAAAACGTGGGTTCAACTCCCAGCCGCGCCACCCCACTTTTTTCTTTAATTTAAGAAAAAAGCCAAAATTAAAAATAAAAATAAAAGGTTATGGAGCGAAAAAAAAGTAGCACAAGAGTGTGTGATGGACCAATCTGGTCCATCAATATCGAATAAAGTGTTGGAGCAAAATCCATCACTTGGAACAACAACAAGAAGTTAAGCAGCGGCATAAACCGCAATGCAAATTGCGGTAACAACCGAAACAACTGCAGCTAAGATGAAGCGGATTAGAGTCAAGCCAAATTTGGTATCCCGCAATCAGAAAGCAAAGGCAACGCCTCATAAGGAGGTCGACGACGCGACGATGGTATGTTGACCAGTTCAGAGAGTGTCGGTAGTTTAAATTCGTTTAACCGGTAGTGGGAACTCCTTCGCTTCCTTGGCAGACGAAGGGGACACTGTTGACGAGGAACGGAATGACAACGATGTAGAAGATAAGAGACTACGTGCGTTGTTGATAGCCTTGGAGAAATTGTACAAGTGGACTGAACAGATCAAAGAAAGACAGGTGGCCCGCAGGAAAGCGAATACGAGGCAAAACAACAACTGCTGTCAAAGGCAAGCAAAAGAACAGCCGAGAAAAAGCAGCCAAAAACAACAATGGCTGCAAACATGAAAACTGCACCTGTGCAGCAACAAGGTACAACAGCTAATAAAATAGCTGTCGAGAAAAACAAGGGAAAGAAAACTGCTACCTATGAGCAGCAACGAGGGACCACGGCTAAAAAAGCCGCGCCATCGAAGCAGCCAGGAGAGACGTTGCCAAAGCAACAGCAGCAGAAACAAAAACAACAACAACAGCAGCAGCCATGGAAGACAGCAGCGAAGAACAGGGTGCCCCTATCGACACCCACAAAACAGAATTGAAAGCAACATTAAACCAATGTAGGTCCGCCATAGGCGATAAATTTGTAATAAAGCGTTTAGGACAAGATCGGTATGTGAAAACATTGGTGACCAAAAGATCGTTCGGGCGTTGTTGCAAACAACAACCACCGAACATTTTACTTTTACTCCCAAAGAGGAGAAGCCGAAAAGCATGCTTTTGAAAGGGGTAGAGCCTACCTCTAGCCCAGAGGAGCTCTAAGCGGAACTCCGCAAGTTGAAGAGCGACGATCTCGAGTTTATCGGGGTCAAGCCGTTCACCACGGCCAAGGCAAGACAGGAGATGTGGCTATTACCGATGTCCCTCGTCACCCTATCACCTATCATACCTATATCCTATCTGGAGAGTCTAAGGAAAATCTCCGTCCTAGACTACCAGATGGTAAGATGGGAAAAAATAAACAGGCACGGGGACAATTTGCAATGTCTTCGTAGCCAACGGTTCAGGCACGCTGCATTCAACTGCCAAATGCAGCCGAGGTGCGTAAAGTGTGGAGAGAACCACAATGACAAAGAGTGTAAGCTCGGTGAGGCAGGGGTCGAAGATATGACCCAACTGAAATATGTTCTCTATGTTTAAGATGGACACCCTGCAAACTATCGGGGATGTCCTCTATACCAAGTTGTAAAGAAATCAAAAATAGCTGCTCCAACTCCAACAGTAACTAAGGACGAGGGAAGGAATACAGCCAGACGGACTCCAAGGGCCGTTGTCCCCAAAGTTTCGTACGCCCAAATGGCGGGTGGAGCTAGGAAAACGGTACAACCTCCTCAGAAGGCGGCCGCACAGCCATCTGTGTTTAAGGCAGCTGCTGGGGAGTCAGAGGTAATGGTCGCTCTGCGTGTCATTCAGGCAAAAATGAGCGAACTATCGCGGCAAATAAGTGAGCAGGCGCGTAGGGTGGACTTGATCCACTGTGCAGCGCCGTCGATGGCGCAGTTTTAAGGTAAACGGGTGCGCTGTAGGAGGGGCCTTTTAAGATCCTAGCCGTGAATGTGAATTCGCCAGTTAGGGTAGAACGACGAGCCAACTTCCTTGAGTTGTTAAAAGACCTTCGTCCAGATGTATGTATGGCTAGCGAAACTAGACTAAACCAGCATCACAAATTGACGGATAACAATTACATTATCGTGAGAAGGGACCGACCGAACTCGACTTTTGTGGGTGGGGTTGCGATCTTCATACGTAAGGGCATCGCTCACAAAGTAATATATAGTGGTGAAGTACGGCGATTCCGTTTGCTGGAAGCGTGTATCGTATGCATCCCTCTTCAACCTGTTGGGGCGGTGCCTATAAAACAAATCTTCAACCACTTCTCGTTCTGCAAAAATGTGTTATTAGAAAAATTTCTTATGCTAATCGTCGAGCTCACTCAATGCCACTATTTAAAAGTTTGAATATTCTTCCTATAAAACATCTTCATTGTTATAAGGTTTCGAAGGCTTTCTTTTTGAAGATTGGATACATGCAGAATCCTATATCTGATGTCTTGTTTTTGCGTAGTAACCAACGGTTTTTAGTTAAAAATCGTTCGTTTCGAACAACTCACTACAGAAATTTTTACTCTATTGTGTCCTGCATTTTTTTAATAGTTTACCTGTAGAAATACGATGATTAAGAACTTATCATCCTTTTTGAAAAAAGTAAAATTTTGGCTCCTCGATTTAGACCATACACAACTTGAAGTTTTGCTTTCTTACACTGTTTGAAAAATAAATAATAAATAAATAAAATAATAACTACCTTATATTTATCCATAAAAAAAAATTACCTAAATTTTGTTCATGTAAATCTCGTTTTTGTCAAATAAAAACATTAAGATTCACCCCACAATATTAAATTATACAATGTTCTTGTATAAAGTTTTATCTCTTATAAAGCAATATACTGGGTACCAGGTACCCAGTGCGGAGGAACGTGGGTTCAATCACAAAAAATCAAAAAAAAAGCATAGAATCTGAAAAATTAGCAAGGATTTTTACTAAATAGATTATTTGGTTATTAGTTTTAACCTTTTTAAACTTTGAACTGAAAAAACGATCCAAAGAAATTTCAAAAGGGAAAAGTATTGGCGACAAGATAAAAAGAAAGAAAAGACGTGTTATATGATTGCGGTTTGGATACGGAATAATTTTATTCGGTTCATTATTCATTTTTAATTCTTATTCCTTTTTTGGTTTTATTCTTTGAATAAAGATGGCCGGAAGGGCGGGAAATTTAAACATTATACCAATCATTTAAGTTGCTAATTAGTTCACAATAGTTCAATTCAATAATTCAATTTTCATTATAAATTTTTATTTTACTTTTTGATGTGTCGAAACACCGGCCGCGTTGAAAGCCTGCAGGCTTCAAGAATCATCGATTGGAAGGACCGCCAGCTTGACGACTGGGCGCCTGATTGTGCCCTTGTTTGTTTTTACGTCGGCAACCCTGACCCTTCCGTCCTGCCCTTCGACGACTGCGGTTACTCTTCCCGTTGTCCATTGTTGTGGAGGAGCGTTGTCTTCGTGGATTAAAACGAGCTTGCCTATAATGAGGTTGGGCTCCTCGTGGATCCATTTGGATCGAGCTTGTAGGCCAAGCAGATATTCCCTTGACCACTTCCGCCAAAACTGCTGCTTGAGAAAGCATAGAAGTTGCCATCTTCTCAAGCAAGACATCTGCTGTTCCGGTACCTGCTCGGGAGGCAGGGATCGCAAGGCGCTGCCTGTAAGAAGATGAGCAGGTGTTAGTGCCTCGCCGTCGTTGGGATCTGTGCTGAGTGGAGTGAGTGGCCTTGAGTTTAGAATTGCTTCGACCTCTATAACTACGGTGAGGAGTTCTTCTGTAGTCAAAAGAGCGTTGCCCACTGTACGTTGCAACAGTGTTTTCGCCGCTTTCACTGCCGCCTCCCACAGGCCTCCGAAGTGGGGAGCTCTTGGTGGTATGAAGGCGAAACTGAACCCTTCTTCTGCCGCGTACCGGTGAATTGCTTCCCTTCCTCGATCGAACTGTTCTGCTACTTCCGTCAGAATCCTCTGAGCTCCCACGAAGTTCGTCCCGTTGTCGCAATGGATCGTCTTGGGAATTCCGCGGCGACTGATGAACCTTTTGAGGGCGAGAATAAAACATTCAGATGTAAGATTATTTGCTAACTCAAAATGTACTGCTTTAGAGGTGAAACAAACAAAGACAACGATGTACGTTTTGTTAGGTGGTCGACCACGAATTTTTAAAGTGGTATATACAGGACCACAAAAATCGACACCACATATTAAGAAAGGTCTTTGGGCTCGCAAACGATCTGCTGGCAAGTTTCCCATAATTTGATTGAGCAACTTTGGTTTGTATCTGAAGCAATTAATACATTTTCGTACAACCTTTCGACATACCTCTTTAGCATTTATCAACCAAATTTTTTCCCTAAGTAATGCTACCATCGCTTGCGGTCCGGCATGGTAGTTTTTCCTATGCAAATACGTTAAGTATGTCTTTATAAACTGTGAATTTTTTGTAAGTAATAATGGGAATTTAGCGCCATAATCCATTGGCGCGTGCAGAAGACGCCCACCTACTCGAATCAGTGAAAATTAACAATTATTGTCCTTGAAATCATGCAAGAACGGATTTAGTTTTTGAATAAAGTCTGGTAGTGTTGTTTTCCTTTTAAGCTTAATTATCTCATCATGAAATTCGTGATTTTGAACAATCTCTACTACTTTAAGAAATGCTAAATTCAACTCTACTGCCGTAGGTGATTCTTCAAATTTCTTTGTCTTGTCTTTCAGACGTGCAAAGAAACGCATCGCGTGTACAAATGTTGTGACTAGTTCCATGTACGACGTCTCTTCTTCAATTAGCTCCATTAGTTTTGTTCGAGGGTTTTCAACTGCAACGAGGGCTACATTATTTGTTTTACGCTTTTCTAAAACTTCATCTTCTGGAGACAGCTCGAAATGGGAATTCACAGGCCACATCTTTGAGTCTTCTTGTAAGAATGATGGACCGTTAAACCATATTGAACTATTTAGTTCATCGACAGTACATCCTCTTGACACAATGTCTGCGGGATTTTGATTTGTTGGAACATGTTTCCATGATACATTGTTCGTCCACTCTTGGATTTCAGAAACTCTGTTCGCAACAAAGGTTGCAAGTGAAGTTGGATGAGTTTTTATCCAATGTAAAGTTATTTCGGAATCGGTCCAAAAAACTATTTACTCAACGTCAAGACTCAACATTGCCGATACTCTAAGCCATAATTTAGAAAGAGTATGCGCTGCGCAAAGTTCTAATCGCGGAAGCGATTTAGTTTTCAAAGGGGCCACTTTGGACTTTGCGGTTAATAGCGTCGACTTGATACCTTCCGTAGTTTGACTTCGGATATAAATGCAACATCCGTAAGCTCTCATCGATGCATCGGCAAACCCATGAATTTGAATTCTTGCACCGAACTGAGTTCCGACAAACCTTGGAATTTTTATTTCCGGGAGCTGAGAAAGGTTGGCTTTAAAGTTTTGCCAACAGGTATCAAGGCGCAATGGAATCGACTCATCCCAATCAAGTTTTGCAATCCAAAGCTCTTGTAATAAGATTTTGGCTTTGGTCACAATGGGGCATAACAATCCAAGCGGATCGAACAGACGAGCTGAGACTGAAAGAATGTTTCGTTTGGTAGCTCGTAGATCATGAAAGGTGTTTTCTAAATTGAATGAAAATGTGTCTTCCTTAGGCTGCCAACAAATTCCCATTTTGTACAGTCTGAGTCATTGTATTTTAATGATTTTTCCGTACTTTCAGCATTGTACAATTCAGGATGGTTTGAATACCATTTTGCCAACTGAAACCCTACTTTTTTAAATATTTCTTGTATTTCATGTTGGATTGATTTTAAGCTTTCTATTTCATCGGCACCAGTTAGCAAATCGTCGACATAAAAATCTCTTTGGACGATTTTCGACCCCGTGGGGTATGAATCTTTAAAGATATCGCCCAACATCTTCAAACACCGAATTGCTAGATATGGCGCTGGTGAAGTGCCATACGTCACAGTATTGAGACGAAAATATTGTAATGGTTGAGAGGGATTTTGCCTCCACACTATGAGCTGGTAAATCGAGTGCTCTGCAGCAATGATAACTTGCCTGTACATTTTCGTTATATCAGC
This sequence comes from Melanostoma mellinum, assembly GCA_914767635.1. Lineage (NCBI taxonomy): Eukaryota > Metazoa > Arthropoda > Insecta > Diptera > Syrphidae > Melanostoma > Melanostoma mellinum. The sequence continues at coordinate 107,556,086 of OU612059.1, forward strand.
CGTAATACCATATTTATGCGTACGAAAACGGAGCAATGTCGAAAACAGCTCCTCTTGAATGGTTGGCCCAACCATCAAGATGTCATTCAGCGACACCTGAGTAGATGTTTTGCATGAAGCATCAAAAACTACACGTAATTTAGTGCTTGTACTTTTCGGTCGCAAAACACACTGGTGTGGAATGAAATAGTGTGGGCTTGAGGGAATTTCATTATTCGTTGGAGACATGTGTCCTAAACTTAGATATTCACTCATGAAATCCATATACATTGATCTCAAGCCATCATCTTTCAACAATTTACGTTCCAGTGCAAGGAATCGACGTTTGGCAGCTTCAAACGACGATCCAAGCGACATTGGAGAAGATTTGAATGGCAGCTTTACTTCAAACCGACCATTTGGCAACAATTTTGTATTTTCTTCAAAATGGACTTCACACATTTTTTGCTCTGGCGTAAGAAACCTTTTAGTATCCCCCGGAATTTCTTCCATTAGCCAAAATTTTTGTACCATTGTATCTAAGTCTGATAATTCTTCAGACTGACATGCCAGATTGCATTGTCTGGTATCAGAATTTTTACCCTTTAGATATTTCCCAGATATAATCCAACCAAGAACAGTTTTTTGGATGGTTGGATAATCGGGCCCTTGTTTAATTTGACCGACAGATAGCAGTTCGAAAAATGTTTCTGCTCCTAATAACATGTCAATTTTTTGCGGCCTATTGAAATATGGATCAGCTAGTTGGATATTGGCTGGTATGTGCCAATTAGCGGTATTAATAGCTTGATGGGGTTGGTATTTTGAAATTGAGTTCATAACCCAATAATCTGCAGTAAACGAGTAATCATTAAATCGTGATTTTACTTCTGCCGTTAATTTTTTACTGACTGTTGTACTCGCCTTCCCAATACCAAGTAAATTAAGAGACTTTTCTTCTTTGCGAAGCTTCAACCTTTGAGCTATTTCCTCAGTTATAAAGTTAATTTGTGATCCTGAATCGAGTAACGCTCGAGCTGGCAAGTATTCGCCAGTAATACCTTTAATTTGTACCACAGCAGTGGCGAGAATTACTTGATCAGTCAAAACCGAGGCATGCATTGATTGAAAGCTTGTGTTAGGCTGAGTTGATGACGGCCCATTGAAAGTAGTTTCATATTGATGCAACAATGTATGATGCGAGCGATTACAAACACTGCAACGACTCAATCTACATTTTGAAACTGTATGCCCTTTTCGAAGACAATTAATGCATATTGGAACACCCTTAGCGTATTCGAATCTTTGCAATACAGGCAGTGAAGCAAATGTTTGACAAGTTGTTATAAAGTGTTCACCTGACTTGCAATATAAACATTTAGGTTTCTTCTGTTGCGAGCTTACGCAAGCGAATGATGATTTTTGATTTCGATTGCGACCTAAATCTAGCTTCGGTTTTGTTTGCTTTTCTGCGGATTTGAATTTTACATTTGAAGCTTCTTCAGCAGAAAGATGCTGATACCTTTTATTGAGGGCTTCTTCGCAGTTCTTCCATAAAGGAAGAGTATTGTAATCTAACTGTTCTTCCCACTTAGACCTGGTGATGGTATCAACCTTTGACATAACTAAATGTATAATAATTGCATTTGTAATATTCTTTTCGTCACCCAAAGAAAGAAGAGAATCGTATATCGCGGATACTGTATCAATCATGTTTCGCAATGAAGATGCAGATGGTTTGGAAATTTCTTTCAATTCAAACAGTGTTGAAATATTATCGAAAAATATTAAGCAATTATTGTCGTACACTTTTTTCAAACTCGCAAGCGCCTTAGGATAATTTTGTTCGGTTATTTGGAAAGCTTTCACTGTTCCTAAGGCTTCACCTGATAAACACGAAATAAGGTGATTAAATTTTTCGATATCCGGAATCATTGGATCATTGTCGACTAAGCTTTCGAACAAACTTATAAAATTTTTATATTCCGAATATTTACCGCTAAACTTCGGAAGAGACATTTTAGGAAGCCGAGAATGATGCGGATTACTAAACGAGTGTTCCATAGCATTTGATGGACGCCTTTTGTTCACGTGTGAAATTAGTAATGACTTTGCTCCTATACAAATTTCTTCTAACTCTCCACGATTCATATCATCATGATCTGCTGATTCAATCTCTGATTGACAACTCATAAGTTGATCAATGTATGAATTTAATAAATCCAAACGACATTCTAATTGGATTGGATTTAGTGAGAAAGTTTTTTGTTCTAATCCCGTTTTAATACGAATAATATTGTTTTTAATTACCACTCGCTGATGTTTCAATACATCAAGGTTTGAATCCTTTATTGGAGAATTTTGCCTTCTTTTGCCAGTCATTTTAATATAAAATGTATTTAATAATTTTGATTCAAAAAAAAATTAAACTTGGAAATAGTTTGTCCAAATTGTTCAATTGTACTTTATTAAAAAAATATATAAGTTTGAAAAATTAGTTTATTTTCAAACAAAATACCAAAAAAAAACCTTAATTTTGTTTCATAAATGTTCAATTGAACAAAGTTTAATTTGTTCAAATTAATTCAAATGCTTTTTTAAAGAACCGCCGAAAATTAAATTGATTCGCTGAACACACTCCTCATGCACTGTGAATTTTGCTTCGCTGAGTACTACCCGTACTGACAACTGAAAACTTAACGAAAGATTATCCACTGAACCAACTGTCAACTCAAAAGTCACTTTGACATAAAAAAATGTAAACAATTGAATTTCGCGAAATCAATTGAACAATTATCAATAAATTCAAATTAGATTAAATTAAATTAAATTAAATCCGTGAAACATTAGTCGAGTGACTTAAATATCGTTCATAGTAAAGAATTTTTCGATAGTTTTAGACGAAGCAAGTGTGTGTTTAAATAGTGTTGCAGCGACGGCGCGGCTGTGGCAAAAGCGAGTGGATAGTTTTATCACTATGAACTATTAGTTTTAGTTCATTTATTTGTAATTGTAAATTTTAAATTTTGAAATAAAATACACAATAATAAGAAAAAAAACACAGTCTTTGTTTGTTTATTTCACCACAATTTAAATGCAAAAAAGAGACAAAAATTGAAAGTATGTGCTTGAATCAAATCAGGATTAATTGATTGGGATTTTGTTCATCAATAAATTTTAAGGTTGAAAATTTTTTTTTTTTTTTTTTTTTTAAGCACTTTCAATTTTTGTGAATATATGATTTTTTGTTGTTTCGTTCTTGGAAGCCACTTCCCTTTTGCATTCTGCACATATGCAACTCTTATGCATTGAAATGCTGGTGGAGCTCTAGCGCTTCTATGGGGATGACTTCTGTCGCCGGTTTTCCTTGGTGTTGGTGCTGTTTCTGGAACTCACACACAATTTTCTTTGAAGCACTCGCGCACGATTTGATTCCGCGGGATTAATTATTTTAATTAAACTAGATTTATTTTTCGCAATGTTCTTATATATGATATATATGTATGTCTATGTATGCATATCAACAAACTCTCGATTTTTTAAAAAATGTTCAACAAATTTGAGACTTAATTGTGTCCCTGCTCGGGCGCCATGAAAAATTAGCAAGGATTTTTACTAAATAGATTATTTGGTTATTAGTTTTAACCTTTTTAAACTTTGAACTGAAAAAACGATCAAAAGAAATTTCAAAAGGGAAAAGTATTGGCGACAAGATAAAAAGAAAGAAAAGACGTGTTATATGATTGCGGTTTGGATACGGAATAATTTTATTCGGTTCATTATTCATTTTTACTTCTTATTCCTTTTTTGGTTTTATTCTTTGAATAAAGATGGCCGGAAGGGCGGGAAATTTTAACATTATACCAATCATTTAAGTTGCTAATTAGTTCACAATAGTTCAATTCAATAATTCAATTTTCATTATAAATTTTTATTTTACTTTTTGATGTGTCGAAACAGAATCAAAGAAACAAAAAAAAATTACAAAATACAAAAAAAAGTTAAAAAATACAAAAATCAAAAAAAAAAAAAAAGAAAAATACAAAAAAAAAAACCCAAAAGCTTCTGCAGCTGCTCTAGTTTTAAGTAGATTTAAGTATTTTTAGTTAGATTTAATTAGTTTTAATTGGTTTTGATTAGTTTTAAGAAAACAAAAAACATGATCTTTTTAACTAAGTTTTTTAAAATTTTCTTAGTCTTAACTAGTTCTAGTTTTCATTAATAAGGTATCTTAAGGCCGAAAGGCACTAGTAGTAAGATATTGAATAATTTAGAGTACCCGCCTAGGGTCAGTAAGTTAATTAAGTTATTTTATAAGCTAGTTTTACACATTTTTGATTACATGTAAGTATATATAAGAAAAAGTTAATAAAAAATGAATTGAGAAAAAAAACGTGGGTTCAACTCCCAGCCGCGCCACCCCAATTTTTTCTTTAATTTAAGAAAATAGCCAAAATAAAAAATAAAAATAAAAGGTTATGGAGCGAAAAAAAAAATGCAGAAGAGTGTGTGATGGACCAATCTGGTCCACCCTGCAAACTATCGGGGATGTCCTCTATACGAAGTTGTAAAGAAATCAAAAATAGCTGCTCCAACTCCAACAGTAACTAAGGACGAGGGAAGGAATACAGCCAGACGGACTCCAAGGGCCGTTGTCCCCAAAGTTTCGTACGCCCAAATGGCGGGTGGAGCTAGGAAAACGGTACAATCTCCTCAGAAGGCGGCCGCACAGCCATCTGTGTTTAAGGCAGCTGCTGGGGAGTCAGAGGTAATGGTCGCTCTGCGTGTCATTCAGGCAAAAATGAGCGAACTATCGCGGCAAATAAGTGAGCAGGCGCGTAGGGTCGACTTGATCTACCGTGCAGCGCCGTCGATGGCGCAGTTTTTAGGTAAACGGGCGCGCTGCAGGAGAGGCCTTTTAAGATCCTAGCCGTGAATGTGAATTCGCCAGTTAGGGTAGAACGACGAGCCAACTTCTCTGAGTTGTTAAAAGACCTTCGTCCAGATGTATGTATGGTTAGCGAAACTAGACTAAACCAGCATCACAAATTGACGGATAACAATTACATTATCGTGAGAAGGGACCGACCGAACTCGACTTTTGTGGGTGGGGTTGCGATCTTCATACGTAAGGGCATCGCTCACACAGTAATATATAGTGGTGAAGTACGCCGATTCCGTTTGCTGAAAGCGTGTATCGTATGCATCCCTCTTCATTAGGGGAGACGGTTGTATGTGGTCGCAATCTATGCGCCGGAGGCTTCTCAACCTTCATGTTTTATAACAGAGCTCGAATAAAATTTTTGAACTCTGAAACCGAACTCAGAAGAAAGTTATTTCCTTTTGGCCGGTGATTACAATGCTAAACACCAAGAATGGGGAAATCAATTAGCCAATCCAAGGGTACCCAGCTATTCAATTGGCTGAGGCTCCACAGCATTGAGTGTAAAGTCGGTCTGCTGGCTACTGACAGGCCTTCATATCCTTGAATTGGCTCTTATCTTGATCTATTGCTTTTAGATTCAAGACTTAAACTGACCGACGACATTCTTCGACAGATAAAAAATTGTTTGACGACGTTTGAGTACGACACAGTGACCACTGTGGACTTGCCAACGTCATACTGCTTCCGAACGACCTTGAGGAACTGGAGAAATACGTGCCAACGCACTCTAACAACTACGGTTAGACACTTTGGCCACGCTTTTCCGGTTCCGTCTTAAGGGAACTTCGTTCGAACGGTATTGCGCCGCCATGCAACAGGAATCTGTCGAACGTTGAGATCGATGGATACCTGCAATGTATGGAGGATGCAATCCGTAAAAATATGGACAGGACAATTCCTAAATATAGGCAACATTACTCTACGAATATGTACAGAAACGTGACAATAGACGCACTAAACAAACAAAAAAGTAGACTCCTGTCAGGACTCAAACTCTTGCACAGGAGGTTCACTGACCGCCACGATTTGGAGATTAGAACTCTGAAGTCACAAATCAAAAATCTCCAACAGTTAGTCAAAGAAAATTACAGAATATCTATATCTCCTTTCTGGAAAAACAAAATTCGGGCTGTACAGTCCAACAACCCGAGTATGTTTCCGGAAATAAATAAAATTTTTATGAGAAAAGATCAAAATGACCTTCAGGGTATTAAAATCCAAGGGACCACAGAGAACAAAAACTTACTTCTGACACTAGGAATAAATCCATATGACGCCATCTTAGATGCTGCTCTAGTTTTAAGTAGTTTTTAAGTAGTTTTAATTAAATTTAAGTAGTTTTAATAACGTCGCCCTAATATTGTGTTGCCGTATACGCCATTTTAAAGTTTTTGGGAAATTGGAGTTAAAGGTTTGGCAGCCAACTACATGAAAACCAACCGCTGGGATTTTTTGATTTTTTTACACAATATCTATATGGAAATCTTCTTTCAAAAAACGCAAGAAGGTGGGATGAATTAGTTTTCAAAATATTTACAATTTACTAAAAAAAGTAGGTTTGACGTATACGCCACAAAATCAAAAAGATTTTGCAGACACATACGTCAAAAAATGTGCATACGGCAATCTAATAATAATAAAAAACTGAACAAAATCTATAAGCTATAGAATATTCGAAATGAAAAGAAATTATTGAGAAGGAAATACATAAAAATATGGTGAAAAATCGTTTTTTAGCTCGGTGACTTGTGCAGAAAAGTATTAATGGCTGTAGACATGATTTCATATTTATTTTGGGGGACACAAGAATCACTCTATTATGTTAGTGTTTCCACTAGAGGATGTTCTGTCATGACTTGCTCTAGTATTTTTATCAGAGCACTAACTCCAGAACGACAACTTTGCACTTCACTCAATAGAGTACAGTCTGTCATAATTGGTTTTTTGTCAGCGGAGCAAAGTTTTGACGTCTGTTTAAAAACACTTAGTTTTCGTTTGTAGTAAAAAGAAGAAGCGTTTCCCTTCGGAAGCGAAAAAACGCTTTGAAGATCAAAGCAAACTATTTAATTTCTTGGCTCCAAGTAATTTCGATTTTAGTCCCTTTCGACCATCATAATCTGTAATTTCTTTACTAGTAGGATTTTCTTTAGGTTCATTCGTCGTCTCCTGATACAAAGAGTATATCTTTGAGATATTATAGTTAGATTCCAAATATTTTCGATCAGACCTTGCCCTACAGTAATGAGATTCTACTGTGGGGAAGCTTTTTATGTGTTTATGAATTTCCTTTTTTTTCGGGTGGGGTTAAAATAATAGTTTATTGAGAGAGTATTTAAGAAAAGTTTATTTTTATTATTAATAATACTTTTTTATTTATACTTTTCTACGTTCAGAGTAAAACCGTATGCACGTACGCCAAATTAAGAAAACATTTTTTTTTATTTAGTGACGTACACGCATATCTAAGTCATCGTTTTGTATACACATAAGTCAAAACAATACTAAATAATATTTTTTCCGTTTCCGGCGTACGTTGGAAGATAAAGAACGTACGTCAAAACAATTCTTGCTATAAAATTTTGGAAAATTGTATGGAAATTTTGACGTATATGCCAAAATTTTGGGTTTACGTCAAAATAATACCTGAAATTAATGATTTCGGTGCATATACGTCAAAATCGCAATGGAAAGAGATAGAGCAAAGAGAATGAAAAATTTGAAAAGAGCACCCTCTAAAACATAGGACTGCATATCAAACTCAAAAAACGAATTTTGGCGTTTACGGCAACCCAATTTTAGAGCGACGATAAGTTTAAGTAGTTTTAAGAAAACCCACAAAAAATGATCAAGAAAACTATTTTTTTTTTTACAATTTTCTTAGTTTTAATAGTAGTTATAGTTAGGAATAGATATTAGATCATTGCTTACCAACTTCTACCACAATACGGCCTCTGTTCTAATACGAACTTCAATTTTTTTAATGGTTAAAATTCACTGTCCGTAAGCAAATCAATCACTATTGTTTTATTTACAAAAGCCAAAATTTAAATAGCAATGCGCTATCTGACTCCATAAAAAGAATTGTTTCCCTTATCCTCACACTGAAATCGAACCTGCGGGCTATTTCAATGGGCGCGTTCGAGAACCTATCGGATAGCCTATCTCAGATAGCCGTATCTAGGATATCTTTTGGAACGATCCAGATATCTTTTTCCAGATTGCTGCAGACAACAGCTGTGAAATATTAAAATTCGACTTTTGAAAATAGAAAAACATTATTACTTATTTTTTTCGATTTCCCAAGCGTTTAAAAAGACTCTTTGCTGAAATAAATGCACACCAAAACAAAAAAATCATCATGAAAAGAAATAAAAATAAATTTTCTATCAGCTGATCACTTGAAAAGAAAGGTATACCAAAAATACTCGGATACCTTTAGATAGCTTTTTAATTGAAATGGGTGTGCTACTCTGCTAAAAGTTTAACACGTAAACAACAACAACAAGCTATTCGGATACGATTCTCGAACGCCCCCAATGTACACAATTCAGGTTGGCTTCGACATTCTGGCCAGACAACACCTGAAGGAAAATGTGTTGAGATCTTTGCTGAGTTTAACGAACTAAATCAACTTGTTGATGAGCCCACTCGGGTTCCAGTATTGAAGGCCATGCGGCCAACACTCTTGACCTATTTCTCACTTCTCATCCCGAAAAATATAGGGTTGTTGTATCATCTCCTTTAGGCAAATCGGACCATTGTGTCATATCGGTAGATTTTTCGTTTTCCGTTACGATTTAAAAAGAAAAAGTCCCTTAAAAGACTGTGTGGCAATACGAGAAAGCAAATTTGGACGGGTTGAATAATTTCTTTCGAAATTTTAATTGGTTACTGTGCTTTCTCGACGGAAACGTTGATGCATCAGCTGATATGATATCTAACGTAATTCTCAACGGCATGAGAAATTTTGTTCCTCACAGAACCATAAGCATCATCCCCAAAGAGAATTCGTGGTTTGATTGAAGCTGTAAAGAGGCGATTAGGGATAGAGAAAGTAGCTTTCGAAAATTTAAAGACAACCCTACAGTAGAAAACCGAAGTTTGTTCAAACGGTCCAGAAATATCCGCAATGCTCAAATACAAAAGGCTAAGTTTTTGCATGACCAAAAAGTCAGACGATACTGTTGTGTCCAAAAGGAAGCAAAATTTTTTGGTCTTTTGTCAAGAACGTTAAGAACTCGACCACGTCATTGATCCCAATGCACGTTTTCAATGACTCTCAGTATGCCAGCTCCATCGATAAAGCTAATTTGCTAGTAGCTCAATTTGAGTCTTCAAATTATGTGATGAAACAGTTATTTTTTCGAACTCGCTCAGTTGCGAGAGTCCTCAAAGATCTCAATATACACAAATCCGCTAGTCTAGATGGTATCTCCGCCGTTATTTTGAAGAGGTGTTCTTCTACGCTGGCAAAACCACTGAGTAAACTTTTCCATCTTTCCAATTCTGCTGGGATTTTTCCGAGCAGATGGAAAATAGCATTTGTCCAGCCTGTACCTTCAAAAGGCAAATCTTCCTCCCCTTCCAATTACCGTCCAATTGGACTATCGTCTCTTTTTTCCAATGCATGGAAACGTTAATAAACCGTCAACTCATGAAATATCTTGGAGAACGAAAGCTTTTTAATGACCGTCAGTACGGCTTTCGTAGCAAAGGTTCCACTGGTGATCTGATGGCTTATCTCACCGAAAAGTGGAACCAGTCCTTACACTGTTTTGGAGAAAGTAAAATTAGTGCGCTTGATATTTCTAAAGCATTTGATAGAGTTTGGCATCAGGCTCTTTTATCGAAGATGCGTGCTTTTTGAATCGATGAGTCTCTCCTTCGTTGGATTAGAAACTACCTTTTCGATCGTTCAATACAAGTTGCATTGGATGGCTTCAAGTCTGATACACATTTCATAAATGCTGGTGTGCTCCAAGGATCCATTTTGTCTCCGACTCTCTTCCTCATTTTCATAAATGATCTCTTGTCTGAAATTTCTTATCCTTTCAAATGTTCTGCTGACGACTCGAAAATTTGCTTTTCATATTCGTTCCCAAATTCACGTCCCTGCTCTTCGGATGTGGAGCTGGAACGGTTGCGTATGATTAGCTCATTGAATTCTGACCTTGACGGCATTGGTACATGGGGTCTTAAGAACCAAGTGGAATCCAATGCTTCAAAAATTGAATGCTGTCTCTTGTCGTTGAAGCTTAACATTCCCTTATTTCCAATATCCATGAATGGTACTTGCATCCAAGACGCTGGAAAGCTGTCAGTACTTGGTATGTGTGTAAACGATGATCTTCGTTGGAATGCTAAATGCTTAAGTTTCCTAAGACGATGCAGGAAGTTCTTCAACCCTTCTGATCTGGCAACAATTTTGAAGGCCTTCACCCTTCGTCCGCCCAAAACTGGAGTATAATTCCCAAATCTGGTCAGGTTCTTCTCAAAAATGTTTGCGCCTTCTTTAAAGTGTACAAAAAAGATCGTTAAGATTGACAGGTGATAGTTCAATTGTAGAATTGACTGATTTTCTTGGATATCGTCGAAATGTCTACTGTCTTTCTCTCTTTTATCGTTTTTTTTTTTTCACAAACAGTGCTCTAGTGAAGTACCCAACTGCATTCCTCCTTTGAAACAATTTAGATATACAGAGATTCAATAGCAACGGTGTCTCCTTTCAAATCCTCTCCTATTTTCCTAAATGCTCGTACTGAATTACATTATATGGATAGTCATAACCCCTTGATGTGCGCGTTAATTAAAAAAAAAAAAAATTTATAGCCTAAAGCCTAAATTCGACATACAATTATTAGTCAAACGGTGGCGAGGGCCGGTATACAGTTAGCGGCAATTCGTTCGCTGCCTTCGCAGAGGAAATCAACCATGAAGAAGACAAAATGCACAAAATGCTGCAAACAAAAAAACTGCGCCCGTGCAGCAACACGGGACTACAGCTTAAAAAGCTGAGTTAAATAAAAGAACTGCTACCGAAGAGTAGCCATGGGGGACCACCGCTAAAATGCCGCGACACCGAGCCAGATCCAAAAACCGCAGAAGTAGCCAGCAAACCAACATCAACAACCAGCAGAGCAGCAGCCAACCCAATAACAACAAAAGAAGAAGACAAAGAGGAGAGTACCCCTAATAACACCTAAAGATGGAACTTCAAGCTACCAAAAACTTAAGTTAGTTTGCCATTGGTGATAGATCTACTATTAATAGATTAGGCCAAGATCGACATGCGATCCAATACGAAAATATTGGTATCCACAAGATCGTTCAGGAGTTGTTGCCAAAAACAAACACCGTTAATTGTAGTTATACTTTCCGAAAACAATGCTATTGAGAGGGGTAGAGCCTTCCTCTGACCCAGAGGAGCTCTTAACTGACCTTCGCAGTTTGGCGGGCGACGATCTTGAATTAATCGACATCAAGTCGTTCACCACAGCCAAGGTTAGACGGGAGAAGCGGCTATTGCCGATGTTCCTCGTCAGCCGTATAAAACCCCTACTAGATTTCGAAAGTGGTGAAAAGCGAAAACGGTGAAAAAAATATAACGTTGCGATTCGAACCAAGAATCTTCCGGTTAATAGGCAGACATACTTACCACGACGCCTCCACGGGTACCACAACGATGAGATGGAGAATACTTAAAATGTAAAGTTCTTGAAGTTTTTATTTACCTAGAAAAAATTTGATTTTTCAAATTTTTTTGTCAAAAAGTCGTCTGATAAGATTTGAAAACCTGCAGCTCTGACTTCTGATAAATTTGTTTTCAAAAAACGTGAAAAATAGAAAGCCGATTTTGGTAAGACTTTCAGCTTTTATTATAAAGCTACAAAATAATACCGTTTCTATACTTTCGTTAAGAACCTTAAGAATATTTAAGCACTTTTTTCTTAAATATTTTAG